>JAIWQS010000134.1:70000-281644 GCA_029891385.1 Erythroxylum novogranatense
TGAGCACTCATCATCCAATTCGATCTCTATCAATATCAAAACTGTTATGGAAGCTACTGTTATGATCAGCCATTCATAACCTAATGTAGGGTCAATTTTTGAAAAATCATAACTCCCAATTCTGACTTCTAAAAATTACACACCATATATCAATTTCAAGGTAATCTCTTCCTCTACAATTCTTCAGAAGCTCACTCACACCAATTCAGTTCACAGAAAATGTTAAAATTGCCTCCAATCCGAAAACTCACAAAATCACACTTAGACTAGGTTTCATCAAAATGCTCAAAACCAGTCAATAGTAATCAGTTCATATCTCCCAATATAAAACTTTAAAAATAGCAAGATCAGTAGAAATGGAAAGCTAATTAAATATGATACAAATTTCATGAAGACCATTCTCCCTAATTCCATCTCAATTAATTCAGAAAAATCAGCAAAGTTCATATGTTGTGGTTTCGGTTACTGTTCACAGGCAATGGAACAGTAACTTTCCATTTAAAAATTCACCCTTCTATCATTAAAATTCAACAACACCTATTTCACACTAAATTGAAGCCAACATCCCAAAGTTTCAGTGGCCACTAACCTTACCTCATTTACATTTCTACACAATAAATTATGAATAAAAACAGGAACATCAATTAAAACCTTAATTTTGCAGATTTAGTGTTAACCTTAGATCTATCATTTCCAATGCCTTTTTCACATCACTAGACATCCAATTAAATACAAATTAGGTCTTACCACATTCCTACATATACTAGGGCTAATACTGAAAAATTGCAGCACTTAATTCCTCAATTCAGATACCCAAATAATCATCCATATTCCATTTAAAATCAAGCCATATCACTACTTTCAATTCATCAAACACTTAGCCTTACACCCATTACTTCAAACCATATTAATCATCACTTTAATGCATACCTGAACCTAATAAATGCTCTAAACCTTTATTAATCACTCCTTACTATCATGGCATTTAATTCCATATGCAAACATCATTTAAAGCTTAAACCTTAAATGGATACATACCTAATTTAAAACCTCCTTCAAAACTTCAATAACCAACTTCTAACTTCTACACCAAAGTACCAACCTCCTTCCCTTCTCAAGTATGCTCAAAGCTCATCTTCTAGCTTTGATGGAATCTAAGATAGTTGCTTGAAGTTATGGAGTAAGATGAGAAAGAAAAAATTGATGGTTGCAAAGAGAGTTTAAGTTTGTGTGTTTGGATGAACACAACATAAGCACAAAACATTCATCTTTCCTTTCTTTAAGGCATATACGAGAGAATGGGGAGGAAATGCATTAAATGTTGCTTTTAAATGGCAACTTATGATTGGTTCTAATTTAAAGAAAAGTCAAAATATCAATTCTTTAATCCAGATCAAAATTTTACCCCAATCGACTCCAATGACCCTACTTTCAGTCCCAAAATAATATACCCAATATTACAGTACCAGTGGGTAGCGATTTTTACAATGAGAATCGAATCGATTCGCTAATTGGTGATTTTTCCGATCCGGGAATTGTCTCCGGAAAAATCCAGAAAAATTCCTAAAAATCCCTAAAAATGTAAAACAATTTATGGTGCAGTCCAAATGATTTTCCAAACTCAATTACTCCATTAATTTCACACAGAAGTTCAATAAAAAACCTAGGCCGGAAACTGTCATGAATGCATGTATACTATGTGCATGTGCAACCAATCAGTAATCAGAAAGGCTATATGCTGTATGTGCATGCCGAGATATAATTTAATATCCCGAACCCGTCCTAATTACCAAAATACCCTTTTCCTCATGTCACGGCAGACAGTGACAACTGATCCCCAGTGTAGTATATGAGTCGTATGCATAAGTATGTCTCAGTCGTTTAAGCGGTTAGAAAAAGTGAGAAAAAGGATAATGTGTTAGAATGTGATAAAAGAAAGAAACGGATATTGCAAAATAGGAAAAAGTGTATGGTTCGGTCAGACAGACGAATAGTTAGTGTGCTAGTATTGATGGATATATTGTGAAGTACAATATTGGAGTTATATTGGGTATATCCTTGAATATGAGTTAGAAATAAAGATTATAGTTGTAAATTCATAGAGGAAAATAGAGATGTGACAATGGTAAGATTTCCAATTGTATAAGGTAAATGATAATAAAGTGTTCTATGATATAGAAAAGTTGCAATTGGGATTAATTACGTGATGAGAGTTATATATAAGGATTGGTGATTTGAGTCAAAATATATTAAGTGCAAAATCAAGAATGATTTCATATCTGTGATATTGATTTGAGTGCGAAAATATATGGGTATCATGCAATAATGAAAGGAGTGAAATGTAAGACAATGAAATTGGTAGATGAAAAAGTTGTTCAGGTTTAATTGATCTGCCTAAGTAAATGCACACCTGCTTATGGGAGCCCTATGGTAAGTGAAAATGTTCAGCTGCCATTGATGAGTTAATGGATAATTGCTAGCCAGAATTCTTGTCCAAAAAAAATTTCCTTTATGAGTTGGAATAAGAAATGAAAGTGCTTATAATGATCAGTTGTGGATGAATAGAGATTGTATATGATCCTCACGAAGCGAGGACGGTGTAAACAGGAAGGTTGCTGAGTTCCTAATATATTGTCACTGTAAGTGTATATCTGATAGTGGGATTACCATCATGGGTAAAATGATTAAGCATAAATGAATAATTTACGTGAATATGATATAGGAAGTAATCGGTGGCCTATTATATAAGCTCCGACTATAATGTCAGTAGCTCAAGTTCAAAATGAGTGAGAGTAAGGCATGAGAATGCTCAGAATGATCAATTGAGAAAGAAGTGAGACAGTTAAAGATGTTAACATGTCTCAATTGTGTTTGGAGTGGAAAATGGATACAAGCATAAGAAATAAATGAATTGTTATAGTTGAGGAAATTGGTTATCATGCAAGTCTCATAAGAGTGAAATAAGGGATGAATTAGTATGCGAACATGGGATATTGGGAGAATTAATCAAGATATTGGTATTGATAAAATGTGGAAGTTCAAAAGATATGTGTATGCGGAATTTGGAATTAATTAGAACTAACGAAATGCTAGATGCGTTCAGAAATTGTCAAAGATTTTCTGGTTTTAGTAAATTGACAAGAATATTTGAGAAAAACGTGTGAATGTTATGACTGATGATCATAAAGGAGACATTTAAAAAAAAAGTACTATATTTACTGAAGTGATCCAGTAAAGGTTATGATGTGATCTATTTTATGCACCTTGAGATAAATATAATTCCATGGGCGGTATTATGATTGATGATTTGAAATTTGTTATACTGAGTGTGGAGACATTAATAATACAGAATAGTTTGAGATGTTCATGAATATGCAAATCGATAACGATTGAGTGCATTTGAATGATTTAAAAGGATTGCCGCTAATTACTCCAAACTAAGCTGATGGTGCAATTCAAGGGATTGAAAAAGAAAGAAATAAATTCAATTGCAGAAGATCAATAATTGGGCAATAAGGTTATCAAATCTAGTGTATTATTAAGTGTTATAGTTGAACTGACAAAAAGGGGCAAAAGAAAGTATTATTAGCTATGGGAATTTCAAAGTTGGTGTGCATCAAAACGGATTGGCAAAACCCGAAGTGAGGATGTAGAAATTGTAAACCGTATTGAGGAACTGAAGATAACTCCAATTGTTGAGGAAAGTGATAGGTATAGTTCAAATGAAGAAATATGGGTGAAACTCATTACGGGAACTGTTAGTGAAAACGTAAGGAATGATTGAAGCTTTATGTTCTAGCAAGAGCGTATTGAAAGAGTAATTGAAAGGTTAGAATAGGAAACCAAATGATTATAAGTGAATGGTTCGAGAAAGCACAAGAAACAATCGAAGCGTTACGTTCTAGTAAAAGTATTGTGGAAAAGCAATTGATGGTATAGTCTGTCAAAGTGAACGATGACATGTGTGATTAACCAACAGGTAGTTTTGGATTTCATTGGAATATGAGATTGATGTATAGTGCAAAGGGATCATGGCATGACAATCATTATATTGGTGTCACCATTCGAAAAGTGTATAAGGGGTCTTACTGCCAAAAAGGAATCGTTATCCTTATATTATGTGATCAGGGTAATAAAGTGATAAGTTAAGTAATTTAAGATGGTGACAATGAATCGAATTGATTCACACTGAGGTTACAAATGTCATGAGATTTGTGTTTTGATAATAACGAAATTTGATAAGCGATAAATGAAATATTTTGAAGTATGTCACCCTGGCCACAATGTACTTAAGTGGAAATAAAGGTGTAATTACAGGAAATTGAATTCGTGATAAGTGGCCTTTATGCGACTGTGGTGTAAATAGAATTATGGATTGGTCTAAAACCTAAAAGATGATTCGGATTCACAAAGTGTTTCATAGATAGAATTGGAAATATTGTTAGGATCCGATATATATGTTATTGATATTGAAAGTGACGAATTGCGCGTAATCATGAAAAAGCAGTAAAATCATGGAAAGTTTGAGAAAGGGAAAAAGAGTAATTGATTGTTTTGATCTCCGTTCATTGACAGAATGTGGTCGTGTAGAGAAATCGTATATGAAATTTCGAGGACGAAATTTTTATTAGGAGGGGAGAATTGTAACACCCCATCACCGATGGGAAGGGTATTTTAGTAAATTGGGACGGGTTAGGAGTATTAAATTATATCTCGGCATGCACATACAACTTATCACCTCTATGATTGATGATTGTTTTGCACTTGCACATGGTATACATGCATTCATGACATTTTCCTAAATTTAGGTTTCAAATTGAGATCTTTTGTAAAATTTATGGGATAATTGTACTTGGAAAATTATATGGAGTCGCCATCGAAAGTGTTTTACATTTTAGGATTTATGGAAATTTTCTCGAATTATCCGGAGAAAATTCCTGACCGCAAAATCGCCGATAAATGGCCTAAATGTGTTTTGTAGTGAAAATGTGGTTTTAAGTGTTTGAACAATTATTGGGAGTGGATTGTCATATGTTTTACAATTTTGGGCAATTTAGGTAATTTTCAAAAATAATTGGGAAATTCAGGAAATTTTCGCATAGGAAAATTCGCCAATTGGCAAACCGATCGTTTTTCGGTAGCAAAAAAAATTGCTACCCAATGGCACTGTCATATTGGGTATATTATTTTGGATTTGAAATTAGGGCCATTGGAATTGAATGGGTCAAATGTCATTAGGATTTCTTAATAAATCCTATTATATAGTTTTGTCTTTTATCTATTTTGTCCTATTCCTCTAATTGCCAAGTGTCCCACCTTTAATGAATGGTTATCTTGTATATTACGGAAACTTCAACTTTAAAAGAAGGAAAAGAGCATTTGTTTTTGCATATTCCTCATCATCCTAAAACCACCTATTCCATTTTGCCTCTCCATCATTTTCTTCTTTCTTCCTTAAGAAAATCTTAAAACCTTAAGTTCTTCTTCTTCTTGCAACCAAGTTAGTTTCTTGTTATGGAGAACAAGTGTTAGAGGTAGTGGTGAGAAAAAAAAAAGAATAGCAAAGAAAGAATTGAAGGAATTGAAGCTTCCTAAGTAGGTAAGTGTAGTGTTAAGCTTTAACTTATGCTTTAATTATGTTTTCATAAATCATGGTTGTTAGATGCATTCAATGGGAATTTTGGTGTAATTATTATGCTTATTGATGCTTTAATTTGATGAAAATATAGGTGGAATTGATTGGTATAAATGTATGGTGTGTTAGGATAATGAATGATCAAACCAAACGCCCCCTAAAGACCGACTGACATAACATGACAAAAGTTTAAGTCAGCATCGTAATTAAAGATGAAGAAAGAAACCAAACTCCACATAATATTCCAACACAGAACTGCGTAACATTAACTGCAATTTAGTCTACCGCTCGTTAAAAAAAAGAGAAGACAATCGTTAAAATAAATTATTAAAGAAAGACTTCTTAAACTTGAAATAGTTGTTTTTTAATTTTTGTTGATCAGTGATGATATGAACATGAACTAGTATCAGAATAAGTATGGATTTCCCCTGTTAAAGCTTTGTATGTTTCCATTTTATTGAAAAAATATACCAAATTTAAGGTCTCAATAGTTGAGTTATACTTTGCTTTGAATGAGGTTACAATTCAGCCATAAACCTTCACAATTGCAAAGCCTTCTCTTTTTCCCTTTCTAATCAGTTTATAACACAATTTGTTTTTATGAGGTGGGCCTGGGCAGGTGGCAGGAAGCATTTGCATGAACTGGTATTGGTTTGTTCCAATTTTATGCAATCAACTCATAATAATTAGTTCTTGATATAATTAATCTGTCTTAGATTTTTTATTTTAGAGATTCCCTAAGGAGACGTTCTTTAATCCCTACAAAGAGGTTTAGATCTTTTATTACCAATGAGCCTTTCTTTGCTCTGTTTTGGATCTGTTGTTGATAATGTTTAGTATACATACAAGTATTAAGATTTTATTTTTGTATCTTAACAAAACAACACTGTTTTCGTGTTGTATCTGTAGTCTTTACAAAAATTATTATACAAGTGAGGCGAGGACAGCCTATCGCCACTTCTAAAACTCTCTTGGTGTGGTTGGAGCGGCAGGGTCTTTTGGAAAACTTTCCCAATTGACTTGTAAACTCTTCTACTTTCTTTCCCCCTCTCGTCAATCACAATCAGTTTGAACTGCTGATAATGGAGATTCAATTTCAGCATGATCATGTCTTGACCTTTTGTGATCAAAACGAGGAGAATTTCTCCCATATTTTGTTCAAGTTTTTCAAACGAGATGAAAGAAATATAAGAAAGTTAGATGGTGACTTAGAAGTTGCAGAGTTGGATGATGAAGAATGTGCAGAGCTAGATGATGAAGAAGAACATGCAGAATTAGATGATGAAGAAGACTATGAAGAGTTTAACGATGAAGAAGACTATCCTGAGTGCTGTGTCTGCTTCAAAATCGTGGATGGTTGTGGAAAAGTTATTTTGAGAAATTTTCCGTATATCTTTATTGAATATACAATGTGTTTATATATAAGTTTACAGAACAAGAAAAAAGAAGACGAGCTAATCTAACTTGTAAAACAGAAAAAATGCTAACTGCTGTTGACGTACGAACTAACTAAGTTAATTAAAAAATAATACGCTGACAGCCGCCCTCAAGCTAGAGAATGGATATTCATCATTCCTAGCTTGAACAAATTGGCTTGGAACGGGGCAACAATAAGAGATTTGGTGAATATGTCAGCGAGTTGAGCACGCGAGGAACAAGGCATCAAATGAATCACACCATTGGCAACTTTTTCTCGAACAAGATGGCAGTCAATCTCAATGTGTTTGGTGCGCTCATGAAACGTAGGATTGGCAGCAATTTGTAAAGTAGAATTGTTGTCACAAGAGAGAGGGGTTGGATGCGAAACCGGGAAGTGAAGATCTCGAAGCAAATAGTGTAACCACTGAATCTCACAAGCTGTGGAAGCCAAGGCACGGTATTCAGCTTCAGAGGATGAGCGAGAAACCGTCGATTGCTTCTTCGCCTTCCAACTGATAAGTGAGCTACCAAGAAAAATGCAAAAACCACTAACAGATCGTCGAGTCTCTGGGCAACCCGCCCAATCAGAATCGCTAAAACCTTTGAGCTCAAGGGAACTGGAAGCAGAGAAGAAAAGACCATTACTTGGTGAATTCTTCAAGTAACGAAGGACTCGATGAGCAGCCTGGAGATAGAAAACAGTTGGCTTATCAAGAAACTGGCTTAGTTGTTGAACAACAAAAGCGAGGTCTGGTCGTGTAGAGGTGAGATATAACAAACGACCAACAAGTTGTCTATAAATTGTGTTATCATCAAGCAGCTCACTATCATCATTGCGCAACTTAGAGGTAGACTTGGTGGCAAGAGGAGTTTTTGCTGGTTTGCACTCCAAGAAACCATGATCATTAAGAATTTCAAGACAATACTTTCGTTGAGAGACATGAATGCCTGCAGTTGATCGAGCAATCTCCAGACCAAGAAAAAATTTCAAGTCACCAAGATCTTTGATCTTAAATTGTTTATCCAAGAAAGCTTTGACTGTGTCAATTGCATGTTGATCATTGCCTGCAAGGATTACGTCATCAACATATACTAACAAAGCAGTGAATGAAGTATCATCGGCTTTAACAAACAAGGAATAATCCGAGGAAGATTGTTGGTAGCCAAGAGAAAGCAAGGAAGCAGTAAGTTTTGAAAACCACTGTCTGCTAGCTTGCTTCAAGCCATAGAGAGATTTAAGAAGCTTGCAGACTTTGTGAGAACCAGAACTATCAAATCCAGGAGGCATCAACATGTATACTTCTTCATGCAATTCCCCATGAAGAAACGCATTATTCACATCGAGTTGTTGAAGAAACCAATTATTAGAAGCTTCTAAAGCAAGTAAAAGCCGCACGGTGGTCATCTTGGCCACTGGAGAAAAAGTTTCAAAGTAATCAATCCCTTCGGTCTGTGTAAAACCCTTGGCAACCAAACGAGCCTTATAACGTTCAATGGAGCCATCAGCCTTATGTTTCACACGAAATACCCACTTACAACCAATAGCATGCTTTCCAGGAGGCAAATCTGTAATAATCCAAGTCTTATTCTGTTCAAGAGCACGAATCTCAGCTTGCATCGCGTCCCTCCAGTGCGGTTGTTGGACAGCTTGCTTATATGTTTTGGGTTCACAAGCAGCAGTGATGGCAAGGGTATAGTGTAAATGAGTTGCAGAAAGATTAGAATAAGAGAAAGAATTAGTGAGAGAATGAGAATTACCTGGAAGAGAATTGGTACAAGCATGAACGGTAGGACAATGATAGTCTTGTAGGTAAGATGGTGGGTGTCGAATTCGTTGTGGTCGAGAAGAAGATGGGTTAGAAGAAACAACACGTGGTGTGATAAGGTGGTGAGGAGATAAAGATGATGGAGATGGGGAATCATCGTAAATGGGTTGGGAATGGAAAACAGGCAGAACACGTGTTGAAGAATCAAATAAAACAGGGGAAGACTGGGTATTGGTTAAAAAAGGAAAATTAGTCTCATGAAAAGTGACATTACGGGAAAGAAAAATGGCACGGGTATCAATATCAAGAAGGATGTAGCCCTTAACAGTAGGTGAAAAATCAAGAAAAACACAAGTGCTGGAACGAGGATCAAATTTGTGGCGATGAGCAGATAAGGTAGAGGCATAGGCTAAACAACCAAAAACTTTTAAAAGAGTGTAATCAGGCTTGGTTTTGTGTAGAGCTTCAAAAGGTGTAGAATTGGATAAAAGAGGGGTAGGAGTGCGGTTAATAAGGTAGACAGCATGAAGGACTGCATAGCCCCAAAAATACTGAGAAACATTTGAATGGAATAAAAGGGCTCTGGCAATATTGAGTATATGTTGATGTTTTCTTTCGACTAAACCATTTTGTTGTGGAGTCTCAACATAAGAAGTTTGATGGATTGTGCCTTTGGAAGCATAAAAAGAAGCTAAATCAAATTCAAGGCCATTGTCCGATCGTATAGCTTTGATTTTGGAAGAAAACTGGTTTTCAACAAGATGGAAGAAATTTTGTATGTGTTCTCGAACTTCAGATTTAGATTTTAAAAGAATAATCCATGTATACCGGCTATAATCATCAACAATTGTTAAGAAATACCGATGAACATGTACGGAAACAATAGAATTTGGACCCCAAATATCGGCATGTATAAGATCAAACATGTTTGTTGAAACAGAATTGCTTACAGGAAACGAAAGCTTCTTATGCCTAGCTAAATGACAAGCTTTACAAGCCGAGTTATCAGAAATAGAAAGGGAAGGTATATATGGTAAAAGCAACCTCATCCTTGAGTCTGAAATATGACCAAGACGGGAGTGCCATATGTGAGAAGAAGAGCTAGAAGCAGTAGTGGTAGATGAAGTAGAAAGGGTAAATGAGTGAACCGGAAGATCAAGCAAGTAGAGGCCATTGAGTGCTTTAGCTGTACCAATCGTCTTCCAGGATGGGAGAGCCTGAATATTACAAGAAGAAGAATGAAAGGTGAAACAACAAGGTAAATTAGAGGTTAGTTTGGTAACAGATAATAAATTGAATGTAAAGGCTGGGATATAAAGAACATCATGCAAATATAAATGATCAGTGAAAACCACCGTACCAGATATAGTTGCTTCAAGTTTCAAACCATTTGTTAAAGTAACAAGTAGAGGTTTAATAGTTTTGTAGGTTGTAAAAGATGATAAAGAAAAAGTAATATGATCAGTGGCACCAGTGTCTATGATCCAAAAAGGTGATTTGAGAGAAAAAGTACCTTCAGTGGTAGCTAAAGTGAGTGATGAGTCACGAAAAACATTATTGGTAACAGGGGTAGAAGACGTGGAAGGGGGGGACTGGATCAAAGCAAGCAATTGAGAATACTACTCTTGAGTCAAATTAAAACCAGAATTATTAGCAGAATTATCAACTGAAACATATGAATGCTCAAAGAACATCGCTCGAATATATATTGTTTGACGAAAGCCGCCTCTCACTTTGTATCCGGAGGAAACCATTTTTCTTGAAACAAGTCTCAATCAGATGCCTTGGCCGTTGACAATAAGTGCAAAACCTTTTGTCAACATTAGAGTAAGCAATTGGTTTCTTCGTAACAGCATGAACACTAGAATCGGATAGAGTTTCAGAAGCACCAATATTATTAACAAACACCTTGGATGCACTAATAGCAAACTGTCTTTCTTGTTGAATGACCATGGAAAAAACCTTATTGATAGTAGGCAAAGGATCAAGCAACATAATCTGCGATCTAACAGAAAGGTATTTATCATTGAGACCTTTAAGAAACCGGATAACACAATCATCTTCATTATAACGTTTGATTGTCTACAAAACTCCACAAGAACAAGGAGTTGCACAAGAACAAGTAGGAAGAGGGCGAAAATGAAGCAATTCATCCCATAGAATCTTAAGCTCAGAAAAGTAATCAGTTACGGACTTATCATCTTGTTTAAAAATTGAAATCTCTTCTTGTAAATCAGAAATACGATAGATATCACCTTGAGAAAACCTTTCACGCAAATCATTCCAAATTTCATAAGCTGTGTTAAGCCAAAGCACACTGCTAAAGATAGAAGGTGAAACCGAATGATTGAGCCATGAGATGACCATTGTATTGCAGCGTTCCCAAGCTGGATACATCGGATCAAGACGCGTAGGAGCCAGGATAGTACTATCAACAAATTGAAGTTTATTCTTAGAGAGAAGAGCCAACTCATAGCTCGTGACCATGTATTGTAATTCGAGCCATGAGAGTGGTGAAACAAGAATCAATGAAGGATTTTCATTTGGATGCAAGAAATAGGGACTAGAAATAGTAATATGAGGATCGATCAATTCAGCCATTGCTGGATGTTAAAGGAAACAAAGAAGAAAGCCAGAAACCGTCAAGAAAACGAAAGCAAAATAGAAGAGGAAAAGAAAACAACGAAAGAATATCTTTTGCTCTGATACCATGTGGAAAAGTTATTTTGAGAAAATTTCCGTATATCTTTATTGAGTATACAATGTGTTTATATACAAGTTTACAGAACAAGAAAAAAGAAGACGAGCTAATCTAACTTGTAAAACAGAAAAAATGCTAACTGCTGCTGACGTACGAACTAACTAAGTTAATTAAAAAATAATACACTGACAATGGTGGTCTTGTCTACTTCTGTGAAATGTGTGATGATGTCTGGGTTCACAAATCCTGTGCTTGTTTACCTCCTGAGATACGAGCTCATCCTCTACACTTGCAACATGATCATCCTCTCACCCTTCTTCCTCAGTAAACTGATGACCTCTCTGATTCTGATTCTCATTCTGTTTCTCTATCATCTTCTAAAGGTAAGGTGGACATTTGTGATGGTTGTAGGGATATCACAATTTCTGGAAAATATTATGCTTGCGCAAAATGTGGGTTGAAGTTGGATGTGAAATGTGCTCTTTCACTGCAAGTCACGATATCATCGTCTCCTGATACAAAAACTTCGATTTCCCATCACTCTCATGATCATAAGCTCGTCCTTTTCAATTTCAATAAGGAACTGTTTTTGGATTTCAAATGGAATCGTGATTGCGAGCTATGCGACAAGGAACTATTGGATCTAACATACGATTGCTTTTACTGTCAATTCTACCTTCATAAGAGATGCCTGGAAATTACCCAACAAGAATGTTTAGTACTCCCTATTCACTCGCATCACGCACTTTCTATTGAATATCGTCATGAGTTGTTCATTTGTGATCAGTGCAGAGATTTATGCGGAAGCTTATGCAGAGGCACTTTTATGGCAATTTGTAAAGAATGCGGCCTCAAAATTGATTGCAAATGTGCTTTTATTAGTGACACCACTAATGACACGATTCAAAGATCAATTAAGGATGAGGTGAAGACCCAAATTTTGTATTTTGACCACGATCATCATATGCTAAGTTTATTCAATCTTTGTGGTAAGGTTAGTCTAGATTGTGATATGGCACTTTCAGGCCCAAGTTATGGTTGCCTTGAATGTGATGTGCATTTGCATAAATCTTGTGCAGAATTGCCACGCAGAATACAACACCCTTATCACCCTTATCACTATCTTTTCCTCGAAAATTCTAAAGGATACTGTAGAGCATGTCACAAACATGCAAAGTTGCTGAGGTACCGATGTCGTTGGTGTCCTTCCTTTTTGCTTGATACCCAATGTGTCCTCAATAATTCGGGGGTAATATCTGCAATCAAGAATAAAGAGTATCACCAACATGACCTCTATTATTTTGTGGCGCCAGATTTACATCGATTAATCGATTTCAAATTTGAGGCATCATGCTACATCTGTAGGGAGAATTGCGAAGGAGCATTCTACATTTGTTTGAAGTGCAACTCATATTTTCATATGGAATGCATTGGAATTCCAAAAGAAGTGAAGCATGATTCTCACCAGCATCCTCTAACTCTCATGGATCCATTAACAGAGGATAAAATTGATGAATCTAAAGATCAGTACTATTGTTATACTTGTGAGGAAAAGAGGAATCCAAGATATCATGCTTATTCATGTCAACAATGTGCTAAGACCGGTCATATTTTCACATTTCACATTGAATGTGTATTATCAAGCGAGGTAACTTAACTTCTTCATTTTTTTTCTTTTCTTTTAACATCCTTGTCTTACTCAACTATTTCATCTTCTTTTTTGCTCGATGTAGTTAAACGAAATTGAGCATAACCGCATGATAAAGGAAGATGACGAAGAAGATAACCATGGAAAGCTTTCAATTAATCCACGATGTATGAAGCAACTCCGTAAGTATCTATAAATTACCGCCATACTTTAATATGGTATGATAGACACAAAACTTACCACTCATTTATATGACAAATTGAATAAAGAAAAATGTAAATTTATATAAATACTAATATTAAACTACAACTTCATTCTAAACTATCAATAATATAGATACAAACCTATTCGATATTCATTTTATTTCACAAATCAATTCTTTTTTATATTATTGTCTTTTAGTATTAAAATAAGTTTTAAAATAATTTTCCACAATATCGATTTTTATTAAAGTGATATAATTAATTTAATAGATACAAGTTCGATACTCTATGAATAATTAAATTATAGTATAAAATAAATATATTAATTTTAAAATTTATTATTAATTACAACGATGGATTTATAATATTATAGATTATAAAATAAAATAAAATGCCATATATAACTAAATAATATCATATACAAGTACTCTTTTATAAAAATTAAAGATTAGAAGATATGTTTAAAAGAATAATATTAATTATAAAATATTTATTATAATTAACTTGAACTTATGTTTTCTTTTCTTCCTTTCTTTATGCAGATTAAAGATAAACTCAACGATCATGTTTTGAACGATTTCGAAGATATAATTGACTTCTCATGCTATCTATGTAAGGAGTTAGTATAGAGTCCACGCTATGAATGCTCGTTTTGTCAAATTCATTTGCATAAAGAGTGTGCAAAATTGCCTTCTAAAATAAAACACAATCTTCATGAGCACTCTCTATCTATCATAGGAGGAGAGTTTCTCAAAACATATATATGTGATGGATGCCATGTCTACTATGAAAATGACATATGTTACTATTATGAAGAATGTACGTTTTTCCTCGACAAGATGTGTGCTCAAACCATCCCTTCCATTAGCAACCATTACCCAAAGTTGAATGATAATGGGAGTAAAGTTGGATTTTCACATTTCTCCCACGACCATAAACTTAGATCTGCCTTTATTTCTAAGAAAACCAAGGTTCAATGTAGAGCTTGTTTATGTCAAATTTTAGGTCCAACTTATTGCTGTTATGCATGTTATTTCTTTCTTCATGAATCCTGCTTTGACGAACTCAAACCCCAGTACATTCAGCATCCCTTTCACATCCAACATCCCCTGCATTTGTACTTAGGAGGAATTTGGTGCAATGCTTGCAAAAATCATTCAAATGTTGGTTATAAATATGCAGAAGATTTTTTTTGGCTTGATATAAAATGTGTCAAGTACCTAACATCTAGTCTTCAACATAAGCGTCACGAGCACAAACTTTTTTGCTTTATGGCTGAAGATATAAGTGATATGAAGGAAAGGTTTAGATGCAAAACTTGTGAAAGAGATTGCAATGCATCTTTTTACCGATGTTTGGAGTGTAATCTTAACCTACACATTGAGTGTATTCCAATACCAAAGAATGTTAAGAGTGTATGTCACGTCCATCCCCTTACTTTAATAGATTCGATTACCAAAGACGGACAAGATGAATATTACTGTCATCATTGTGAGAATTTGAGGAATCCAAAACATGCTGTTTATTATTGCAAGACATGCAAGATAGGTGACTACACTGCTCATATTGGATGTGTGTTTGACGAGGTAAGATTTGTATTACAATCATTTTTAGATTTTGCATTATTCATTGACCATTAGAACTTATACTTCAATAATTGAATATTTGATTTCAGGAGGATGGTGAAATAGAGATTCTTTAATCTCTATAAAGAGCTTTAGATTAGAAGAAATGAAGAGAACATGAGAGTTAATGCCAACGGTTGGGATGAAGAATTAAAATGATAATTACTGTTGTTCTTATGAGTAACATGTCTTGAGGTTTTTCACAATTGAGGTATTTAAACATGATTAGGAATTGCCAATAAGTTGTTTTTGGCATGTGTTCTTTCTTTTTATATGAAACGTTTGGTGTTTGCATCTAGTTACTGACCATTTAAACACTATGGCTTATTACTCAATTTGTGTTTTTTCTTATGCTCGTCAATCCAATTCCACCTGCCACTTGAGACATACACCTCTTAAAACATTCATATTCAGTTCTTTCGATAGAATACGACTTTCAACTTAGTGTTCCATACCTACATGCTCAAGTGATAAAGTGTTGTCTCTTAGGTACAAATCTACAGATTAACCCGAATGCACTATAAGAAAATAACGATATTACGACGAAAAAATGGCGACAGTAAAGAAACCATCGTTGTTTACCGATGGAATATATAAAGTCATCGGTAAATGTGTTGTGAAAAGTTAAACTTAGCGATGGAACAAAACCGTCGACAAGTAAGGCAGGAATTGGTGGAGGGAAATGACTTGTTGACATTACCGACGGACGATTAGGAACGGAACTGTCCGTCGATAACATTTAAATCATTATGTTTTCTTGAGTTTGTGTTTGAACGTTACTAACTTTAACAAAATGACGTCGTTTTGTTTAGCTTAAAACACTCCCGCAGAACCCTTCTCCCCCATCTCCGTCATTCCTTCATTATACTCTTCCCTTCTTTCTTCTCTCTTCCTCCAACCCTGATAGCTGTGTTTGCTCCTCCAATGCGAAGTTGTCTTCCGTTTGTGCTGTTTCCAGTGACATCGTGCTGCTTCTGGTCCTCTTCTTCGAGCAAGGCATCATTTTTGTTGAGGTATACATATTGATCGTGGGTGTTGTAGTTTAATTAATTAGTTTGTGTCTTTGATTTTTTTCTATGTGTTTAGTGTTTTGTGAATGGATAACAACGTTAGATGTCGAAACGTATGTGATAGAAGGGGAAAAATGTGAATTTGGTTGGTATAATGGGATGATTATTTGATGAACATAAGGTGTTTGATAAAATGCCTATATCTCCCTGGACACATGCTTTCAATTACAAATTGTTTTATCACAATCAATTTTTAGAACTGTAACTAAGTCCTATATGGAATGATTTTTTTAAATATAAAATATAAAACAAAAGATAGTGATTACATGGTCCAACTTTGTTGGTAAGTGTTTAGAAATTTTTTTGACATAGTGAGAAGAGAAGTGTTTGAAAAGAAGAAATAGGACGAAGATCGTCCACGTTTGAGCGCTCAGACAATTTTGGCAATATGTCCATTTGTTATGAACTATATATTGATATATCTTATAAGAAATTAGCATAAGTAGTACCGTGCCTCTTTATATTCCAAACCACACTTATGTACAAAAATACCATCACCATTTATTACAGGTACGTAATACATACACTTTAAAATTGTAATATTATTATTGAATATAAAGAATATCATACCTTAATACAAACTATACTAGACATTATATAAACAATCATTAAGGAAATTGGAGTTGACATTGATTAATTATCCAATGATTTTTGTTGTAAGACATATTAATAGATAGATTGCTTCTAGGCTAGTACTATAAACAAATACCTCTTTATAGTAATGCCTTGTTTTTACTTGTACTCTTTAATTATAAGCTTTACCTTGTATCTCTTTACTTCACCATTGGGATTTTCTATTTTTAATACTCATTTGAATCCAATTACATGATAATCTCTTATATTAGAAATAAATTCTCAAGTATCATTCTTTTAATGGTCTTCATTCATTGTATGAATCCATTTCTCATTCTTACTAACATCTTTAAAATTTAAAGAAACAATATCTATAAGTAGATAGTCCTATGCTTATTTGTAAAGATGTGGATGATGATGCTTAAGATGATGGGATTGGTGAGATTAATGAAAAAAATCATTTTGGAATCTTAAACTACCTCATTTTCTTCTTAATTTTTAAAATATAGAAAAAATCATAACATCCCTCTATTTGAGGATTTAATTCCAAAATGTTTCTTCATTAAATTTAACATCTCTATTAATAACAATATTTTCATTACTTGGATTGAAAAACTTGTACCCTTTTGAGTTCTTATTATATATAATAAAACAAATTACTTCAATCATAAACTTTGGACCTTTCTTTATTTAGAATATTAAGATAGATAATAGAGCTAAACAATCTTGATTATGATGCAAAAGGCTTCACTGCTCTCTATGCTTCTTACGGAGTGACATATATCAAGCACCTTTTAGGACTAAAATTTAAAAGATAAACCACCCATTTCTCACTATATTTAGGATTGTTTGATTCTTTCTTTTAGCTATTATATTTTATTAGGGAGATCTTAGGATTATAAGAGGGTGATAAATTTTTTGTAGTTTAGAAAAGCTCATAAAATTATATTCTCCACCTATATCAATTCTTAAAGTTTTAATTTGAAAACCACTTTCTTTTTTAACCAAATCTTTCAACTTTTTAAACATATCAAAAGATTCATACTCATACTTTAAAATTTTTTCCCATTTATTTTTACCTTAAACATTTGTATTTGGTCAGGTCGGCGATGCTGGGCCCGGACCCAGTCAAGACAACCCTTGGGCCGATCGGTCAATTCTTCATAGAACAAGTCTCGAACCCAACGGCTACGACAGTCCCAAGCCCGATCCATGCTCTTCTCAGCCCATCCGCATGTAAGAGACTCCCATGCAAACACGTAAAGGTTTAACCCTAGCGTCCATCCCCTATATAAGGTATAATTCTCCCATAATGTATGTACGCAATCAAAACCTAGCTTTTCTCTGCATTGATCAACCTCACCTTCACAAAAATATTGACTTGAAGCGTCGGAGGGCTAATCGACACAACCCGATGTGCCTTCTTTGTTTTGCGGTATCTTCACGCGGATTAATCACAAAAGCAACCAGCTCATGGATCCAAACGGCAACGCATAGATTCAACCAAAATCCGGCAGAATCAATTGCGCCCACCGTAGGGCCGCACTTCCGGTACCACGTCCGTAAACACACGATAAGTCAGCACGCGACGTAACCTAATATAGCATTGCCGCGGCTCTGGCGATGCAACGATAGGTTTTCACTACCTACAACTCGCCTTTGTACCACACATGTTTCACGACGAATCATCGATCCTAACGATCAACCACAGCCTCAAACCTTGAACAAGAAGAACATCTGCAGAAGCTGGAGGATAACGCCGCCAATACGCACTCAATATCCAACTCCACCAGTGCAGATCCTCTTCCGATCAGACACACTACCCCGAACCAAAAGCAGATCGAGGAAGTTGCGATCGCTGATCCGCCAAATTTTGCAATCTCAACTAGCGCAACAGCAGCCGTCTGCACGGCAAGCCGCCCGACAAACCAGCATGACGACCGATCATCGCCCAACCGAAGCCCTAGAAAAAATCGTGGACGATCGGATTAACGCAGCTATGAGTTTCCATCCAGATCGCCTGATGTCGTAGTACAGCTCTCCCTTTACTCCGGAAATCTTGGATAGCCTCCCGGCACCCGACACAAAAATACCGACCCCCGAGAAATACACTGGAAAGACCGACCCCCTGGATTACCTGCAGCATTTCCAGTCCATGATGAATCTACATTGTGTTTCGGACGCTATCCAATGTAAGAATTTCTGCACGGCCTTCCAAGAGGGAGCTAGGCGATGGTTCAATAGCTTACCCCCAGGCTGTATCACATGCTTCAAGATTTCAAGTTGTTATTCCTAACCATTTGTTATCAGAAGGCAAGTCGACTTGTACCACGATAAGTCGACTTGTTCTTGAAAATCGATAAGTCGACTTGTATATTGGAGAAGTCGACTTATTTAAGGATCTGATCGTTTATTTGTGCCCTAAAGGCAATCCCCTTTAGCGCTTTTATTCACAAATGATGCGATCGAATGAATAAATAAAGAAAAGGCATAATTCATTAATTTGATGTTCATGAACATTGTTTATGAATTGATTGGATCTTTAATCGATTAATGAAGTCCATGATATATGACATAGCATGAAGGAAATTATGATGTGATCATACTCGAGGTTCCTATCACGTGCAATTATGTCAAGATTCAAATTCTCCTAGTCAAAGGATTAATGAGACTGGACATCATTAATCCGGATAGACTAGCACATGTCATATTCCTTGATTGGATCAAGCAAAGGATCTCGTAAAGCGTAAATATGAGATATTTAGAATTGACATGTGGATGCTTACTAGCGGTAGTAAGTTCATTGGATGACCTGCCATGAGATCATCACATGGATATCTTATCTAGTGTCAGTGATAATCTCATCATAGCAATGGTGCAAGTATCCTTAGACTTGAGGTACTCAAGGATATCTTGGATACTGATCCTGTGCTTTGACTCCATTCCTTGTTGCCTTCCAGAGGTAACTCATAGGGTGGTGCTTGGGTACAGTTTGAGGTATTCGAAGATAATTGAGTAGCCAATAAAGGATTCACCACTTCTGGATTAGCAGAGGAGATACCCATGGCCTCTTGTCAGGATCATTACTTGTAAATCTCTGGCCAGAGTGAATATGTCATGAAGAGTGTCTTCATGGACATATAGAGTAATGAGTCCCAGGCGAGATCTCGTTATCACTGGGCTAGACTCGGTCTAGTGAGAGTTGACACTTTGACCATACCATAACCAAGTGGGGTATAGGATGGTGAAAGGACTAATTGCACAGAATTGTCTATGGAAGGGTTTGTGATCCGGTTCGTGATGAATACATCAAACCGATTACTTTCCGGTCAATTGGGGGTCATGATGTGTTGCTAGATACCGCTCATGACTTGCTCAGATTAATTGTTAATCTAAGTGGCCAACATAACCGGAGCCTAAAGGTCACACGCTTAAGAGTGTCTCGTAGAATCAGAAATAGTAATTGGACGAGTTCCAATTATGGAGAGCATTAGATTAAATGGATCCCAATGAGATTGGGATATGTCCCGATGAGATCGCGACATCAATATTGCAAGAAAGGTTTCCTGAGTCGTTTCAACACGGGCCCGGTAGGCAGTAGGACCAATTCCAGCTTGATCGACTGCTTTAGTAATTATATATATTAATTAATTAAGTAAATAATTAATTAATATATATAAATATATAAGCATCTTCGTTGGAATGGGAGAAAGGAGATGGGAAGGTTTGAAAAGTCAAACCTTATTACTTTATTCATTAAAGATGAATGGCCATTAATCATCCATGTGTTAGTTTATGGATTGATTTTAAAGTGTTAAAATCAACTTAAGAAGGCTTTTGGAGGTCGACGGGGCTAGGTTTTGAAGAAGGAGAAAAGCTTCCTTAATAGTTAAGGTTTAAAAGCTTTGAAAAGGTTTCAACTTTCTTCTTCCTCATCAAGCACCATCGCTTTTCTCTTCTCCAAGCACAAGGTTTCAACGTGCTCCTCAAGCTCTCCAGGACAGAGGTAGGCTCTAGCAGGCTTTAATCTGTTCTAGCTATTCCTGTGTCAAAGGGTTTGACTCGGTTAGGTTTTCTCGATCTCTCGCGGATCACCTTTAGAGATAGTCTCTATTGGCTATTTAGGTTGATGTCTTCATACGGATACCTGGATCCTGGGTTCGGAAGGTCCCGGAACAAAATTTTGTTTTCCGCTGCCTGTACATGTGATGTACCTCCCGGGATTTTCCTACAGTGGTATCAGAGCGTCTGGTATCCCGCATGAAGCTATAACCTAAGTTAGATCAGAAACCCTAAGTGCTGCTGATGTTGATGCATGTGTACTGCCCAGATTTCGAATTGCTATATAGATAGGTTTTTCGAAATTTTTCTGCCCAGAAATGTTCATAACATGTTAGAGAATATGTCTATGAAGTTTCAGAATTTATTGATTTGATTTGATATACTTTTTCTAATTAATTCCCTAAGGTTACAGATGCTGTTTTGTGAAACGATTCTGGAACAGGCAGTAGTATAAAATCGAGAATAAATTCTAGAAAAATCTTTTTCTGGATTTTCCTTCACCTACATGTCTCTAAGATGTTGGTGAATGTCTGTGAGCATGGAAATTGGATTTCAAGGTGATTGGATATTTATTCACGAATTTATTCTATGCTGTGGGAATTGCTGTGCTGATGAACACAGATTTTGAATCGGTTTTGTTATTTAGGTTGACTGAGTTTTTGATGGCCTAAAATCCTGAAAAAATTCATGTACCATGTTCTGAACATTTAGTAACCTATATAATTTTCTCATGATTTATTGAAATTGTTTCATTGATCATTTCAAGCAATGTACAGAACTGGACAGTTTTGGTGAAAATTGTTGGGACTGTTTTGCTTGGCTTGATTGAGTGTGATTTTTCAGTTCCAATGCCTTGCACCATTTTTAATGTGATTAAAAATATGTTATCTTGATGTAGTATGATTTCCAAACTGAATTGCTTGAATTTGTTTATCCTAGAATTTTTGGATGCCTAATTGATCACCTTTGTGTCTCGTTAGTATATTTCATTTTCTTGCTTGTTTTGGCCGTCACAATTTTTGTGACAAGTGCTGAAGTACATTTGATAATGTATATGCTAGCTAGAGATGCTTAGGATGATAATTTGGGTGTTCCTAAATTGTTTGGAAATTTATGAGTTTTGACTCATTTCAAGTTTTTCATATAGTTTGACTATTTAAGGCTTTCATGGTTCAATGAATTGTTCATTGATACATCAAATTTATCAGATATTACCTTAGGTATGTAGGTGTTGTGAATTGGAATTGCATTAATTGAGGAATTAGCCGATTAGAGATTTTAGCAAATCTATTGGATAAGTCGACTTGTATATGAAATAAGTCGACTTGTTCTGTTGTTTAGGATAAGTCGACTTGTCTATGTAATAAGTCCACTTGTTCAGATCTCGATAAGTTCCACTTGTAGTACCTTATAAGTCCACTTGTTCACGGGAGTGAAATAAGTCGACTTGTGTCAATACAAGTCGACTTGTGTGAAAGCGAAGCATAAGTCGACTTGCATTTGATGAAAGTCGCTTGGCATGCTCAGTTGGATGATGGATGATTAAAAGGATTGATTCAATGTGATCGATGAAACCTAAATCATTCCATATAGTCTGGCGACTATAATCCTAAGCTTGGAGTCTAGAGACTCGAAATCCCTCCCAGATATGAAAACTAACGCTTCCATTAATATGGTAAGAACCGAGTTCTTATAGGTTGGGTTGTTGAGCAAACTCAAGCTCACTCTATACGGATATGTTGAACCATGAAAATAAGATTTTCGGATTAATGGGTTGGTTTTCACCGAAGCGTTGGTTTGTTGAGCAAACTCAAGGTCAACGTGGACGAGGCGAAATTGGGTAGCATACATCGGATGTACGCGCATCAAAGAGTTGATACCCAATGAAGTGCACACATCAACAAGTTGATAAAGACGATCGATAGTTGTGTCTAAGATGTAATTGGTATATCGATACCTCCCGAGACATAAGGTGGCTTGTTGAGCTAACCTCAAGGTCATTCTTAATGTCGGTTATCGATGATGCAATTGGTATGACCGATACCTCACCGATTGACCTAAGTTCAGGCTTGTTGAGCAAACTCAAGGTCACTCTTAGCAATGTCGGATATCGACCCACTAGACATTATGTCACATTGTTTCTCCGGATTCGTAAAGAGGGTTATGGATTCTAGGAAACTAGTGGGAGCCATATGCATGTCATGCAAGTCCTTATGATCATGTAGGCATTTCTATTCTATCATTCTTTCTCTTTATCGCGTTTAGGTTGATTGAAGAAGTCTTTCAAAGTGAATTTACGCCTCTATTCGGACTGAATTTTTCGATTGGCTAAGGAATCTGAGAATTGTTCTCGAGATATGAGGAACCGGATACGCCCCAGATGTTCCACTTCCGATGCACCTATCGTAAGCATCTAAAGGATGTTGATATGGATACTTGCATTATGCTTGTCTCGATGTCACCGAGTCGCAACAAAGAAAGACGAGTCCATGGATGCTCACTCTATAGTATTTCATCTTAGGGAGCTGTTTGATGAGTGAGCTCGATCCGAAAGGTTCAAGACCCAAGGCTTCTCTTCATCATAAAGATGGCTCTGTGGACAATCTTTGCAAGATACCTCAAGATGAATGGCTATATTGAGAGATTGGCCGCCTTAGGATTTGTAATGGATTATGAATTAAGTAGAGACTTAATTATGGTTGGATTGTCTGATGGTTATTCACAGTTCGTGTTAAACTATCGGATGAACCAAATATCCACAACAATTCTCGAAATGATCAATCGCCATGACAGCAAGAAAGCTATCAAGATAGATAGCAAGTGCTAATGGTGGATGCTTCTTCTTCTAGTTCAAAGAAGAAAAAGGCCAAGAAACCAAAGGGAAGTGCCAACAAGAAAAAACCAAAGAAATCGCCCTAAAAGGATTTTGCTTTCATCAGGCAAGTCTAGCTACTAGAGCGTAAACCGTAAAATCTATTCTGAGTCCTTGAAGCAGAAGAAGGCATCAGATGCCTCTACTTCTTCAAATATGATTGTCATTTTGTATGATTGTCATTTTGTACCTGTTTTAACAAAGAACATATTGTATGTTTTATGTTTAATTAGAGCTGGTTTCCATTGGACTTTTAGTAGCAATGGTTGTTCTATTAGTTCAATGGAATGCTCTATGGTACTGGTACATTATGCAATGGAATTGACATATGAGATATGTCATATCCAATTATGAATATCAATGACGAAAAGACATAATTGAGATAATTTAAAATCAACGCATTTATGGCATTGTCGTTTGGCCATATAAATGAGATACGATCGCTAAGCTCCATAAGAGTGGATGTTTAGGGTCATTTGATTATGAATCATATGACACATGCGAATCGAGGGAAAGAAATGACCGAAACACCGGGCAACAAGACGACCGACCGATTGGGGTCATTAACATGATATTAGGTAGAAATGCAAAGCAGGAGGATCCACCACTAAAGGGAGAAAAGATACGCCAAACAGTCGGCGCAGGACTCATCCACTAAAAGCCGAGGAGAACGACGGACGATATCATTCGATGAGTCCGACCTCGATGGAGTAAGTTTCTCATGATGATGCACTCGTGGTAAATTTGAACATGGACGGTTACGAGGTGAAGCGGGTGATGATTGATACGGCAAGCTCGGCCGATTTGTTGTACTATGAGGCCTTCAAGCGTATGAAGGTACCAAGACCGACTACTACCTACAAACGGTCCCATCAAAGGCGAATCGGGGCCTCACCTATCCGTCCGCCGGGTGCACTTGAAAGTGAAGTTCTGACAAAAGCCGTGTCAAATAGAAAGGGACGCCGAGTTCTTTGGTCGTAAAGTTTCGCGGGCGATAATGCAATAATCCCGGGCGGGCTACTCAAAATGCCTCGATCGGTCGTCTCCACCTACTACTAAGTTATGAAGTTCCCGACACCCCACGGAGTTTGGTGTTGTCAGGCCAACAGAGAATTGCTGTGGAATGTTATTTAGCGT
The DNA here is from genome assembly GCA_029891385.1 of Erythroxylum novogranatense. Lineage (NCBI taxonomy): Eukaryota > Viridiplantae > Streptophyta > Magnoliopsida > Malpighiales > Erythroxylaceae > Erythroxylum > Erythroxylum novogranatense. The sequence goes on from JAIWQS010000134.1 coordinate 94,712, forward strand.
AAACGAAGACATTAGACGGGCGGTGGTCCCGACGAGCTCCCTTGACGTGAGAGCCGACGAGGACATGGATAGGATGAACCCTGGAAGAAACACAATGGTCGGATTGGACGGCCGACCTTCTAAATACACAAATCTAGGCCCGAGCTACAAGACGACCTAGTTAAAGAAATCACGATTGTCTCGGTAAAAATAGATCGGTTCGCTGGGTGCCGAAAGCGACATGCCTCGAATTTCTCGATCGATTCGCCACACCCTCGAATTCGCACACTACATGTTCGATCGTACGTAAGAAGCGATGGCACGTAAGGAGCGGCGGAGGTGATCGAGAAAGAAGTAGAGAAGTTACTCGAGGCCGGGTTCATCCGAGAAGTCAAGTACCCTGAGTGGCTCGCCAATGTGGTTTTAGTGAAAAAGAAGAACGGGAAGTGGAGAATGTGTATAGATTTCACTGATTTGAACAAAGCATGTCCAAAGGACAGTTTCCCATTGCCCAAGATCGACCAGCTGGTAGACTCTACCTCAGGGCATGAACTTCTCAGCTTCCTGGACGCTTTCTCGGGCTATCACCAGATTCAAATGAGTCTGGAAGACGAAGAAAAGACCGCCTTCATAACCGATCAAGGCACATATTGCTATCAAGTAATGCCTTTTGGCTTGAAGAACGCGGGGGCGACCTATCAATGACTCACATGGAAGTCTTTAAGAAACAGATCGGCCGGTCGGTGGAAGCGTATGTGGATGATATGGTGGTCAAAAGTAAGACGGCCACGGAGCATGTGGAAGATCTCAAGGAGGTTTTCCAAACCCTGAATAAATTTCAGATGAAGCTGAACCCGAAAATGTGTTTTCGGGGTGGCATCCGAAAAATTCCTAGGTTTATGATCACTCAACGCGGATTGAGGCTAATCCAGAAGATCAAACCATCCTCCAAATGCCCTCACCCAAATGCTTAAAAGAAGTGCGGTGTTGACCGGTCGAATAGTCTCTCTAAGCAGGTTCATCTCCAGATTAGGAGACAAGTGCCTCCCATTTTTCAAAATCTTGAGGAAGGCGAATGTAACCCAATTCCAATGGCCGGACAAGTGCGAGAAAGCTTTTCAACACTTAAAGCAATACTTGTCAAGCCCGCCTATCCTGCAAAGCCCGGTAGAGGGGGAGAACTTGATCTTATACTTGGCGGTTACGAAGGGGTCTATCAGTGCGGTACTTATTCGATCGGAGGGAAACGAACAATACCCTATTTACTACGTGAGCAAAGTATTGACCGGACCGGAAACGCGATATACGCCCATAGAAAAACTAGCCCTCTCCTTGATAATGGCAGCCAGGAAGCTAAGGCCTTACTTCCAAAGTCATACCATTGAGGTATGGACCGACCAACCCCTCAGGCAATGCCTTCAAAAGCTCGAAACTTCGGGTCGACTAATAAAGTGGGCGTAGAGCTGGGGGAGTTCGACATACAATACAAACCCCGCACGACCATCAAAGCGCAGGTGTTGGCATATTTCATCGCAGAGATGAGCCAACCAAGCTCGAAGGACGAGCAGCTCCCTGCCTGGAACTTGTTTGTTGACGGGTCGTCCAATGCCGAGGGATGCGGAGCAGGAGTAGTGCTGATCAGCCCGCACCATGAAGAAAATGTGGAATATGCCCTTCGCTCGAAGTTCAAGGCCTCCAATAACGAAGGTAATACGAGGCCTCGATAACGGCCTCCAAATTGCTAGGAGATGGAAATAAAGCATCCAAGGTGTATAGGATAGCTAAGTAATGGTCGGCCAAGTCACCGGCAAGATGAGGCCAAGGGAACAACATGATCAGTACCGAGCCGGTAAAGCGAGTTGAGCAATTTGAACAAGACTCAATCAATAGAATAGAACGAGCTCAAAACGCTAAAGCGGATGCACTCTCCAAAATGGCTTCCGACCGTGATGCAATAAATAATGTTCTAATCGAATGATCGGGCCACTTAGCATTCAAAAAGTCGAGAAGTTCAAAACATAAGTACGGTTCGGTTGGGTTGGACGAACCGATTCATGAAGACCTTTAGAAGGAAAACAACCGAAGACGACGGAGGCCAAGAAATTAAGAATAAAGGCAGCCGAGTATACAGTCGTTAATGGTACTCTATATAAGCGGTCTTACGACTGGCCGCTGCTTCGATGCTTGAATGAAAAAGAAGCCGAGAAGGCAATGGCCGAGGTCCACGAAGGGATGTGCGGAAATCATGTAAGAGGCGAATGTTGGCTCACGATCGATCGAACGAGGTACCATCTTGGCCGACAATGAGAAAAGATCGCCAAGAGAAGGTCGACCGATTTGAGGCCTGCCAGAGAAATAGCAGCATATCTCATCAGCCGACCGAGAGGATGCAAATCGTGAGTCACCCTATTCCTTTCGCTTCAATGGGGAATGGATATATCGTCCTTCCTCTCACCCCGGACAAAAGAAATTCTGATAGTGGCGGTGGAATACTTCACCAAGTGGGTAGAAGCGAATCGGTCGCTACAATCACCGAGGGAAAGTAGAAAGTTTCGTGAGGAAAAATATACTATGTCGCTCGGATGCCTATGGTGTTGGTTACAGATAACAATGGCAATTCGACAACGACAAATTCAGAGACTTCAACCGACTAAAAATCAAACCACTGATTGACTTGTAGCTCATCCCCAAAGCAATGGACTCAGGAGAACACCAACAAAAGATAATGAGTGCCCTCAAGAAGCGCCTAGATGACCGAAAGACACAGGTGGAAGAACTAGACGAAGTGTTGTGGGCATACAGAACCACACCGAACGGAGCCATGTGGGAAACACCGTCAGATGACCTTTGAGCGTAAGCCCTAGTCCCAGAGAGGTGGTATCATTGCATAATCAAAGGCCGCGGCCTATGAAAAGAGCGAATGATGAAGCCCGAAGCGAACTCGCTCTCTTCGGTGAGAATAGAGAAAGGGCACCGCTTGTTCTAAGTCATCAGCAAAAGGCTACCAAATTCTCTACAATGAATGGTCAAGCCGAGCGATGTAAAGGTAGGTGGTTACATCCGATGAAAGGCCGAGGCAGCTGGGAAGCATCCTGGAAAGCTCAGATAAATGTGGGAAGGACCCTATCGAGTGATTAAGCAGGTCGGGCACGGTTCTTACATCCTACATGATGCGAAAGGGAAAATTCTACCAAGGTCGTGGTGTTGGATCGCGTACGGTCCGAATATTCACAATACACTGCGGAAAAAGACCATACAACAGCATGAGTATAATCGAGAATACCAAAAATGTACGAAAATACCTTATTTTCAGAGATAGGTTTTCTTTTCGATTCCAAGACACCGCAAAACGCGAATGCCCTCTAACGGTATCCACACGAGCATGCACGATTCGGTCGGCCAGTAGTGTGCTAGCACGCCCCGAACTCCTTTCAACGCCGCATGCGATCTTTCTCTTCGTCAAGGCTAGGGTTTCGTCTCTTCTTTCCTCGACCTATCGAGACCTAAGTTCCTCTATTTATAGAGAAACCCTAATCTCATTTAGGCCCTATTAAGTTTCGCCCATTATATCATATATAATAAAAGCCCGACAACTTAATTAAATCTAGCCCAATAAATATATCTAAATATATTTATTCAACACCTAATAAATTAGGCCCAAGAGAATAAGCCAGATCACATCGCTTTTACGTATACATTTTATAGGCTCATTTGATGTTGGCAATGGGCTTGATTACACTTCAAGGCCCATAAGTCATAAGCGCCTCTAGCAAGACATTATGACTACCCAAATCAAATGAGGATCGATAATCCGATTTAACTCTGAATTATGGTTATAAGCTCATCCTTTTGTAACACGATATCAAGATTAATCACAAGGCATGGTACATGTCAACCTTGGTTAATCATAGTTTCTTGATTCCAAGTTGACGATTATAACAAATGACATTTGATGACTCTTCATCAATTCATTTGAGCATGGCCATGCATTTCTTCACCACACTTCACAAGAGGCCCAAATGATATCTCTCTCATTTAAGAGAGGTACAAATCCCATCTACATCATTCACATCCTCCGCATGATTCATTTAGTGTCCAACATAAGACTATATGTTATTCGGTTAAAATAACTTAGTCTAATATCAAAACACTAAATTCCTCATGTAGGGAACCATGATGACTTCGTGTCAAAGGACTAAAGTCAAACCATATAAAGAATCACTAATGACATGAAACCATGTAGTATTCTTTATGGGTCACCCAATATATATTCTCTAACATATATCTATGTTTCGATTTGATATCTCATATCCATGATCAAGAAACGTGATCATCAATCGTAACACATACTAGTCTTAATTCATTATTGTTCCACCAATAATGATCGACTGTGACGCTCTGTAATAGTATTATAACGCTTATGGTTTTACTATCAAGTCACATGCTTGATGACATAAGTCTAATACCATTCATGGAATGTAAATCACATTACATGAAATACATGCATATATGAAACTAATACCTCATAATATATTATTGACAAATCATAATGTTAATATATGAATCACAAATGTTCATTGGCCTAGGCACACTACTAACAATCTCTCACTTGCACTAGGCCCAATCACCGATATCTAATACCCATAGACCTCGTGATGACTCTCATGTTTAGCCGTGGAAGAGGCTTAGTAAGTGGATCGGCAATGTTGTCATCCGTGCTCACTTTGCATATCTTCACGCCTCCTCTCCCAATGATCTCTAATCGATGGAAACGTCTGAGTATGTGTTTGATCTATGATGTGAGTTTGGTTCCTTAGCCTGCTATAGCCCCATTATTATCACAATAAAGGTCTATAGGACTTGCAATGCTAGGAACAACTCCAAGCTCAGGATGAACTTCCTAATCCATACAGCCTTCCTTAGCAAAGATCCGAGGCAAAGAATGTACTCACTTTAGTTGTAGAATCAAAGAATGTTGTCTGCTTTGAACTTTTCCACTCACTACACCTCCATTCAAACAAAACACAAAACCCGATTATGATCCAAATCATCTATGTCGATGAAAACCAGCATCGGTGTAACCATTTACAACTAGCTCTCCTTCAAGTCCTCCATGACCAGAACATATCCTTAGTTCTTCTCAAATACTTAAGGATGTTCTTAATGACTATCCAAAGGACTCTCACCATAATTAGATTGGTATCTACTTGTTATGCTCAAAGCATATGAGACATCAGTCGAGTACATAACATGGCATACATGATAGATCCAATTGCAGATGCATATGGAATCTTACCTACGTGCTCAAGCTCTTTATCCAAGTAGGACAATCCTTCTTAGAAAGCTTGATTCCATGTGACATGACAAGAATCCTCTCTGAATCTTGCATCTTGAACCTTTCAAGATCTTATCTATGTATGTACTCGACTTCAGCCTATAAGCTTTCTTGATCTATCTCTATAGATCTTAATGCCTAAAACATAAAGGCAGCCTCACCTAAGTCTTTCATTGAGAAACGCTTCTTAACCAAATCTTGACACTCAGAAGGTCGGAATATCATTTCCAATGAGCAATATGTCATCAACATATAAAGCTAAAAGACAACAAGACTCCCACTAACCTTTTGTAAACACAAGGTTCATCTTCATTCTCGATGAATCCAAACTTTGACAACTTCATCAAAACGAAGATTCCAAATTTTCGATGCTTGCTTCAATCCATAAATGGATCTTTGAAGCTTGCACACCTTTCCGAATTCTCAAGATGGACAAAACCCTCAGGCTGTATCATATATACATCCTCAAGTAAGTTTCCATTAAGAAAAGCCGTTTTGACATCCATTTGCCATATCTCATAATCGTAGTATGCAGCTATGGCAATAAGAATTCTAATGGATTTGATCATGACTGCTGGAGAAAATGTCTCATCATAATCAATTCCATGAACTTGTCGATAACCTTTAGCAACAAGTCTTGCTTTATAAGTGTGCACATTTCCATCTACGCCGAGTTTCTTTTTGAAAACCCATTTGCATCCAATGGTCTTCAAGCCATCGACGGATCAATCAAAGTCCAAACTTGATTGTCATACATGAATTGCATCTCTCGCTTTCATGGCCTCTAACCATTTCGCAGACTCGACTTTCCATAGCTTCTTGATAAGTCAGGCTCATTATGATCGATGAGCATCACATTATCATCATCGAGAACGAAATCCATATCTCTCGGGCTCATGGCGAATCTTATCGATCTACGAGGCTTGTGTTGTTGAAGATCGCTCATCAACAGATTGTGAGCTCGCTTCAATCTCCTTTTCGTGCTCAATGTCATTTTGTGAAGCTTGAATTTCTTCGAGTTGTACTTTACTCCCACTGCTTCCTTTGGAAACAAATTCCTCTCTAAGAAGAAACCATTTGAGCAACAAACACTTTGTTTTCTCGATGGGATGTAAAAGTAATATCCTTTAGTTTCCTTAAGATATCCCACAAAATAACATTTTTCAGATTTGGGTGCCAACTTGTCAGCAATTGGACGCTTCATATAAGCCTCACAACCCCAAATCTTTAGAAAAGATAAATTGGGACGCTTCCGATCCATATCTCATAAGGTGTCTTTTCTACAGCCTTTGAAGGAATACGGTTCAATATGAATGCTACGGTTTCTAAAGCATAGCCCCAAAAGTATTTTGGAAGATCGGTTTGACTCATCATTGATCGAACCATATCTAATAGAGTTCGATTTCTCCTTCGTAAACACCATTCCATCGAGGAGTTCCTGAGGAGTCAATTGTGAAACGATTTCACAATCCTTAAAATAATCATCAAACTCTTGGCTTAAATATTCACCTCCTCGATCGATCAAGGATTTTAATATTCTTGCCAAGCTAATTTTGTACTTCATTCTTATACTCTTTGAACTTTTCAAAAGATTCAGATTTGTACTTCATTAAATAGACATACCCATATCTACTCAAGTCATCTGAAAAAGTAATGAAATACAAATAACCTCTCTTTCAGCTCTTCCAAATGGAGTTTGCAGTTCCTTTTCCAATGACCGTGTTCATTGCAAAGTGAAAGCAAACTCCCTCCTTGGGTGCCTTTAGTCTTAGCTTTAGGCTTGGGCTCGACTTCGACTTGGGTACTTTACCTTGTTCTTTGCTATGCCCTTCCTTTTGAAAACCTTTCCCTTTTGAACCACAAGAACTTCATTGGTGGTCTTAACCTTTCCCTTTAAGTTCTTTTCAGCAGTTTTCAACATCCCATGCAATTCATCAATGGACTTCTCCATATTATGCATGTTGTAGTTAAGAATGAACTAATCATATTCATCAGTCAAAATTGATAGAATAAGATCAGTTGCCAATTCTTGACTAACAGGTGCACCTAATTTCTCAAGATGATGAATGTAACTCTTCATCTTGAGAACATGAGCACTCACAAGTGTGTCAGGAGTCATCTTGCATGAATTCAATGTCTTAGTGGTTCTAAACCTCTCTTGGCTTGCTTGCTCTTGAAACATAGTTTTCAATTCATGAATTCAATGCCTTAGTGGTTCTAAACCTCTCTTGGCGTGCTTGCTCTTGAAACATAGTTTTCAATTGAGAAAGCATGTCATAGGCCTCCATTTCCTCTAAATCCTTTTGAAGGTCAGAGATCATGGCGCCTAACATAAGGCATGACACATCCGTAGAGTCATTGATATGCTTCGTGTAAACATCTTTTTGAGCCTTAGGTACAATTGCTGGTGGTTCCTCAGGGATGGGCTCTTCTAAGACATAAAGCTTTCTTTCTTGCTTGAGAACAATTCTCAAGTTCCTATACCAATCTAGGAAATTTGTTCCTTTAAGTTTTTCTTTCTCTAAGATAGATCGCATAGAAAGGTTTGTGGATGGAGTAGCAATAATCTACAAGAATTATGCAATAAGGGTCAACATTCATATATTATGAGGTATTAGCTCCCACTCAAATAAATAACCCTCAATTGACGAATGGGAGAAGCAAGATCCATATTTCACTAAGTCCTAAGAAAGCTTTGGCTTAATACTCAAGACTTAGTTATTTAGGTAGAAAACTCTTTTCAATTACATCACATGTAACTCTTGATGGGCTTATGTAAAAATACATATTATGTAACGCATGTATGTATAAACCCAATCTTATGCCCTAAGCCCAAAACCGCTTTTGATAGCTTAGTAAGTTTAACCATACTTTACCTATGAATAGCACCATTATTCAAATGTCTTCCCTAGATGATCCCTACATGCCTTGCTTTGGCAAAAACCCACATAAGGATAAGCTAGAGATAAACATTGGTAAAGATTTATGGAAGGCATATAAACTTGAAATTATCATGAGGGTAATTCGGTTACTAATCCTATTAGTAAGGGTGTTTGTACTATGCTAGTTCTAATCTTATACTACAACATACTTGAGTATATATATATTAGAAGCATAGAATAGTAATTTACACATGAATATAAATATTCAAAAAATATAAATACACACATGTAAAACCACCTGTAATATATGACACGCATAGCTAACTAACACGCAGAATCTAACACGGCGGTCCCGCTTAGGTTAGTGGTATGGGTCAAGGAAGTCTTGAGAGGTCTTGAGGCAGCACCCCGAACCGAAAAATTAATTAGGAATCAATATAATTATTAATCTTAATCAAATTAAAAAAAAAAATCTTTGAATTGATTTTGAATTTTAAAACAATTTTAAAATTATGTTTAGAATTTTAATTAAATTAAGAATACATTATTCCTAATTTAATTATTCCTCTTTCAGTTTAAGTCATACTTAAACTTGTTACCAAACAAAACTATTCTTGAACCTAATGCCAAACACCCCTCTAGTTCTTCATGTTTAAGAAAAAACCCTAATTGACAAAAACAAAAGCTACAGCCGCAGCTTCTTCATGTTTCAATTTATGTGAATCTGATTGCCAAAGTAAACAGAAAACTCTTCCACGATCAAATCAACGTTCTCTTGATGACGTGGACTCTACTATCAGTATCACCAATGTCACTACTCTCACCAATCTTAAGAGAGAGCTCTTATAGACGGTAAAACATCAATAGCGCAGTATTACCATTTCACCTTAAACCCTCAATCTTCCGAGCCTTGACGTCACCCACGTTTCTCCAACAACAGACGCCGCCACGGTCTGCTGCCACCATCGCCAAGTCACGCCATCCCATGACGCCTAGCTTCGCATGTCCAACATCTCCTTGCGATCGCGGACATCGCAAAACAAGCAACACAAAACGTGACAATCAGCAAATCACGATCTGGGTTTCGCTTTCCGGATCCGGTTTTACATAATCATCTATTCTTGTGTTTCTCAAACCCGTAACATAGCAAATGTGATAGATGTCTCGCTAATGGGTCGCTCCTCTAGATTCTTTCTCTCGGAGGAAAACAAAAGTCAAGAGATGGGGAAGCTAACGATGACGATGGGTTTTCAAACCCAATTTCGTAATTAAAAAATCCAATGAGCATGAAGAACTCCAGAACAATTCTAGGCTTCAGTAGTCTTACGGGTATCAATTTCCGTAACAAACGCAAGCCTTGATAAGGGAATTAAGGTTTATCTTATATTAATTTGAAACCTTTTCGATTTAAACCACAAACCTTTGTGATTCAATTCCAAAATTATAAACAATAACAATCCGAAAACAATATGCATGAAAATAAATCATATTAGTATCATGCATCCAAAGCTGTGGAGTACATGTAATCAAAACATGCATATTATCGATTATACAAAAGAACCTGTCTCGATACCTTTGTTGGATCGCGACGGTCCGAATATTCACAATACATCATGCGGAAAAGACCATACAACAGCATGAGTATAATCGAGAATACCAAAAATGCAAAATACCTTATTTTAGTGAGATAGGTAACTTCTTTTCGGATTCCAAGACACCGCAAAACGCGAATGCCCTCTAACGGTATCCACACGAGCATGCACGATTAGGGTTCTTGGTGGCCAGTGTGCTAGCACGCCCTGAAACTCCTTTTCTAACGCCGCATGCGATCTTTCTCTTGGTTGGCGGCTGTGGTTTCGTCTCTTCTTTCTCGACCTAATGAGACCTAAGTTCCTCTATTTATAGAGAAACCCTAATCTCATTTAGGCCCTATTAAGTTTCGGCCCATTATATCATATATAATAAAAGCCCGACAACTTAATTAAATCTAGCCCAATAAATATATCTAAATATATTTATTCAACACCTAATAAATTAGGCCCAAGAGAATAAGCCAGATCACATTGCTCTTTTATGCGACACTGTAGGCTCATTTGATGTTGGCAATGGGCTTCGATTACACTTCAAGGCCCATAAGTCATAAGCGCCTCTAGCAAGACATTATGACTACCCAAATCAAATGAGGATCGATAATCCGATTTAACTCAGAATTATGGTTATAAGCTCGGTCCTTTTGTAACACGATATCAAGATTAATCACAAGGCATGGTACATGTCAACCTTTGGTTAATCATAGTTTCTTGATCTCCAAGTTGATGATTATAACAAATGACATTTGATGACTCTTCATCAATTCATTTGAGCATGGCCATGCATTTCTTCATCACACTTGTCAAGAGGCCCAAATGATATCTCTCTCATTTAAGAGAGGTACAAATCCCATCTACATCATTCACATCCTCCGCATGATTCATTTAGTGTCCAACATAAGACTATATGTTATTCGGTTAAAAATAACTTAGTCTAATATCAAAACACTAAATTCCTCATGTAAGGAACCATGATGACTTCAGTCAAAGGACTAAAGTCAAACCATATAAAGAATCACTAATGACATGAAACCATGTAGTATTCTTTATGTGGGTTAGATCCAATATATATTCTCTAACATATATCTATGTTTCGATTTGATATCTCATATCCATGATCAAGAAGCGTGATCATCAATCGTAACACATACTAGTCTTAATTCATTATTGTTCCACCAATAATGATCGACCGAGACGATCTAGAATAGTATTATAACGCTTATGGTTTTACTATCAAGTCACATACTTGATGACATAAGTCTAATACCATTCATGGAATGTAAATCACATTACATGAAATACATGCATATATGAAACGGAATACCTCATAATATATTATTAACAAATCATAATGTTAATACATGAATCACAAATGTTCATTGGCCTAGGGCACACTACTAACACGTGGAACTCCCGAAACCTAAAGGCGTTCTACCAATAGATAAGTCTTATTTTGATTAATGTTAGTTCAACAATGTTTTTGTACAACACTTCAGGTACCTTTTTCCTGTCCCCAGCCAGGCAGGTTTTTAAACTACCACGCCTCGTTATCATCAATAAAGGGGTTTTCAGATTTCTTGGCGATAAAAAATTCCATTGTGGCAAAGAGTAAAAAATCAGATCATTCATCACTCGATATCTCCATAGATCGACTACGGTCGATCGGTCGCCAAGACAAGATCCTTGGGACCTCGCTTGGTATCTCCATAGATCGACTACGGTCGATCGGTCACCAAGACAAGATCCTTGGGACCTCGCTCGGTATCTCCATAAATCGACTACGGTCGATCGGTTGCCAAGACAAGATCCTTGGGACCTCGCTCTGTATCTCCATAGATCGACTACGATCGATCGGTCGCCAAGACAAGATCCTTGGGACCTCGCTCGGTATCTCCATAAATCGACTACGGTCGATCGGTCTTTAAGACAAGATCCTTGGGACCTCGCTCAGTATCTCCATAGATCGACTACGATCGATCGGTCGCCAAGACAAGATCCTTGGGACCTCGCTTGGTATCTCCATAGATCGACTACGGTCGATCGATCGCCAAGACAAGATCCTTGGGACCTCGCTTGGTATCTCCATAGATCGACTACGATCGATCGGTCGCCAAGACAAGATCCTTGGGACCTCGCTCGGTATCTCCATAGATCGACTACGGTCGATCGATCGCCAAGACAAGATCATTGGGACCTCGCTTGGTATCTCCATAGATCGACTACGGTCGATCGGTCGCCGAGACAAGATCCTTGGGACCTCGGCTTGGTCGACCACGAGTAACACCTAACCCTACTATACGTCCGAAACAAAGCACATAAGCACGAAAATTGACTTCGAAAAAATGACTTCGACAAAATGAAACACAACTAAAAATTTTCATTCCTATTAAATTCACCCTGGCCACAAGCCCGACCAGGTGAGCTCTAGAATTCGGGAGAAGGGGAAGAACAAGTAGCTTAAGGAGCAGGACCCGGGGGAGCAACCGGAGGAATATCCTCCCAAGGAGGCTCTTCCCCTTCGGAGAGCGACACAACGGGAATAGGAGCAGGACCCGAGAGCGACCGGAGGAATATCTTCGTAGGGAAGCTCTTCTTCATCGGAGCTAAGATCCAGCTCTTCGTCCGGCATGGCGTCCCGTTCTCCTTCGGCCTTCTCCCTGACTTCCTCTAAAGAAAGCCCAAGAGCCGCGGAAGAAGCGGCTCGGCATACTCCTCGAATGAAGGGCACACCACCCCTAGGAGCGAGAGTTCGTGGCCCTCCTCGTAACCGAGAGGGTTATGTCACAAAGTAGCTCTAAACTCTCCTCAACAGAAACCGCCGCTTCCATCGCTTAATCGCCTCAACCTGTTGCATCCTCACAGAACGCCGCACCTCCCGCAGGTCTCCTCGGCCTGTCCCTACCCTCCATCATGGAGCGCAATCTTAGTGGAGTTTCTTGTTAGACTCCCGCCCGCCTCACGGTCTTCCTCCATTTGTCCTTCTCCTCCTCTCCCTGGCGGCCGAGCCAACAAAGTGCCCACCTCCTCTCCGGGATTTCTTTTCCTCCTCCAAGGATGCATTTGAGCCCTGAGGAGGTCTCTCCCCTCCTTCACCTCCGAAAGCTCGCCCTTCAAAGCCTTCACCTGATCATGGAGGTCCTGGACTTCCTGGTCCAGAGTCTCCAAATCTTTGCTGACCTTCAAGGTCGTCGTCACACTCCGCACACCGAGACGAACGAGCTGAGACTCTAGCTCCAAGTTTCTCCTCTTCTCCATGAACCGCTCGTCCACAGGCGGAGTAATCCTCTCAGCAATGTAACGGGACACTTCGAGGTCCCCGATTGTGGCATTCTTAGCCAACTTGAGGGCAGACTCTCACTGCCCGGGATTTACGGCCATGCTTTTCCTCGCCCTTCTTCCCTTTCCCAGTCCCGGGTAGGGGGGCTTATGGTCAGGTCGGCAATGTTGGGCCCGGACCCAGTCAAGACAACCCTTGGGCCGATCGGGACACAACCCCCGACGTGCCCTTCTTTCTTTTCTATTTCCAACAGTATATAACGAAAATTTTAGATATCGGATTCGAAAGTTATGATCCTTATAAGTGGAGATGCTCAGGAGTGTAAAGTGTATTGTCTGTGATGACGTGTATCGTTTGTGCTGACATGTATCGTCTGTGCTGACATGTATCGTCTGTGATGACGTGTATCATCTGTGTTGATGTGTATCATCTGTGATGACCTGAATCTTCTGGTGCACTGTTCATCTACCTATCGTCTGGTGCACTGTAGACTGAATCATCTACCTTATCGTCTGATCCCATTTTTGACCTTCTAGACGATAGAATCTGTTGTCGAGGTCTTCATGAAAGTTGTAGATCTTGAAGTCCACTTTCTAACCATCAAAGAACACCTTAATCTAATATCTGTAAGGAAAGTTATGGAAAATTTCCCAATTTGTCTAACTTTTCAATTCGTTTGACTTTTCGTTTGGTTTCGTCTAACAATGAAGAGGAACATGTTGAAATTCCTCTAATTGCTATTAAAAATGATCAGTTTCAGGTTTCCATTCTTGACATTGTTCAAGAAGCAATTCCGGATCAAGACAATGTCATAGAAACTCCTCCCCAAGTTCAACAACTTGTTCCAGAAGAACAAACTCTACAACCTCAAGAACCTATGCCATTAAGGAGATCCATGAGAGAGAGGAGAAGTGCAATTCTAGATGATTATGTTGTATTTCTTCAAGAACATGAAGTTGCAATTGGTATGGTGGAAGATGATCCAATCAACTTCCGTCAAGCTATGGAAAGTTCTAACTCTCAAAAGTGGATTTATGCCATGAATGAAGAGATAAAGTCTATAAAGGACACTGATGTTTGGGACCTTGTACCATTGCCTAAAGTTGCGAAACTTATTGGTTGCAAATGGATATTTAAGACCAAGAAGGATTCGAAAGGCAATGTAGAAAGGTACAAAGCTCGTCTTGTCGCAAAGGGCTTTACATAGAAAGAAGGCATTGATTATAAAGAGACTTTCTCTCCGGTTTCTTCGAAAGACTCTTTCAGAATAATAATGGCATTAGTGACACATTTTGATCTTGAGTTACATCAGATGGATGTTAAGACAACGTTTCTCAATGGTGACATTGATGAGACGATTTATATGGTGTAGCCAGAAAACTTTGTATCAGGAGATGCAAAGCAAATGGTTTGCAAACTAAAGAAATCCATCTATGGACTCAAGCAGGCATCTCGTCAATGGTATTACAAATTTCACCAAGTTGTCATCTCGTTCGGTTTTGAGATGAACTTGGCTGATGATTGTATATACCATAAGTTTAGTGGGAGTAAGTACATTTTTCTAGTTTTATATGTCGATGACATATTGCTTGCCACTAATGATATAGGGTTATTGCACGAAACCAAGAGATTTATGTCAAAGAAATTTGAAATGAAAGATCTTGGTGACGCCTCTTTTGTTTTAGGGATTTAGATACATTGGGAATGCTCTCGAGGTATTCTTGGATTGTTACAAAAGAGATATATCAAAAAGGTACTTAATAGGATTAGCATGCAGGATTGTAAACTAGGTGATACCCCTGTGTCTAAGGGAGATAAGTTCAGCTTAAGTTAATGCCCCAAGAATGACTTTGAAGCTAAGGAAATGCAAAAGATTCCTTATGCTTCGGCTGTAGGAAGTCTAATGTATGCTCAGGCTTGTACGCGTCCGGATATTGCGTACATTGTTGGAATGATAGGGAGATATTTAAGTAATCCGGGATTGGATCACTGGAAAGCAGCCAAACGGGTAATGCAGTACTTGCAGATAACGAAAGATTATATACTCACATACAGGAAATCGGATAAGTTGGAGATCATTGGTTATTCTGATTCTGATTTTGCTGGATGCCAAGATAGTAGGAGATTCACTTCGGGCTATTTCTACCTGCTTGCTGGAGGAGCTATTTCCTAGAAGAGTGCTAAGTAAACACTTATAGCTTGTTCCACCATGGCAGCGGAGTTTGTAGCGTGTTATGAGGCATCCAACCATAGGATATGCTGCGAAACTTTGTCACTGGGCTACGCATTGTGGACTCTATTGAAAGACCACTTAAGTTATTTTGTGACAAAAACTTTACAGTTCTATATTCCAATAACAATAGGAGCTCGACAAAGTTGAAGCACATCGACATCAAGTTCCTAATTGTTAAAGAGAGAGTTCAGAGTGGACAGTTGTTTATACAACATATTGGATCAAACTCCATGGTTGCGGATCCGCTTACTAAAGGAGTGCCACTGTTGGGACCCGATTCGAAAATCGGATCCTTACCGAAAAACGAAGAACAAAGGAAACGAAAGCGAATGGAAACGGAAATTTCGCATCGAAATTTCGAATCGGAAGCAAATCGAATACAGAATCGAAAGAAACGAATCGGAACGGTTACAATCAAAGGCGAAACATATATGATGCGAAATCGGAAATACAAAAGTACCGAAGCAAAACGAAGCGAAGCGGAATCGATACTTAACAAACGGAGCCGACATCCGAGAACAATCAAGAACACAGAAACACATTCGCGTTGGAAACCTAGACTATCCAAACCCGGTATAATTTTTTTTCTTATTCATTCCTTTTCTCTTTACTCAATCACATTCAAATCATAATCAATCCATACAATTTCCGTTTTGAAAATTTATCCTTATATAACATTCAATTCATATAATTTGTCTTAATCACACAAATCTCATCTTTACCAAACTAACTTCTTAATTTTATTCTTATCTTAACCCGATTTTTACCAAAATCGGCAAGATAACGATTGTATTTTGACATTTAAAAAATTCCGCAAAGGCAAAATACACTTCTAATATCTCAACCCAACAACACAAATCAACATCGGATCTCCGTCTGAATCCAAACATCGCCATAAACGCACATCTAAACCTAACACTACAAAAATCCTCAATCGATCATATAAAATCTCAATCAATCCCAACCACATTCAATATCCAATTACATACATAAAGCATAATCATACTCAGTTATGATCATAAAATCAATATCCAAGTCTCGAATTCATATACATCCCGTAATAACAGCTTTATATACACAAAAGGCAATTCAAGCCAAAAACAATATCAATTCTCAATTTATACAAAAATAAAATGCGCAAAATCGAACTTGACGCTTCTTTCATCCGATCTCCCGCCGAAACCCGAGACGGGATGAAAGGGGGGTGAGCTTGGAAGCTCGTGGGTAATATATTTATAAAATGAATAATAGGCATAAATCATTTTTCATAACTTTTAGCCAAAGGGCTTATCTATTTCAAACTTTTCAACTTTTCAAGCATTTTCTTCAAACCTTTCAATTTTTCAAACTTTTCATATCAAATTTCTATAATTTCATGGTTGAAAACCCTTTTTCTCATTTCTCAAAATTTATCATAAACAAGAATGTAATCACATCAGATCACAAAACACATAAACTCTTAACTCAATACATAAAACACATCAAACGGTTTGGGTTGGTCCTATCAAAACGTATTGCACATTCCCCCATAGGGGTTCTGTGCAGCCGTGAACGGAGGGGAGTCTGAAATCGGAACTCCTAAGTCACTTGTGGGCAGCCGGGAGAAGGCTATAAACAAGTAGAGATAGTGCACTGACTCACAAAAGGACTCGACCAAACCCACATAACACATAGCGGAAAGAGAATTCAAATTGTCCAAGGCTCTTTTCAAAATCTTGATTTTCTAAATCTTCATATCATCATATCAAATTGTGTCAAAATGCTTGACACATGCACGATATTCACATCAATTTATGCAACAATCATATTAAATTAATCAATTAATCTCATATCAATCAAATGCATAAAATGAATGTAAGTATTTTTAAAATCTAAATCAACATATATAAAAGCATAAAGCAAAGATTATTCACATTCTTCAAAATGCGAAACACAATTTTCATAAATCTCGATTCTCAATTTTTCTACAATTTCTCCTAATCATTTTCAAACATTTTAACGTAAACCTTTGAATAATTATTTTCAAATCCTTTGAAAACATAATTTTAGAAATCTTATTCTTTTCTTGATTTTTCAAAATCACATAATTTACTCATAATTCAAAATATAAATACATCACCCACCTCGAATTGACGCTAATACCTTGTCCAAAGCATCGAATCTCCAAATTCCTTCTTCTTTCCTCAACTTTAAAATTCCCTAAGCCATAATTATCCAAAATAAATATCATAATTCACTTAATTCTTCAAATTGGACTTAGAAAACACCAATTCCATATAAAATCAATCTATCTAAATCATAAATTCCAAAAATTCCCAAATCTTAAAATTGGCCTAAACCAATTTATACAAATTCAATATCATAAATAACATAATCCTTAAAATTGATGTCATAATTCATCAATTCATACTAATTCCAAGATATCTAAATCATCAATTTACAAAAACCCCCAATTCACAAATTTGGCCTAACCCCTAAATCACAATTTTCCCAAAATTGAATCAATTTCAACATGAAATCTTCAAAATTGATCATGAAATTAACAAATCCATATCATTTCTAAGGTTTCTAAAGCATCTATTCCTAAAAACCCCAAACTCAAAACTTAGGCATAATCCCTAACTTACATTAATCCAAACTTAATCATCATTTTAACATAAACACTTCAATTAATCATAGGAAAACTCAATTCATATCCCTTCCAAGCCAAATCAACCAACAAACTCATCAAAAATTCAAAATCACAAAAACCCCTCTCTTACCTTCTCTCTTCATTTTCGGATTTATTGGATGCCATGGAGCTTTCACCTTCTTTCATCCTCTTTCCCCCTTGAAAACAAACAAAAACCCTTGAGAATCATGGAGAAAAATCGAAAATTTCACCTTCCTTCTTCTCCTCCATAACCGATTGCTTCATTATTCTCCTTCCTCTTCGTTTCTTCTTCTCTCTTCTTCTTATTTCTTTCTTTCTTATTTTGTGCAATTGTCGTGCTTCACTGCTGCTTTTCTTCTCATAAAAATGACAGCTCATATGGTGTTTAATTTAATGAGTGGCCAATTACCCAATTGCCCCTCCATTTAAGCAATATTCCACCATTGCCCCTGCACAGGATTTTGAAAAACTGACTACTTGTGTCCTGTTTTCAAGCATCTAAACGAAATAATTTGGACAAACTTTCTTCTAGAGAAATGTTCCTCTCAATTATACAAGTCCAACACCATCAACCTCACTCAATTCGGATAAGAAACGAAGAAGTTATAGCCGAAATACTATCAGACCTGCGAAAAATCCGAGACTGAACATTACGCTAATTTAATTCCAGAAATTAACAATCTTAGGGATGAAATTAAATTTCTATCCCTTCACAAGAGTTGTATCCCTATATCTTAATTTTATTTAGCCTCAAGAATCAACTCAATCGGAGTTGTACATCTCCCGAATTTTGCAAAATACCGAACCATGTTCAGAAAATTATCCAACTTATAACCTATAACCAAATCTCTCACTTAGGTTCAATCAATCTCTTTCCATTTAATCTCCTAAAAATCATAATTCTTCAAGAAAATGAAATTAATCGTCTTAGAAATCCAACGCTTCGAGAATCAAGTCAATTGGATGTCGGACGAAGGAATTATAAGCAAAAGATTACAAAAGGGATCGGATTAAAAACAAAGTAACGGAACTTCAAAACCGAACTTTTCAAAAATCATATCTCTCGATCCCGAACTCGGAATTTGACAAATTTGGTGTCAATAAAAAGATAAAAGGAAGCTCTACAACTTCCTTGAAGTACTCAAAATCAAATTTGGTCTCAAAAGAGGTCAAAGACTCAATCAAAGATTCTGTCCAAAACAGCTTTTCCTAAACGACTTCCAATTTTTAATCGCTCATAACTCCTAGCCCCAATATCGAAAAATTGCAAGCTTTATAACAATGGAAAGATAAAAACATCATCTAAAACTTTCATGAAGACCACTTACTCTAATTCAAACTAAATCCGTACGACGAGTGGCCTCGAAGCATAGAACACACAAATCTATACTTAATAGCATTTTCAAAACAAAGCATATCTTCAGAAATTCATATCTCTCAACCCCAACATCGAAAAATAGAAAACTTTATGTCCACAAAAAGCTCTCGACAGAGGCTACAATTTTCATGTTGATCATTTTCGAATTTTGCCTAAATCAAAAGTCAACTTTTTTTCAAAAGTCAAACTCAATCGAACTTTGATCGATCATAACTCTCACTTCGATATCAAAAATATCAAACTTTATGGCTACAGAAAGCTCTTGATATAAACTACAAGTTTCCAGAAGACAATTTTCTCAAATTTTGTCTCAAACAAAAAGTCAACTCTCATAATTTTTTTCAAATTCTCTGATTTTCTTTCTTTATTTCTTGATTTTCCACTCCCATTTCAATTAACTCAATCTCTTTCCTCTCATAATCCATATAAATTCATTCAAATATCAAAGTCCTCAAAACTAAACAATTCTTTTCTCATAAATTTTCTTAATTTAAGAAATTTTCTTAAATTCATAAATTGTCTCACCAATTTCTTTCTCATTAATATTCATTTTAATATTTCTAATTATCATCAAAAGTTCGGGGTCCAACAACCACCCAAGGTCTTTCATGAACACACTGCTCATATGGGTGTTACATATTTTCAGGATATATAGTTTCAGTGGGAGTTTGTATTGTAGATGCTTTTCGTATTAGACATTTTTTCACTGTCATTTTGGATACAATTTTTGGTTAAGTTGTTTGAGGTTATTTTTAGCCTTAAGATATTTGGTTTATTTTGTCTCTAAACTTATTTAAAATTGATCTCACTAAAGCATAAGGTTGGACCAGTTGGAAATAAGCATGCTTAGATCACACTGCTTATAATTTCCATACTACACGTCCATGCTTGATCCATGTCATTAGGTTATATCAGCATACGAGACCATTGATGGTTCTAATTACGTTAATTGTAGCGAAGACGCCTTTGATCCTATGTTGGTATGATTGATGGACCAGATTGTGCGGAGATGCATACAAGAATGATAGACAATTTGAGTACTCATAAGGTTAATATACAATTTTAAGGTAACACATAGAGCCCAAGTGAGAGATTGTAAGGATTTTTAATCAAACATGTGGGCTTATATGTGTATAATTGTATATAAAGGCAATCATATAAAGTTGAGCCCAATTAATTAAAGTGGTCTAATATGTTTATGGTATTTGGGCTTGATGCATCTATTTTAAGTGTGGGCTCTATATGTGTAGAGACCGGGCTTATAATTTCTAGTTTTATGATGAGCCAAACTAGAAATTAAATTAGGGTTTTACCCTAATATAAATTATTATGGTCCCTAAATTAAACATAACCTAAATTTTTGTCTTAAATCCCATCATCAGAGAGAAAATAGAGAGTTACGAAAAACTCTGAAAAAAGGGCTACGTTCTAATTTGGAAGACAAAACTGCAAAATTTCAGTGCATATTTCATAATAGATTCAGGTATGCTTCCGCTTTATTTTATTCTTGATGATTTGATATGAATCGATCTTGGATTTTAAAGGGATTAAAATGCCTACACCCCTAGCAATTTTTTCTTTGTTGTCTTCTTCTGGAGTGTCGATGTGGTGTGCTCCTGATGGGTCACTTGGTCGAGCCTCTCTTGGTGTAACGTGAGTGCTAAAATGTGGTGTAACATTGGTCTCCCCGTGGTGTATGCGTGGTGCTCCTATCTTCACCAAGCTCACGTTGTTTAATTTCACCCACCAGCTGTCTTTGTTCTCTCTTGCCACCTCTCCACTAGTTGTCTTCGTTCCTTTGTTACCTGCGTCATTTTCTTCTTGGCTGCGTGCATGATTTTCTTGCTGTATTTTCCACTCGTCTTCATGCGTGGTGGGTCTTCTCCCAGTTGGTGTTTACGCCTCCCCTATAGATGTAACGTTAGTCCTTTCTACTGCCACTTTTGCTCTCCTGTGTTGGTATCCCACTTGGAGTTACGTTAGTGCTCTCCTCTCCCTTTCAGGACAAAGCTTTGACTTTCCTCATGTAATTGTTGTTGTGGTCTTTACAACTAAAATCAAATGCATTTCCTACAAATTAAACATGAACAACAATAAATGCAAATTTTGGTAAACTAAACAATTTAGCAGGAAAAATATTAATAAACTCCAATAATTAATCTAAAAATTAAGGAAAAATGCCAATAATTCTAATGAGAAAATACATCCAACATGATTGAAGGAGTTGTATCGTGGAAAAGTGTCGAACAGACACTCACAACAACCTCTACCATGGAGGCAGAGTACATGGTGTGCTATGAGGCAGCTTGTCAATCAATATGGTTGCAGAATTTTATTTCAGCATTGAGTATTGTAGACTCTATTTCAAGTCCGCTGAAATTATATTGTGATAATTCCACAGCTGTTGCTTCCTCTAAGAACACTAGGAGTACTTTTTCTCAAAACATATTGATATAAAGTACTATTTTGTTAAAGAGAAAGTCGCTGAATCCCTCATTACTGTTGAGTATATGCCTACAGCTAGCATGTTAGTAGATCCACTCACAAAAGGCTTACCTATATGTGTGTTTGCAGAACACGTTTCCCGCATGGGATTGTTAGGACCCTAGCTGGATAAGATTAATGGGAGTTTGCTATTTTGTATTGAATATGTTGGCACTTTGTATGGATTGCTTATGACCTTTATATATATGAGAGATGCATAATGATGTTTGCAGTCATCTTTTGTTAATGTTGACATATATATGTTGATATTATACTGCACACATATTATTTTGATGATTATTGTGATATTTGAACATCTCTAGGTCCAAATCATGTGTAGTATATATATCCTGTCGATATGATATTGCATATGGTTTATTTGAATGCTTTTGGATGATGGAGATTGGTATGGTGGTTTGATTATATTGTCCAAGTGGGAGAATGTTAGAAATATATGTCAGTGGACTAATATAATCACAACATTAATTCCTTATGCCTAACCACAATCGAATTGCCTAATGTATATTTAATAACCATAATGGGATGGTTAATTTGCTAATTGCATTTGAGGCACATGGTAGTACCCTAATTATTATATATTGGCCCATTAAACTATAATTCATATCATCCATTAATAATGAGACAATTAACCATTCTAACTCTTAAGGTAGAACATGTCATAATATATGACATAAGGTGAGATTGTTGAGTTAGAGATATACACTGTGTGTGTGTTGGGTGTGTCAGAACAAGAGTCTTCTACCATTAATCTCTCTTGCACAAGGTATGCATTTTCTCTCTTTGATAGGTTTTAGAGAAGCATGGAGAGAGTTCAAGACATGCCAAATGTTGGAGGTATGTTTCCATATTCTTGTAATGCTCTAAATAAAATGTGATCTTGGTTGGTTGATGTGGTTTATTACTGCATTTTTTATAGCATTTGGATCATGAATGTCACGGTAAATCTGAGTTTTTGTATCAGGAGACACCAATGGAGGTCAGCGTTATCAGGTGAAAGAGAGCATTTAGAATCCAGCATCAACCCACACTCTGCACATTCATAATAATTAGGAATTGTTATGATAACACTACAAGAAAAATACCCAATTTGCGACGTTTAAAAAAAGTCACAAATGTTAGAAAAACGTCGTTGATTATTAATCTTGACGTTTATGAAAACGTCGCCACAAACGTCGTTGAAGGGGGAGTAAGGAAATGTTTTTCTCGACGTTTAGAAGAAAACGTCAAAAGCCTTGACTATTTTTCGACGTTTAGGAAAACGTCGTGAAAGCATAGGGGAATGGGCGACGAGGGAATTAAACGTCGTGGAAACAATATAGTTTCTGCGACGCTTATTAGACGTCGTTGAATAATGGAAATCTGCGACGTTTGGAATTAAACGTCGCAGATGATAAATAATTTAAATTTATTTTTAAATATATTAAAAAAGTATATTTTAATAAATTTCAAATTTATATAATTAAATTTCAATGACACTCAAATTATTCATAATAGTAAGAATTATTAAAATTAAATTTGAAATTTTATTTGAATCCAATATAATTTTAAAATTGAAATTTAATGGAATTATTATTGTGATTGAATAATTAATAATTGGGGAAATATTAAATCTGATTTATTTAATAACTATTTAATATTATAAATTGAAAATTTGACTTAGTAATTTATCAATTTGTTAAGTACATCATGAATTTGTGAATGATTAAATAATGTATAACAAGAATTTAATACAAGTAGACAATGAATTATATAATTTAAAATCCCAAAGATGTCATAATATAGTAATTAATATGAACAATATGTCATAATTGTCTAATATATCAAGTATGAGTACTTGTCTAATCAACACGAATATTATGTGTAGAATATATGAGTTCCAAAATCTTTTTGTTGCTCGACTTGAGAGTTAATTTATCCCGCATTTCTTCAAAGTTTTGGTCAATTCATCGACTTTAGACTATAATCCTCATTAACCTTCTTGGACTCGCTAATTGCCTCAAGTCTCTTTTCATTGAAGTCTTCCTCGTGGTCGAGGCCCCATTCCCATGCCAACAATGTAACTGCTCGTCCCCAAGACTTTGTCGCACACTTCATCCACTGTCATCGGATGACCTTGTTCAGTTGAATGTGTCAATTCGTGACACATTAAGTCTTGAAAAAGTAAAAAAATTAATTACATACACAATGTGATTTAAGAAATATTTATAAATAAACTTTGTACTTTCCCATTTTTCTTTGCATTCAGGAGTTGTCCATTGATCTTTTCTTTCATCATAATGAGTGTGATACCATAACTTCATCCGGTCACACTCTTCTCCATCTCTGTCACTCTGTTGTATAGAAATATATAAATAGTAATATTTATTATAAAATTTGAAATTTCAATAAAAGAAAATATAATTAAAAATATAATAACTCATAATCTCATGCCGTATAGCTACAAAGGCCTTGGAGCCAGAGTTTGGTTGACATTTGACTTGACTCCTAGCAAGTTTTACTTTTTGACTTTTTTCCTAATCGTACATGTAAGAAAATGTATTATAACATCTATAAATCATAATTCATAAATACTAAAATATAATAAGTTGTTAAAATAGTTGTGATGAAATAAACTAACCTTTGTAGCTGATTGCTCCCAATATTCGCATAAGTCCATCCACTCTGCCACTGTGACATTATGCGGCTTAATATCCTTTCCGTACTTGGTAAAATGCTTTTTTAAACTATATCTTTGATCTTTGGACCTTAACGCAAGAAGCTTCTTCACAGTAGCATGTACTTCGTTGTCAGTTCTCATTCCTTGATTTCCAACTTTTCACGCACAAAATTATAAATTATTGGTCAATGTTCTAAGCATATGAAAACACATACAAATTAGATTGGTTTAGAATACTTATGTCTAACTTGTCAAATGCAATATCCAATTCCTCGGTTGTAATTTTTGAAAATTTTGTTTTTACAGTAAGGAAGTGCGAGATACGCACCAATCTCACTCGAGAATTTGGCGATTATGACGAGTTGGTTGGTCGTCCTTCACTGGGGAGATCTCGATCTCCAATCTCTTACCTATGGTCTTGTTAATCTTTGCCAATCCGTGTCCTTTTGTAAGACCCCTTGTTTTTTTTGCATCAGTCGTTGATCCTAAATTAGCAAAGAAAAAAGCATATAACATACTCTTAATTGGTTAGATAAGCAAAATAAGTAAAGTTAATAAATTTCACAAATGTTTTGAGAAAGATCAGACCTGCAGTGCTTGCAGAAGAAGAACCCACAGTGGCAGTAATTGTTTGATTTACTGGTGTCTGATAAGACAAAGTTGGAGGCATGTCTTGAGTCGTGGATGGAGAACTAATGTTACGGCGCTGATTCATAATTTGTTCATATTTATCTTTAGGATGAGTAATAGGTTGAGAAGGTGTGACTTCTCTTGGTGTTGGAATAGGTTGAGAAGGTGCAGGTGTGACTTCTCTCAGTGTTGGAGTAGGCTGAGAACAAGCATGTGTGACTTCTTTCGGTGTTGGAGTATTTGGTAAGGTGCGGTGTCCGGTTTTGTGGTTGTGTACAAAAGATGACGATTAGTCTGCGTTCCCAAGAAGTCGATAGCAACGTCTGCAATTTTGTCAAGATCTTAAGCTACTTGGTGCAACCTTATTCTTTTTCTTGGGTTGACCTGGTGCCATGTGAATTACCTGCATCCAAATTGAAGTTAGATTTCAAAGTTCAAAACCAAATGCATTTCCAGTTTTCACTTGAAAGACAACAAGAAAATGTTGGTGAACATAAACTGCTGTAATTATCTACCAAATGTACAATGAAAAGTTAATATAATATACAAACACTTGCATCATATTAGGTTGGTTTACATGCATCAGCCCAAATATACGTTTGCATGAGTGTCATGTATACCTTATTCAAATGCAGTAATATTTAGAACAAAAACAAAGTATCATGCAAAATGAAGTTCCAAGTGATTCGGTAGTTTCTAAGTTTATATGCTTCCAAGTGTTCTTTGTGGCAGAGAAGCAGATTATGCAATTGTGAGTGTGGATGAGATGCATTGGAGGCAAAGAGAAGCATGGATGTTGCATATAAAGAGAGGGTGAAAGCCATGGACTGGGAACAACAGAGGCAAACAGTGGTGGAAGCATTAAAGACAAAAATTTAAAACATCAAGGGCAGTATGAAGGATCTGCAGTATGCATATCAACATGAATTGGCAGTATATGCAAAATGAATGGAACATGAAAATCTATGATTATCTACATATACAGTGGTGATTACAATTTCCAGATTAACATCTTTGAGTAGAAAATCACAATGGATGGGTTGCTCATTTTCTAGCTTACCAAGCATCTCCACTTTTTGAGGTTGAAGCCAATCACCACCCGACCACTTATGTGACAGGTATGATTAGTGACTACCTGCTAGTGATAATCTAAGAACCATACGTTTCTTGTTAGGCCCCAAATTTTTGTTTTCTTGAAGTTATTAAGCATGAATTATATTGATTTATGATTTATGGTATAGTTTGAGTTTTAATGAAATTATTAGTGGAAAATTAGAATTATTGAGTTTAGTATGGAGTAATACTTATGAAAGGGTAAAAATGTGTAAGGGCAAAATAGGCAAAGCACTTGAGTTAGAATGGTTTAGGCTAAGCATGGAGGGGCATTTTAGTCATTGCCCTATCTTGTAGGTTTAAGGACTTAAAGAAAAGAAAGAAAGGAAAAATAGAAGAGAAAGAAGAAGAAGAGGGTCGGCAGTGAGAGGAGAAGAAGAAGAGAAAAAGGGCAAGCTCGGTTTGTCGATTTTCAGAGGATCGAAGCATTCTTCAGGTTTGTTTAACTCTTCTACACTTGTTTAGGTTGAATCTAACCTTAGTTTTGCATGGATTGAGGGAGAAATCGTTGTTTTAGGGTTTATGGTGAAATGTTGTAGATTTGCTTGGGTTTGTGTTTTTGTTGATGTTTTTGAGTTAGAATGAGGTTAGAATGGAAGTATATGACTTGATTCATGGTTTAGATGTGTTGTAGTTGAGAAAGGAAAGTATTAAGAGTCGAAATGTTCAAGATCCGTCGAAAATCTGGGTTCGGAGCCCTTGACGTCATGACGAGCTTCAGGCCGCACGCCTTGACGCGGCGCAAGTGGTCAAGACGACGCATGACGCTTGCTGAGTCAAGACGCAGCGACGACGTGCGATAGAGGGTCAAGACACCGCATGACGCGCTGCATCAAGACTCAGGTGGCGTGTCATTGTCGCTCGAAGCGATGCGATGCCTCGTCGAGGCCAGCTTTTTCCAGCAGAAGTATTTTTAATGTTTTGATCATATCTTTTGCTACAGAAGTCCTTTCGGGGTGATTTTAGAGGCATTGTGAACTAGAGAGATAGATCTACAAGTCTTATGAAGTGATGAAATTATGAATTGGTTTCTAAGATTATGGAATTTTAGATGGAAGTCAAGAATGGAATTATGGTTTCAACATGAGATTTTGAATAAGATTTTGGTTCTTATTTTAGGAGATCAAGAGAGGCAAGAGGATCAAGAGGCTCAAGAGGAAACTCATTCCTAGGCAAGACAAGCAAGGAATTCAGGTGGGTTCATGTTTATAATAGAGTAATTAAGTAATCATTGTTTAGTTCAAATCAAGCAAGATCTCATGCATTTACATTACATCATCCACGATCGCATTGCATACTACTATGAATGATTATATTCTGCATTGTAATTTGCATTCATGATTATTATCAAGATTTTCACAAAGGAGTGTTCTCCTTTCACGAATACAAGTACATGAATTCAAGTATTACGTAAATACATGACCAGAAGTTTACAAGCAAGATTACAAGTGAAGTGCCGTTTAAACAAGTTTACAAGAACATGAATTATGCATACTTATGTGGGTTTGTGGTGTCCCTCACGATAGTCAAGTGCACATTGACTCACGAAAAGGCTTCTCCCTACCGCCCGATGGTGGGTATTGTGGTTATCCCACGTGGATCCCTCATGAAACTACGCTCACACATCAACATTTCGATGGCATGTGTAAGTACGTCATTAACCCGGACACCCAAACCATCATGTTATGTGCTATGTTTGTTATGTGACATGCATCATGAATTATTTCAAGAATCAAGTATTTTTCAAGAAATGACCCATACATGCTCAAGTATCATGATTTCAGCAAGTATTACGGCAATGAGATAGTTTTGAATATTTTTGCTTATTACGATATTATAAATATGTTCCCACGAGCTTTATAGCTCACCCTCCAATCTCCCCATACGGTGTGACGAGCCGTAGATCGAGTGAGTCACGAAGTTTGGCAAGACTCGCTTTTCATTTCATATGTTTGATTATGTTCCAAGACTTTAGTTTCATTTCAAGTATCATTGGTTCAAGAGTGTTTTATACTTTTGGCTCTTGAACTCAAAGTTGTAATTGATTTGAGATAATTCGTAAGGCTTTATAAAACTCTTCTTTGGAGCATGAATTATGAATATGTTTAAAAGTATGAAAGTTTCACGATGGGTCCATTGAACTCCGATGGTCTCCTTTTCTAAATCGTTAAATTGCATGTTTGGATGTGATTGTTTAAATTATGCATGAAAGCGGGTTTCAAGCTTACTTTCCAAAGCAGCCCATTAACCTTCCGCGGGCTTTTCTTTTCTTTTAAATGTATGAATCTCACGCTTTTCCGCCACGCCTCATGTCGACGTTGGGCTCGGCGTGGGTCCAACATGTTTGGTATCGTAGAGCCTAGGTTTTTATCTAGAATTTGCATGACATTGCTTTCAAGAAATAACTTGCATTGTTTTACACGATTGGAACTGTTTTCACATATTTTGAAAATGGTCGTACTTGAACTAAAATTTTCAATGGTTTTCTATCAAGGAGTGAAAATGCCACCTCGAAGGAGAACTCGGGGAGCTATGAATCGATCTCATTCTCGTCAGGGGAGTGCAGATGAATCCCATTTTCCTCAGGATGCCGGGACACATTCTGTTGCGATTTCAGAGGCACCTAGTTTGCAACAAGAAGTGCCTCCTCTGTAACACCTCACTCCCTCAAGACCCGAACCCGACATCGACGGTGATATCCAGTCCGTGCCCATGAGGGTGGCGTGCTACATCACTCAAGAGAAAACTCAAGATAACATTTTTTACAATCGCATACATATTATCATTAACGCGGAAAGCAATTTATATATAATCAATTCAATGGCCTTGGGCCCACTTTTTACATTTACAATTTATTTGGTCAATTGACTTTACAACTTGTCCAAATTAGTAATACAAAAGTCCAAGAATAGAAACACTAAGACAGACGTTAACCGATCCCGACCACTTCTCTCGCTTCTTCAACCAGCAGATGTCATACGCCTGCTGCCTAACGGGTATTCTTCTAAGTCTGAAAAATAGATGCAAATTTTGGGTGAGTTTTGCGAACTCGTGAGAAACCATCATCGATGGTTCACTCAACTCATGCATTCACCAATCATATTAGCACACGGTAGCATTAATAAGAATATCACATATTATCACATTTCAGCCCAATTTCATATACACATACAATTTCATCATTTACATCTTCGGTCATTTGATATATATATATATGCAATGCGCATGTGACACTGCTCCATTTTCATTTCGTTGTTGTGTGGTATACGCAAATCGTCCCAAAACGGGCACATGCGTTGAGCGGTGGTTTCGAAAACATTGGGCTTGAAGCCTCGATATATTGAGCTCTGCGGCTCAATACGTTGGACCTGAGGTCTGTGCGCTGGTGAGCTCTCACATACGTTAGGCGTGATATGCCCCGACGATGGCTGCTCCGCCACAACCGCCTTTTATCTGATCACACATTTATGTTTATGCATGCAATGTACATATTCCAATTTCCATTTACATATCATTACTATTTGCCAATTCTTCGGACTTTCGGTCCGGTATTTCAATTATCTACATTTCCAATTTATTGCATCCTACTATATCACATTTACAATCCCATCCAATGTATCGAAACAAATGCATAATTAACACTTCAATATCAATTTCCCATTTCCTCGGACCTCTGGTCCGAGATCTCCAATATAACATTTACAAACAGTTACTCACAAGTAGCACTTCGTTATCTCATTCCAAATATTTCAGACACCTTTGGTCCGAAATCAATCAAATTCAAACACACATAAACCCTCCATTATCTCCACATGGCATAATTGCAAAAACTTAAACACATAAAGGTTGAGGAACCAACTAGGTTACTCACCTGTACTTCCGAAGCTAACATCTGAAGTTTGAAGAACGTCGGTAGATCGACGCTCCAAATGTGCCTCTATAACAAGCAGAGAGGAATGATCACTAATTATCCAATCGAATTAGTATAATGCACATGTAAGTGTATAATGCATGTTCATGAGATTTCGGCCCAAAATCCTAATTTTTTCCCGTAATAAAATTCCATCTAAAATTAGAAAACTATAGCCACCGACAATTGCTCAATTAGGACCTCGATCGGTCCAAAATAAATAAAACAAAGGACTATAGAACAATTACCCGGCTACGTCAATTTCCTGCCTAAAATTCCCAATTTCTCACAAAATGAAATTCAATATTTCACAAATCAGAAAAATACACACTATACCTCATTGGAAAGCTTATGAAACCCTCTACAATTCTCAAGAAGCCCACAAAAAGTAATTCCACCTCTAAGGGTGTCAAAATCCCATCCAAGATACTGCTTACTCAAAACTCATAAATATAGGACAGTAACTCACAAATGCAAGGACTCACTGATTAGTCAGCTAAAATTACCACATAAATATGCTCAATCAGTTCACAATGTCCTCTACAACTTTCATGAACAACCCAAAATCAAATTCCATTGCTAAACAAGTCAATTAATTCACTCAATGTTACTGTCCCTGAAACCATGCAATTTGAGCAGTAACTTTATAACCAACATAACTCCCTGTAGACAAGTCATTAAAATCAGAGCTTTATATCCCTGAAAAGATAAAATCCCAAACTTCAATTCTTCCTGAAATAACCAAACTCCAATTCAGCCTCTAACATTTTCAAATCTGTCATGCAAGTTTCTGACCTAAACAACACTTAACATCACAATGTAGGTCATTTTGAAATTCCATATTTCCCACATCTGACCTCCAAAAATTAGAAGCCATATAACATGTTCAAGATCAGTCTGATATCTAAAACTCTTCAGTACAATGCAAACCCCAAATCAAATCACAAAATTCCTAAAATTCCTCCAAACCCGAAAGTGCACTAAATGTGCCAATCCAGCTAGGTTTCAGCCAATGCATGAAAACAGTCATCAGTAATCAGGTCATATCTCCTAACATACAACTCGAAAAATAGCAAGATCAGTGGCAATGGAAAGCTAATTCAATAGGATACAACTTTCATGAAGACTATTTTCCCTAATTCCATACCAATTAATTTAGAAAATCAGAAAATTCATTGAACACATTTGCGGATACTGTTCACAGCCAACAAAACAGAAACTTTCCATGCCAATTTTCGACCTTCTCACATTATAATTTAATAACACCTATTTCACACTAAAATGAAGCCAACATCCCAAATTTTACTTGGGCACAAACCTCACCTCATTTTCTCACCTATACTATTTATTATGATCAAAACAGTACCATAGGTTCAAAACTCAAGTTCCAGCTTTCACCATCAACCAACCTCCTATCACTTCTAACATCTATAACACTTCACTAAGCATCAAATTCTACCTCTAATTCAACCACAAACTAATCATAACATTCATTTATATAATTCACCCAACTTTGGCAGCACATATATCCACAATTGTCATACTTTATTTCCATGTATTAAACATTATAACATCATTCATAACATCACTTATCACATACTTTAACTACCCTAACCAATTCCCTCACACAAACATACTTGAAACCCATTCAAACTTACCACTTCCACAATCAAGTAAATGCTTAAAGCTTACCATGAATGCATCTAACTACTTAAAGAATGAAACAAACATAAGTACTTACCAAATCAAGTTCCAACTCTCAAATCTCCAACTCTTTACAACCCTCCAAAACTTCACAACTCACTTCCTCACCCACGGCTATCTCCACTATACAAGCAACTCATCAACTTCTCAAGGGTCTAACTTACTCTTAGGTGTGCAAGGAAGAAGCAAGCAAGGCACCAAAGCAACCTTCCATGTATGGAAAAGAAGAAGAGACTTCAAAGGTGGAGAACAAAACCAACACACCAAAGAAGAAGCAACCTTGGATGAGAGGAAGAAGATTATACTTTCAAAGCTTTTAAATGAGTTTTAAGTAGAATAAGGAGGAAAGTCGATGATGAAGCTTAATATAAGACAAAATGACTTAAATCCATGGACACTTGGCCTTTTAACATAGGAAAAGACAAAAATGAGTTAATTAACTTACTTTAATCCTAATCTCTTCTTAATCTCACTTAAACACTAATCATGACTCTAAAATAATTCTTAACATTAATTATCCACTAATCTTATGCCATTAGTCAATCCTGTTCAGACAAAAATTTCACCCAATAATTGTTGAATTTTCCCATCCGCAACAACCCGAAAAATTCCAGAAAAATTCCTATAAACTTAAAATGTAAAACGCTTTATGGCGAACTCCAAATAATTTCTCAAATACAATTATCCCATAAATTTAACAAAAGATCACAATTTAAAACCTAAGCCGGGAAATATCATGAATGCATATATACTCTGTGCATGTGCAACCAAATCAATACTCATAAAAGCTATATATTGCATGTTCATGCCGAGACCTAAGTCAATACTCCTAACCCGTCCCAAATTACCAATAAATCCTTCCTATGGGAGATGGGATGTTACATCCTCCACCTCCTCCTATGCCTCAGGGAACTCCCATGGATCCGAATTTCTTTCAAGCCTTTGCTCAGGCTTTCACGTATGCCATGGGACAGGGATCTCAGATGCCGATGCAAGCTCCAATAGACAGGAGTGGACAGTATGATAAGCTCCGGAAGTTTGGGGCTATGGATTTCAGTGGGACTACAAATCCAGAAGAGGCTGAAGCTTGGTTGAAGAGGACCGAGAGGGTTCTAGTTCAGATGAGATGCTCAAGATGAGGATAGATCTGGATTATGCGCCGGTTTGTTGCAGGTGATGCCTTCGCATTGGTGGAATCAGTGCCCCACAGTCAAGTTGTTCTTCTTGGTCGACATGGAGGGATTTTGTAGAAGTGTTAGTAAAGAAGTATCTCTCCAGGGTGTATGTGCAAGAAAAGGCCAGAGAGTTTCTGAATCTGATGCAGAGGGACATGAGTGTGAGCGAGTACGAGCTGAAGTTCACACAGCTTTCACGATATGCAGCAAACATTGTAGCAACAGAGGAAGACAAAGTCGCAAGTTTGAAGGAGGTCTTCATTTGGGGATCAGGGAGAAAGTCCTGATTCACAATTTCGTGACTATCGGCGGTTGGTGGATCTTGCTCTCGTGCCGGAAGTCGGAGAACATTAGGAATGAAGCGAACAAGAAGAGGAAGAACAGGGAGCAGAGTTTCAGAAAGGGTGCTAGTGCTCCATTGCTTGAGAGGAGCACGAGGAGCTCTTTGGTCAGAGTGAAGTGGGTAGCGATGGGGCTACCAGAACAAGCAGTGTGAGGGTCATAAAGGCAAGCCTCTAATGGGAGGCACAGTAGAGCTGGAAGGAGGGTTCACCACCAGCATGTGATCGATTTGAGAAGCACCACTGTGGAGAGTGCCTCAGATCACTTGGCGTTTGTTTCAGATGCGGAGAGAAGGGGCATATAGCCAAGCATTGCCCACAGGTACCGAGACCAGAGGGGTCACAGGCCAGCTCCTAGCGTGCAGAGCAGTGGGAACCGCACCGGCCACGAGGTAGGCGCCTGGATCAGAAGGAAGACTGTTCCTCCAGAAGGCCAAGGGTCAGCGCGGCAAGAGTGTTTGCCATGACCAGGAGGAAGCAAAGCAACTGACCGAGGTTGTCACGGGTATGGCTCGAGTATTTGATTCAGTAGTTTATGTTTTGATTGATTCGGTTCCACGACTCTTTTGTTTCGCTAGCATAGCATTGCATGGTATGAGTTACATGCCTTTGGATAGGCCTTTGATTGTTAGTACTCCTCAGGGAGGAATGTGGTGATCGGTCGGTGTATGAGCGGTGTGAGCTCTTCATAGATGGTGCTAGATTGGTAGTGGACTTACTACCGCTAGACCTTAGAGGGTTAGATGTTATCCCGGGATGGATACCATGGAGAAGTATCCGCCAAGTGGATTGTGGTCGAAAAGAGGTAGAGTTTGATCTGGGCAATGGTGAGAGGGTGATCTTGGAGGAGACAGGAAGATACCTTCATTAAGAGGCGATTTCAACTATGTTAATGAAAGGATGATAGGCCGAGGATGTGAAGCTTTCTTGGCGCATGTTGTAGATGCCGATGCATGAAGGGAAGTTAGAGGATTTCCTGGTTGTGAGGAAATTCCCAGATGTGTTCCCAGATGAGTTACCAGGTTTGCCGCCAGTGAGGGAAATCGAGTTTGCCATTGACTTGATTCCCGAAACCACGCCTATTTCTATCCCGCCTTACAGGATAGCTCCAGCTGAGTTGAGGGAGCTTAAGGAACAGTTGGAGGAACTGTTAGAGAAGGGGTATGTCAGGCCTAGTTCGTCTCCTTGGGGAGCACTAGTGCTGTTTGTTAAGAAGAAGGATGGATCATGGCGGATGTGTATTGATTATCGGAGGCTTAACAAGGTGACAATTAAGAACAAGTATCCGTTGCCACGGATAGATGATCTGTTTGACCAGTTGCAGGGAGCTAGAGTTTTCTCCAAGATTGATCTCGGTCGCTATCATCATTTCCAGATCAAGGAGTCCGATGTGAGCAAGACGAAGATTCAGACCAAGCATGGGCACTATGAGTTTTTGGTTATGCCATTCGAACTTGACCAATGCTCCACCGCTTTCATGGATCTTATGAATAGGGTTTCGGGGAGTTTCGGATTAGTTTGTCATAGTGTTTATAGATGACATTCTGGTGTATTCTAAGAGTGAAGAAGATCATGAGAAGCATCTCAGGATTGTTTTGCAGACTCTTAGGGAGAGAGATCTTTATGCCAAGTTCAGCAAGTGTGTGTTCTGGCTTCATGAGGTGACTTTCCTCGACATGTGATTTCACGGGATGGTGTACATGTTGATCCGAGAAAAGTTGAAGCAAATAGTAAGTTGGCATGCACCCAAGGCGATGTGAGGTAAGAAGTTTTCTGGGCCTTGCAGGTTACTACAGGAGGTTTGTAGAAGGATTTTCCATGATAGCTGCTCCGATGACCAAGCTATTGAGGAAGAATCAGAAGTTCATATGGACTGATGAGTGCCAGAAGAGCTTTGAGGAGCTCAAGCTCAGGTTGACAAGTGCTCCAGTGCTGATTTTGCCTTCGGGTGATGAAGGCTATACAGTGTACAGTGATGCCTCGAGGAAGGGTTTAGGTTGTGTGTTGATGCAAGGAGATAAGGTGATAGCTTATGCTTCAAGGCAACTGAAGCAGTATGAGTTGAATTATCCGACTCATGACTTGGAGTTAGCAGCAGTGATCTTTGCCTTGAAGATTTGGAGACATTATCTTTATGGGGTTCAAACAAGGATCATTACTGATCACAAGAGTCTCAAGTACTTACTGAGCCAGAAGGAGTTGAATTTGAGGCAGAGAAGGTGGATTGAGTTACTCAAGGACTATGATTTGTTGATTGAGTACCACTCGTGCAAGGCGAATGTAGTGGCGGATGCTTTGGTGAAGTCTTCTATTGCTCATGTTCGATAAAGGTATCTTCCTTTATTGGAAGAGATGGCAAGCTTAAGATAAGCTTCAAGGTGAGGAACCAAATTGCCTCCTAGCTAATTTGAGGTGAGGCCTATACTCGGGAGAAGGTTAAGGAGTTGCAGGCACAGGATGCAGGTTTGAGCAAGCTTAGGGAGGAAATTCTGAATGGTAAGGTTTCTGAGGTAGTAGTGAGAGATGATGGACTTATGATAGTGGGAGACAGACTTTGTATTCCAGATAGTAGGGAAGTTAAGGATGAGATTTTAGATGAGGCACACAATGCGCCTTATGCCATGCACTCAGATAGCACCAGGATGTACAGAGATTTGAGAGAGCATTTCTAGTGGAAGGGCATGGAGAGGGATGTAGCAGAGTATGTCAGTAAGTGTCTTGTGTGTCAGCAAGTCAAGGCTGAACACCAGGCGCCTTCAGGCAAGTTAAGGCCATTGTCTATCCCTGAGTGGAAGTGGAAAAGAGTAACCATGGATTTTCTGATGGGGTTGCCTAAGAGTAGCAGGAAGCATGATGCCATATGGGTTATAGTGGATCAGTTGACGAAGTCAGCCCATTTTCTGGCAATCAAGCAGACTGATTCAATGCATGTGCTAGCCAGGAAGTACATTGATGAGGTAGTGAGATTGCACGGGATTCCAGATTCTATAGTATCTGACAGGGATCCTCGGTTCACTTCGAGATTTTGGGGAAGCTTGCAGGAAGCTTTAGGTACTAAGCTGCATTTTAGTACAGCATTTCACCCTCAAACAGATGGCCAATCTAAGAGGACCATTCGGACACTTGAGGGAATGCTCAGAGCATGTGTTATAGATTTCAAGGGAGCTTAGGATGAGCATTTTCCATTGGTCGAGTTTTCTTATAACAACTCGTACCACTCTAGCATTCAGATGGCTCCATATGAGGCTTTGTATGGACGGAGGTGTAGAACTCCGATATGTTGGGACGAAGAGGGGGAGAGGAAATTAGTCAGACCAGAGTTGATTCAGATGACTGTGAAGAAAGTCAATCTAGTTAAGCAGCGGCTTAAGGCAGCCCAGGATAGGATGAAGAGTTACACTGATGCTCATCGGAAGGAGATGGAGTATGAAGTCGGTGAGAAAGTGTTTCTCAAGACATCTCCTTGGAAGGGGGTATTACGGTTTGGCAAGAAAGGCAAGTTAAGTCCAAGATATGTGGGTCCGTATGAGATTCTTGAGAGGATCGGGCCTTTAGCTTACAGATTGGCGTTACCGCCAGAGTTTTCTCAGATCCACGATGTCTTTCACGTTTCCATGCTGAGGAGGTACAGATCAGATCCTTCTCATGTCATCCAGGTTTCAGACATTCAGTTAAGAGACGACTTAAGTTATGAGGAGATTCCAGTAGCGATCTTGGACACCAAGGAGAAAGTCCTCAGGAATAAGATAGTTCAGCTCGTTAAGGTTCTGTGGAGGAACCATGCAGTGGAAGAAGCCACGTAGGAGCCTTTGGACGCTATGAAGGAGAAGTATTTTTCAAGAAATGACCCATACATGCTCAAGTATCATGATTTCAGCAAGTATTACGGCAATGAGATAGTTTTGAATATTTTTGCTTATTACGATATTATAAATATGTTCCCACGAGCTTTATAGCTCACCCTCCAATCTCCCCTGCACGGTGATGAGCCGTAGATCGAGTGAGTCACGAGTTTGGCAAAGACTCCTGCTTTCATTTCATATGTTTGATTATGTTCCAAGACTTTAGTTTCATTTCAAGTATCATTGGTTCAAGAGTGTTTTATACTTTTGGCTCTTGAACTCAAAGTTTTAATTTGATTTGAGATAATTCGTAAGGCTTTATGAAACTCTTCTTTGGAGCATGAATTATGAATATGTTTAAAAGTATGAAAGTTTCACGATGGGTCCATTGAACTTCCGATGGTCTCCTTTTCTAAATCGTTAAATTGCATGTTTGGATGTGATTGTTTAAATTATGCATGAAAGCGGGTTTCAAGCTTACTTTCCAGCAGGCCCATTAACCTTCCGCGGGCTTTTCTTTTTCTTTTAAATGTATGAATCTCACGTTTTCCCGCCACGCTCTCATGTCAGACGTTGGGCTCCGGCAACGGGGTCCAAC
Organism: Erythroxylum novogranatense; assembly: GCA_029891385.1. Lineage (NCBI taxonomy): Eukaryota > Viridiplantae > Streptophyta > Magnoliopsida > Malpighiales > Erythroxylaceae > Erythroxylum > Erythroxylum novogranatense. The sequence continues at coordinate 132,512 of JAIWQS010000134.1, forward strand.
ATTTCTCGTTAGGTTGTCCCTCTTTATTTTGATAAACACTTTAATAGCAAGCTGTTTATTGAGGTTATCTAGCCCTCTCTCATATTTAATGCTACTAACTTCATCCTTTATTTTTCTTCTTAGACCTTTTTTATCTAGTTCTTCGACTCATTCTAGTAGAAGCAGTTTCTGTATCTTTTTTAGAGTCAGATGCTTCATCCTATTCCCTCACCAGAGTGCTTTCCATTTCTGTTTTGTTCCCTATTCTAGCCCCTCATTCTCTTACTGCCCTTTAGCTAATAGACTAGTAACCGCCTCAAACCTGTCCTGTTCCTTATGGTCTATGAAACATTAGTCTTTATTTGTCTAAGTGTCCTCCAAGGCCTTACTTAGTTCCTGCTGTTCATTGTTTGACCCACTTTGTTTATGTTTATACCTTATTCAAAACCAGTAAACTTTAGAACAAAAACAAAGTATCATGCAAAATGAATGGAACATGAAAATAAACTGAACGAAATTCATAAGATTGGGGCATACCATCTAACAAAACCCCCTACACAGAAGAAAAAAAATCAAAACAACAAAAACTTATGCCCTATCTTTATAGTCTTCCTATTATGTTCTTTGTACACACCCTCCCGTCAATATTTCAAAGTTTGGCATGCACCTAGACATACATTTATCTACCTGGACTTGTTTATTCTTAAACATAGACCTGTTCTTGTTGTTCCATATTTGGTAGACCTTGGTACATAAGGCATAAGTGAAAAACGCTATACAGAACACTTTCCTTAAGTGTGTATGTAAGAAAATATGCTCCAATGATTCTTTAACCCATCACACAAACTATAATTAAGTAGCTTTTTTAATCAGATCAAACTTAAATAATCTAGATTTAGTAGCCAAACATTTTAAGACAACAAGTCTAACACACAGAAGATGTACTCAAGAGGTAGTATATTTGTTACTTATCAGATTATAAAAATCCATGTTTATCAGGTTTAAATAACTTATGCTCATCACGCAAACTGAAGTTCCTACTGTAGGGTTCAACAAAGTATTAACCTAACGAAGTGACCTCAATCCATTCATCTCTAATCTTTAGCAAATTTCGCCACCAGTCTGAGTCTGTTAAATAACATCTTACTGACCATATATTGTTAGATTTCAGAAGGTAATAATAGAGCCAAATTTTCAAGTTGAATTTGATTCATCCACTCAATTTTAAAAAGGAACTTCATGAAGCTCATCTTGTTCCATACTAGAAGTTATTTAAAACCAAGTCCACTTTGTTCTTTTATATAATATAATAGATGCACTTTCAAGAGATAAAATTCTTTCAAATGTAGCTATCCCCTATAGTCCACCTGTACAATGCTTGTGTTTTGTTAAGTGTTAGGTAATATGATGGAGAATCAGAAATTACCTACCTGAAAACATTGTATACTCAATAGCACAATAGAGATTTTAAAACCAAGTCACTGATCCACCTATTTAATCCAGATAATGGGATATATTCCAATTAAATGCGACATGTAAGTAACTACATTCACAAGATTTCCATCAAGCATTGTCAACAAGCTCCATAAAGGTCAAGCAGTTCTGGAAACATAAAAATAGAAGGTGAGATTAATAGATTAACGTAGTTTACTCAATTTTGCCTTACGCATAGAAAATATATTTATAAGGATTGTCTTATAATGAAATAATAACAAAAACAAAGTATGTCTTCCAAAAACAAAGTATCATGCAAAATGAAATTCCAATTTGGAAAGCATCAGTATGTCTTACAAGGAGAAATTGATAATCATTAGAAGTCTTCAGTAGATTAGAGACATCATCAACCTACTCACTGTCCAATGACAAGATCTAGATTACGTTATTGTCAGGATATTTACTAGCATTATTTGTTTAAATTGAGCATAAAAACTCCCTTACCCAGATCATCATCAACTGATAGCTATAATTAGTTCACTAATCCACCTATTTAATCCAGATAATGGGATATATTCCAATTATTAGCGACATGCAAGCAAGTACATTCAGAAGATTTCCATCAAGCAAATAACTACAAGCTCCATAAAGGTCAAGCAGTTCTGGAAACATAAAAATAGCAGTTGAGAGTACAAAAACAGAATTACTTGATCTTCCCTGCAAGTTTTGCCCCTTCAGAATGAAGCCAAATCCCACTTGATTGCAAAAACTATGATTAGAAATAAACCAATAAATCAAACTATGGAGACATTTTCCTGATCAAATAGTTGTATATATGTAGGTTCAAAGCTAAGAAAGTAGTGAAGCAAATCAATATTCAGTTAAAACAAACAGTCAATCAAATTCAGTTAAAACAAACAGTCAATCAAAGACAGCAAGAAGTCATTCATTATAGGACATGGATGTCGCATATAAAGACATGGCATTGCAACTGCTTGAAAAATAAAATCCTAGCTGATTATGAAGAACATATTGTCTACCATATGTACAATGAAATGTTAATATCATATACAAACACTTGCATCATATTGACTATGTTAACATGCATCAGCCGAAATGGGGATTTGTACATGTTAACCATAACTTATGGAATTGACATTAAAACAATTCAATTTGTGTCTCTAAACAGCATATTAATCCTTATGGTATTTCAAAAAAAAGATACTGATGTTGCCTACATTTTGCTTCCTCATTCTGTAAATGCTAAGGACTTTGCTGTAGAGTTAAGCATAGATAAGATTCAATGCCACAAGCTAAAAGATTCATGAATTGGCATTTTGCTGTAGCGTCAAGCATTGATAAGATTTAATGCTAGAAGCTAAAAGATTCATGAATTGACATTTATGCATATCAACATCACTGTTTAAAAAAATTTATTTGTTGTTACTGAAGAGACTTTTTACAGTTGTATATATGTAGACTCAAATTAATCTAAGCTTGATTAATCTGCAATTACCAAGAGAGAGTTACACTAATATTAAGACATGTAAGTTAGCTTTTTTCTTTATATGAATTGTATTATGTAATTGCAAATGTTCGGTTCTTTATATTATAACATTAAATGGCTGAAGTTAGTGTAGAATTATTCACTGCCTTTGCAATTTACGTAACTTGTAATTTTCATTTCCTCGAGCTTGTTGGCTTGCAAGTGTTTCAGTATTAGATATCTTAAATAGGTCATTGACATCTATGACAACAAGAAGTCATTCATGATAGGGTTGAGCTAACTACAACGTGACAGTGTTATTGTGAGTTTTTATGGAGATTGATTACTGATAATAAGGCATGTACCTAAACATATGCTGCTGGCAAGTAACAAGGCACACACATAAACATATGCTTCTGGCAAGTAAAAAGGCATGCACCTAAACATATGCTAAAGCAACATAATTACCTCTAGATATTGCACCACTGGAAGAAAAAGGCACAACTGCAGGAGCTGTTGATGTCTCAGTCCAAAATATCTGAAATGTAACAGTAACATTTACATCAACAAGTGCAGCTACGTTTAGACATTTACATCAAGAAGTACAACTATATTAACATAAGGATGATGAAGTGCTCTACATGGTTGATGCTATTGATGAGTATGCAGATGATCAGTTCAAGGAATTTCAAGGTAAGCATACTCATAACCACATTGACAAGTATTCTTAACCATGTCAAAAGAATCCTAGAAGGCTTTTATTTTTCAGTAGATACAAGAAGTTAGTCTTCTCAGTAATTAGCGTGCATTATATATCTCAAACACCAAGTTGGTCATGTTTACATGGCATTGGTATATAAATGATAAATGTTAGGAAGCAATATTTTTGCTAAGCAACAGTATCATCTTTTCAAAGGACGGAGATAAACAATCCAACTTCTTTCATAGCAAAACAATAGCAAACCAAAAGTCGAATCAATTATAAGAAATTATTCATCATCGCCGTCGGTGGAATCTTGAATACAATATCACATTCATTGTCACTACTACTTATCTCTAAGTCATCCAAATCGTCATCTAAATGTTGCTCGAATTAAATACAACATTATTTATTACATCAAATGCAATATCGATTCTATCTAAAACTCTAAGGAACATTCCTTGACTTCGACTGGAACTTCATTAGACTCTTCAACGTCATTTGAACCTTCTTCATTACCAAGCGAAGGGATATCATATGCACGTCTAACTTCACATTCTTGCACAATTCGCCAATTTGAACCGAGTACCAAATCTTCCATAAAAAAAACTTGCTTCGCTTGGTTTGCCAAAATAAACGGGTCATCCTTGAACCAAAACTTACTAATGTTGATGCTTTTGACAATGCCATTGACCCTCATATTTGAACTTCCAAGATTGTACCATTTGCATTTGAAAAGCACAACACTTTTACCCCTAATATATTCTAGCTTTATAATATCTGTCAGCATCCTATAAAATGTTATATTGTCTTCCCCATAATTTCCTAACACTGCAACGCCACAATTTTGTGTATTCCTTCACAGATCACGACCTTCAGTGTGAAATCGCTTTCCATTAGTATTGCAAAATCAGATACTTCAAAGACCAAACTATGAGGTCCACATGCTAATGCATACAAAGACTCAAATTTTTGCCCTTCATGGGAGCTAGCTAATGTCGTCATCTATAACAAGAAAGGAATATTAGTTTATAATAAATAATCAGTAATGAACACCACGTTCAAACCTTCTTATCACCTGATGCTTAAACCACGAAGGAAATTATTCTTTATGTCTCCTGTCAACATATAATGGACTTTGTTGCCTTAACTCATCTATGTGCTCACTATGGATCATTGAAAATTGAATCAAATTAATTAACACGAATTAGCTCAATTCATTCCATATCTTAGTTTATAAGATTGTTAGCAAAACTTACTCGATAAACGAAGTTATCTCATGATAATTCATAAGCACATACCAATGTGCAATCTCTAGCTCTTTTGTAGGAAGGGCAATCATTTTGCCAGACCCAATTGGCTTACATTGTTGGAAGAACACTGAAATGTCACTACCATCAACCATATCATTGATCCGGTCTGGCACGTTGAAGTTGGTTTCAATTCCTTTCAGATACATTAAACAGAATGTCATGCACTCTTTAACAACATATGCTTCAGCAATTGACCCTTCCGGACCTACTTTATTTCTGAAAAATCCCTTCAGTGTACCTAGGAATCTTAACAAATGATTCACCATAATTAGATAGGCCACTCTTTAGTTCACTTTGAAGAGTAATAAGATAAATTTAAAGAATACCTCTCAATTGGATACATCCATCTATACACAACTAGTCCACCAAGTAAGAATTCATTTGGCAAATGAATAGCCAAATGTACCATAACATCAAAGAATGCCGATGGGTATATCATTTCAAGTTTGCACAAGATTAAAATAATCTCCTGACATATTGTTTGAAAGTCATCCTTATTCAAACTTCGTCTACAAATTCTGCGAAAGAAGTTCCCCAACTCCAGTAAAACACCTGTCACATCTTTATTCAAAATGCCACGCATCCCTAAAGGAAGAATGCTTTGTAACAATATATGACAATCATGCGACTTAAGTCCACTAATCTTCCTTTCATCAACATTAACACATCTAGATATATTCCATGCGTACCCATCTGGAAACTTCACCTGCTTGACAAACTCACAAAACTTCTTCTTCTCATCCAAAGACATTGTATAGCATGCTGGAGGTTTTCCCACAATAGTTCCATCAGCAGCTCTTATCAAGTGTAATTCTTTCCGAATATTCATATCTTCCAAATCAAGCTGAGCCTTGATTGTATCCTTGGTTTTACCTTCAACATTCATCAACGTACCAAGGATATTGTCACAAATATTCTTTTCTATATGCATGACATCAAGGTTATGTCTTAATCTTAACTTATGCAAATATGGTAGATCAAAAAGAATGCTTTTCTTATTCCAATTCAAATCCCCTTCCAATCTCCTTCTCCTCTTATTGTTGGGGTGCATTCCATAACATATATTCTCCACATGACATAATTGATCCATCACAGCATCTCCGTCTGGTAAGTTAGGTATAGTTCGATGATCACTCTTGCCATCAAACTTCTTGCTTCTTCTCCATAGATGATCGTACGGAAGAAAACGACGATGACCTAAGTAACCAATCTTACTTCTTAACTCACAAGAAGGAGTGTGCGTGTTACAAACAGGGCATGCCTTATAGCCTTTTGTGCTCCACCCAGAAATAATTCCATAGGCTGGAAAGTCATTGATAGTCCACAGTAAGGCTGCATGCATTCGAAAATTTTCGCCATTTGAGGCATCAAAAACATCAAAACCATCTTCCCATAACTCACTTAACTCATCCACTAGTGGTATCATATAGACATCAATGTCTCTACCAACAACTTTCGACCGAATAACCAACGATAGATAAAAATGACTCATCCATACACATCCACGGGGTAAATTGTGTTAAAAGAACAACAGCCACACACTATATGAAAGTGACATATTACCACGTGGATTGAATCCATCGGTTGCTAAGCCTAGTCCGACATTACGTGGTTCTCTCGCAAAGTCGATATAGCTCATCAAAGCTCTTCCAAGCTTCTCCATCGAAGGATGAACCATGGTATTTTCGCCACCTTTAGGCCTATCATTATACCAAGTCATTTGTTTAGCGGTCTTACTTGACATGAATAATCGCTAATGCGGACTTTAATGGAAAGTACCTCAACACTTTCCATGGTATCTTCTTACCCTTGCCATCATTAATTCTCCATCTTGATGTTCCACACTTGGGACAACTTTGCAAGTCCCCATACTCTTTCCAAAACAGGAACAATCATTTACATGCATGTATTGACACATAACCCAGACCTAGGTCAGAGAAATTGATTTGCTTCATAATAGGAATTCGCAAAGTTTCAAAATTAGGTAATACATCCTCAATGCACCAAGTAACATGTCAAATGGCTTATTGCTCCACTTGTTGTATACTTTCGTTGAAACAACTTTATTAAAATGACAACTTTGAAAAGTTTGTACATCTAGGGTACAACTCTTCAGTTGCTTTACTCAACAATTCATGAAAGCCTTGCCTTATAAAATCTCCGACTCCTTCCATCCTCATCAATTGGACAATCATTTACGAAAGTACCCACATCTTGAAGCAAATCTTGCATGCCATCATCCTCCTCATGACCATCACCCTCATTAATATCATTCCACATCCCATCAATGTCTACATTTGCTTCATCAAGCCTTTCTGCCCTAGAAATAAATCTATATTCAGGCTTTTCACCGTGTAAAACCCAACGAGTGTATGATTGGTCCATGCCGAATCTCATTAAATGCTCACAAACATTCATTTGAGACCACTTATAACAATTCATGCAACGACTACAAGGGCATGAAATTTCACAATCTCTACCCTTTTTTTCCTCCACAAATTTCATAAATGCTTTAACTCCATCAATGTATTCACGGGAAACCTTAACACTGTTCATCCAACTCTTATCCATTGACCAAAAGCAACCTATGAATTTAACATAAAAATGACAACATTATCTTATGTTAGTGGGAATTCAATTTACACATAAAACACAAGCAACAAGTTGAAAAGAATGGGATTAGATTACTCACATATAATCTAATCCCATTCGAGCCATCCTATACAACAAACCTTCTTATTAGGATTTTAAACCTTCTTTTTCAAAGGGTGGCCAATAATCTCACTATTTCACACTTATTCCTATTGAACAAGTAGCTATAACTACTTGCTCAATAGTCCAACAGTAGTACCGTGTGTAGTAGCTAATACACTGCAAATCCTAAACAGATAAGATGCTATCCTTAAGTCATGAGTTAGCATCCTAAGGACTCCTTAAATTCAAGAAAAAAATTGTAAAAAGTATTCACAGAGAAAAAAAAGTAACTACAACAAAACAAGACATTTTGCAACACAAGACAAGAGTACAAATCTTTCAAATTGCATAAGATAAAATGCATAATTTGCATACCAAATCCACTAATAAATTATAACAACAATTACATTGCCACTGCATACAATAACAAACAAGTATAAATATGAACAAATGAAAATGTGGTGTACAAATATATCAAAGTATACAAAGTGAAGTTCACTGCTTACAAGCTTCAGATTAAATCACTCATGTTTAGGTCAAGTCATCTTCATTATTATGAATCCAAATTTTATTATTTTTCATTCTATTATATCATATCCTTGCTTTTAAAGTTTTAATTAAAAAAATTATATAGAAGGTGTGAAGGAAAATGTGTTCATGAAAAAATGAAAATGAAAGAAGGTGTGAAGGAACAATTACCTCCAAAAATTGTTGCTAAATGCAATGTGGAATTCTCATTAGCCTCTCTTGTTTTATTCAATTTATGTATGCTTGCTTAATCCTTAAATTATTTTTCCCCCTTAATCAATAATTCTTATATTTTTTGATTTTACAAGGCTAAATTCTTGGATGAGTTTGTTTATTTATTTAAAGAACTTGTGAGGGAGTGAAACACAAGTACTTTGTCATCTTTGATAGTTAAGCTATGCCACAACAATTTGATAATTCTACATAAATTTCAAAAAAGACAATATGAGAATAAGAACATAAACCTTTAGATGAACATCATATTACTGAGGAGATGCTATCAAGTTGTAAAATTGTAAAGGGTACAACATCATTGAGTTCCTAACGAGAGAATGCCTACTATACGCAATCCAATACCTCTAAGAAAAGTTATTCAACATAATAATAATGAACTTAGTCCTATTAACATTGATTTAGCTTTTAAGGATCAAGGGGATAAGCTTAGGACTAGAGAGGAATTATAATCATAAGTGGATGATGGAGAAGGGAGAAGCAAGTGAGTCAAAGGAAAAGGAAGCTATATAACCACCTAACAAGTCTAGTGATGAGGGTTTTAAGTATGTTATTAAGTGTGAGATGTTTGTTACTAAGAAGGCATCAAGTCTTCAAATCAAAGAATATTAGCTAGAGACATAGAGGAAAAATATATTCCATAATAAATGTCATATTCATAACAAGAAATATTAAGGGATGAAATTGCACAAATGTCACCAATTACATACTCATTCAACAATTTTTCCTAATGGGGAAAACAAAAATGGTTGCTTCATTGCAACAATGTTTAGGTCCTTGGTTTTTACGGGTAGATGAAATCCAACCATCATATACATTAAAAGAATTCCCTTTGTGGACAAAATAACAATAAACAAAAATAAACGGCAAGACTAGTAGAACAAGGAAAAATAAACAACAAAGTCTAGCTTCAAATGGTAAATAAACAACAGAGTGTAACTTTTGACATGTGTATGAAATCCAACCATCATATACATAAAAAGAATTCCCTTTGTGGACAAAATAACAATAAAAAAATAAACAAAGAAGACCAAGAAAAATATGGCATTTTTTGTCATTTTAGGGTAAACAATGTGACTTATCTTATGTATAAGTATCGCTATTTATTGGTATGTAAGCTTGGTATTGAATATATGAAGGTTTGGTATAGTTTTAACCAAAGCATAGTTTTCTTTATCTTGAGTAATGTTATTCCTATTTTAAGATGAAGATGTGACTTATCTGTTATAAATGGTGGTTATCTTTACATAATCATGATATTAAATGTATGAATGTCTCGCTATGGTTTTATTGAGCTAGAGTTTTCCTATTGGGTAATGGTATTCTTATAACCTTTACAAGTTGTGAATAAAGGTTTTTAAGGTTCATATAAACTCATTCATCACAAACTAAGTACACAAAACCAATCTTGAAGTTGAAGGTATGTTAATCATAAGTTTCATTTACTCTCCCAATTTGTTCTACTTATCAAAGCAGAAGAATGTTGATTTGCCATTCCCTATTGGACTCTTTAGGTCACTTAATCTCCCAATTTTCTATATTCTTTAGCTTCAATTGATTATTGTAATCTTCCATGGGACAACTATTGCATAGTTGATGATGATTGCCATATAAAACATATAATTTTAAACATAACAGTACAAATACCAAGTGCTTACCCTATGACTCTCCTCTGTCAATCTTCAATGCTCAATCTTCAATGTTCAACCAATTCAAGCCTGCACATGACATTATTGAAATTTGGTTTAATCAACGAAATAAGACAAGATTTATGCGACGGGAAAGGTCATACTTTTCTGCGACATTTTTCACTTAAACATCCTACTACTCTTTCATTAATGTCCATAATTGAAATCTCTATAACCAACCTAACATTGGATTAATATTTTTACTGTATATTTGAATTATCAATATATATTGTGATTATGTCTCTAAAGCTAGATCTTAATATTAGCTTAATTTGGTAGCAAAGCAAGCACACATCATCATGTTTTCTAACACACAATTAAGCTACATAAATTAATTAGATAAAAGATTACATTGCTTCCGATGAAGTGATAAATTAAGAAGGGATATGGATGACAGAAAAGAAGACATTGATGTTAGAGTAGTGCCCTAAAGGCAATCCCCTTTAGCGCTTTTTGTTCATAGTCATGTACAGACTTTATGAATAAATAAAGAAAGGCATGTTTCATTTATTTGATATTCATTTTGTTATGAATTGATATTGATCTTTAATCAAATTAATGAAGTCCATGATATATGACATAGCATGAAGGAAATTATGATGTGATCATAATCTTGAGATTCCTATCATGTGCAATTATGTCATTATCTAAATTTTTCCTAGTCATATGATTAATGAGACTGGACATCATTACTCCGGACAGACTAGCATATGTCATACTCCTTGATTGGATCAGCAAAGGATCTCGAAACTGTAAATATGAGATATTTAGAGTTGACATATGGATGCTTACTAGTGGTAGTAAGTTCATTGATGACCTACTATGAGATCATCACATGGATTTAATGTCGTTGATAATCTCATCATAGAATGGTGCAAGTATCCTTAGACTTGAGGTACTCAAGGATATCTTGGATAACGATCCCTGACTTTGACTTCATTCCTTGTGGCCTTCCGGAGGTTACTCATAGGGTGGTGCTTGGGTGCGGTTTGAGGTATTCAAGGTAATCGAGTAGCCAATAAAGGATTCATCACTCGTGAGAATGTAAGAGATACCTGCCTCTCGTCAGATCATTACTTTAAGTCTCCGGCGAGCATGACTATGTCATGAAGAGTGTCTTCATGGACATATAAAGTAATGAGTCCTCGACAGAACTGATTTCACAGGCTAGACTTAGTCTAGTAAGAGTTGACATATTAGCCATACTCATAACCAAGTGGGGTATAGGATGATGAAAGGACGAATGCACCGGAATTGTCTATGGAAGGGTTCGTGATCCGTTCGTGATGAATTCATCAAACCAATTACTTTCCGGTCAATTGGGGTCATGATGTGTTGCTAGATACCGCTCATGACTTGCTCAGATTAATTGTTAATCTAAGTAGCCAACATAACCTGAAACCTAAAGGGTCACACGACAAGAGTGACTCAGAGAATCAGAAATAGTAATTGGACAGAGTTCCAATTATGGAGAGCATTAGATTAAATGGATCCCGATGAGATCGAGATATGTCCCGATGAGATCGCGACATCGATATTCTTCAAAAAGGTTTTGGTGGTTTTTCCATGCCGGGGCCCGGTAGGACCGACCCCAGTGTGACTGGACCACTTCAGCAATATATATATACATATATATATGATTAATTAAATAATTAATTAATATATATATATATATATATGTGTAATACGTGGAAAGGGAGGAGGAGAAGCATGGAAGCTTCTTTTGGAAGCTTAGTCATCATCTTCATTTAATTACTAAAAGACAAAATGATATAAAGGAAGATGAAAAGAAGATGATGTTCGTATGGCTTGATAGAAAGAAGAAAAGAGAGAGTCTTTTCTTTGTAAAAAAGAAGTGTTCTTCGTTGGTTATGAAAGAGGGAGAAGGTTTTTGTGAAAAACCTAAGTCTTTCATCTCTCATCTCCATCAACATTCAAGTCTTCATCTTCTCCTCCAAGCTTCTTCTTCATCTCTTCAACGTGATCCAAGCTCTCCAGGACAGAGGTAGGCTCTAGCAGGCTTTATTCTGTTCTAGCTAATCCCAGGTCAAAAGGGTTTGACTCGGTTAGGTTTTCTGATCTCTGCGTGGATACCTTTAGAGATAGTCTCTATTGGCTATTCAGGTTTGAGGTTTTCATACCGACACCGGGATCCTGGGTTTCGGGAAGGTCCCGGAATAAAATTTTTTGTTTCGCTGCTGGAACATGTGGTGTTCCTCCCGGATTTTCCTACAGTGGTATCAGAGAGTCCGTGTCGGTATGAAGCTTTAATCAAGCTAGATCATAAACCCTAATTGCTTGTGATGTTGTAGCATGCATTCTGTTCAGATTTCGAATTGCTATAGAGATAGGGTTTTCGAAATTTTTCTGCCCAGGAATGTTCATAACATGTTAGAGAATATGTCTATGAATTTTCAGAATTTATCGATTTGATTAGATAAATTTTTGCTAATTATTTTCTAAGCTTACAGATGCTGTTTTTGAAACGATTCTGTGAACAGGCAGTAGTATAAAATCAAGAATAAATTCTAGAAAATTTTTTTTCTGGATTTTCCTTCACCTACATGTCTCTAAGATGTTGGTGAATGTCTGTGAGCATGGAAATTGGATTTCAAGGTGATTGGATATTTATTTTCGATTTTATTCTATGCTGTTGGGAATTGCTTTGTTGATGAACACAGAATTTTCATCGGTTTTGTTATTTTGGTTGACTGAGTTTTTGATGGCCTAAAATCCTAAAAAAAATTCAGGTAGCATGTTCTGAACATTTAGTAACCTATATAATTTTCTCAGAATTTATTGACATTGTTTCATTGATCATTTCAAGCAATGTACAGAACTGGACAGTTTTGGTGAAAATTGTTGGGACTGTTTTGCTTGGCTTGATTGAGTTTGCTTTTTCAATTCCAATGTTTGCAGCATTTTTAATGTGATTAAAATGTGTTATCTTGATTTAGTATGATTTCCAAATTGAATTGCTTGAAGTTGCTTTTCCAAGAATTTTTGAATGCCGAATTGGTCACTTTTGTGTCTCGTTAGTATATTTCATTTTCTTGCTTGTTTTGGCCGTCACAATTTTTGTGACAAGTGCCGAGTAGTTTTGAGAGTGTATACACTAGCTTGAGATGCTTAGGGTGAGAATTTGGGTGTTCCTAAATTATTTGGATATTTATGAGTTTTGACTCATTTCAAGCTTTTCATATAGTTTGACCATATAAGGCATTCATGGATCAATGAAGTGTTCATTGATACATCAATTACGATATTACCTTAGGTATGATGGTATTGAGAATTGGAATTGCATTGATTGAGGAATTAGCCGATTAGAAATAATAGCAATCTTGCAGAATAAGTCGACTTGTTTGCTATATAAATTAACTTGTTTTCAAGCGTAAGTCCACTTGTTTGCTATATAAGTCGACTCTGTTTGCAGGATAAGTCGACTTGTTTTTCCGGATAAGTCCACTTGTTTTCTGGATAAGTCGACTTGTTCAAGATTTCAGTATAAGTCGACTTGTAGCTTTCGTAAGTCGACTTATACATGGGCAGGTGAAATAAATTCCACTTGTGTCACAAGTCGACTTGTGTGTAAGGTATATAAGGTGACTTCCATTTGATGAAAGTCGACTTGTGACATGCTCAAAGTTGGATGATGGATGATTATAAGGATTGATTCAATTGGATTGATGAAACCTAAATCATTCCATATAGTCCGGTGACTATAATCCTTCTCGCTGAGTCTAGAATTTCTAAATCCTCATTGGTATATGAAAACTAACGCTTCCATTAATATGGTAAGAACCAGAGTTTTTATAGGATGGGTTGTTGGGTAAAACCAAGCTCACTCTATACTGGATATGTTCAACCATGAAAATATGATTTTCTGATTAATGGGTTGGTTTTCACTTTGGAAGTTGGTTTGTTGAGTAAACTCAAGGTCAACGTGGATGAGGCTAAATTGGGTAGCATACATCGATGTATCGCATCAAAGAGTTGATACTCAATGTAAGTGCATACATCAACAAGTTGATAAGACTGATCGATAGTTGTGTCTAAGATGTAATTGGTATATCCGATACCTCCGAGACATAAGGTGGCTTTGTTGGTAAACCCAAGGTCATTCTCAATGTCGGTTATCGATGATGCAATTGGTATGTTCGATACCTACCGATTGACCTGTTATGGCTTGTTGGGTAAACCCAAGGTCATTCTAGCAATATCGGATATCGACCCACTAGGACATTATGTCACTTTGTTTCTTTGGATTCAGAATGAGGGTTATGGATTCTATGAAACTAGTGGGAACTTTTTGCATATCATTCAAGTCCTTATGATTATGCAGCTATTCCTATTCTAACATTCTTCCTCTCTATCAGGTGTAGGTTGTTTGAAATGTCGTCAAGTGTGAATCTTCGCCACTTATGGATTCCAACAAGTTAATCTGGACCGAATTTTCGATCGTTAAGGAATCGAGAATAGTTCTCGATCTGAAAGTCAGGATATATCCTAGATTTTCCGCTTCGTGATGCACTCTTTGTCGATGCTTCGATGATGATCGAAGGCATATAATAAGCATCTAAAGGATAAGTGACATGGCGACTTGCATTATGCTTGCGTCGATGTCACCCGAGCTCGTAAGCAAGACGAGTCCATGGATGCTCACACTATAGTTTTTCATCTTAGGGAGCTGTTTGACGAGCAAGCCCGATCCGAAAGGTTCGAGACCTCAAGGCTTCTCTTCACTACTAAGATGGCTCCGGGGACATCCGCCGCAAGACGCATACGAAGATGAATGGCTATATTGAGAGATTGGCCATCTTAGGTTTTGCAATGGATCATGAATTAAGTATAGACTTAATTTGGTTGATTGTCAAACGCTTATGCATACCGTGCTAAACTATCGGATGAACCAAATATCCACTACCATACTGAAATGATCAATCTTTCAAGACAATTGACAGAACTATCAAGAGTGATAGTAAGCAAGTGCTGGTGGTTGCTTCTTCATCTTCAGGTTCCAAGAAAAGAACCCAAAGAAGAAGAAGGCAAAGAAACCACAGGAGGCGCCATCGTAAAGAAGACCAAAGAAGTCGCCTAAAAGGAACTTGCTTCCATTCATGTAAAGATGGCCATTGGAGGCACAATTGCAAAGTCTATTCGAGTCATCAAGCGAAGAAGGCATCGATGCCTCGACTACTTCAGTTTGTATGTCATTGAAGTTAATATCACATCGATCACAACATCCGGGTATTTGATACCGATTGTGGCTCACATATGCAATGATATGGGGCCTTCGTGACGATGAGGGCAACTTATGAAGGAGAAGTATACCTACGTGTTGGAAATGGAGCAAGAGTTAATGTGATTAGCCGTAGGAACCTATGTTTTGTCTCTCCACTCTTGGGCTTGTTTGGAATTGGATGATTGTTATTTTGTATTCCGTTTGACAAAGAATATATTATTCTGCTTTATCTCGAATAGATTTGGATTCCATATGAATTTTAATAGCAATGGTTGTTCTATTAATTCTAATGGAATGCTTTATGGAACCGGGTACATTGTGCAATGGTATTTACATATTAGATATGTCTAATCCAATTTTAAATGTCAATGACACCAAACGGCATAAAAGAGATAATCTAAAGTCAACTTACTTACGGCATTGTCGGTTGGCCATATAAATGAGACACGATCGCTAAGCTCCACAAGAGTGGCGGCTTAGGGTCATTTGATTATGAATCATATGACACATGCGAATCTTGTTTATTAGGCAAGATGACTAAGTTACCCTTCAAGGAAAGGGTGAGCGAGCTATTGGAGTATTAGACCTAATACATTCGGATGTACGCGTCCGATGTCCATCCATGCCGAAGTGGTTGTGGTTACTTCATTACCTTTATCGATGATTATTCACGATATGGGTACTTGTATCGATGAGATACAAATCTGAAGCGCTTGAAAAGTTCAAACAATTCGAAATGAAGTAGAAAACCAGGCTTGGTAAAAGTATCAAGGCATTACGATCGATCGTGGTGGAGAATACTTAGACCAACGGTTTCTGGATTATCTCGTAGATAATGGCATTTTATCTCGTGGACTCCTCCTTACACGCCGCAAGACAACGGTGTGGCTGAAAGGAGAAATCGAACCTTGTTGGACATGGTACGATCAATGATGGGTTTCGCAGTTACCAAAATCGTTTTGGGGTATGTAGAGACAATTTGCTTACTTGCTAAGCAGAGTTCCTCTAAGGCAGCTTGATGTTACTCCATATGAGATGTGGACTAACGTAAAACCTTATCTTTCTCATCACGAAAGTATGGGGTTGTCCTGCCACGTGAAGCGGATTCATCAGATAAGCTTGAAGCAAAGTCCGATAAGTGTTTGTTTGTAGGATATCCTAAAGAGACCATGGATATCAATTCTACCTTCACGAGGAACAAAAGGTGTTTGTTTCAAAGCATGTTGTCTTTAGAGAAAGAGTTTCTTCCGAAGAGGACGATGGGAGCAAAGTCTAACTTGAAGAAGTTCAAGATGCTCAAACAAGCCTGCATCAACTGCTCGAACTCAAACTGCTCACTCATTCTGATGAAGTAACAGATTCAACCTTTCCGTGACACACGATGTTCGTAGGTCAAGTAGGATGCGATCGCTCCGAGAGATATGGATTTCGAAGTGAACAGAATGACGTATTGCTCATAGAAGATGATGAGCCTGCTACCTATGAAGAGGTTCGAAAAGTTCAGAGTCCGAAAAATGGCTTTGCGCTATGGCGAAATGGATTCCATGTACATAAACCAAGTATGGACTTTGGTTGATGCACCAAGGATAAAACCTATAGGTGCAAATGGGTTTTCAAGAAGAAAACGACATGGATGGTAATGTGATTACCTATAAAGCAAGGTCAGTGGCCAAAGGATTTCGCCAAAGACAAGGAGTTGACTATGACGAGACCTTCAATTTCAGAGTAGCAATGCTTAAATCCATTCGGATACTCCCAGCCATTCTGCTCATTATGATTATGAGATATGGCAAATGGATGTGAAGATGCTTTTCCTTAACGGAAATCGGCGAGTATGTACATGACACAACCAGAGGGCTTCACTTCCAAAGTGATGGCGTAAAAGGTATGCAAGCTCGTAAATCCATCATGGATTGAAGCAAGCATCCAGAGTTGGAACATCCGTTTGATGAGTCAATCAAAGAGTTTCGTTTCTCACAAAATCCGGATGAACACCGTGTGTACAAAAGGTTAATGGGAATGCAATCGCTTTCCTTGTGTTGTATGTAGATGACATATCTATTCGGAAACGATGTCTCATTGATGCTGTCCGTTAAAATTTGGTTGTCAGCAATTTGCGATGAAAGACCTTGGTGAAGCAACTTATATCCTCGGGATAAAGATCTATAGAGATAAATCAAAGAGGTTGCTTGGTCTTTCACAATCATCGACATAGACAAGATGCTAAAGAGGTTTAGCATGGAGCAATCCAAGAGAGGTTTCTTCCCATTACTCATGGATAACACTCGAAATCTATGTGTCCTAAGATACAAGATGAGAGGATTCGCATGGATCGGATCCCGTATGCATCCGCGATGGGATCGATCATGTATGCTATGTTATGTACGAGGCCCGATGTATCGATGCTCGAGTGTCACGGCGGATACCAATCGGATCCTCGTGAGGGTCTTCGGGTGGTATCAAGAATATCCTCAAGTACTTGCGAGAAGGACTAAGGATGTTTTCTTGATATATGGAGATGGAAATTCCAAGTGAGCGAGCATCTGGATGCCGCCTAATCGACAAGGATGACTCCAGATCTCACCAGTTATGTTTTCACGCTAAACGACGGAGCGGTCAGTTTGAAGAGTTCCAAACAAGAGACGACAAACCGATTCGACAATCGAGGCGAGTACATTGTTGCATCGAGGAGCGCAAAGGAAGTCGTTGGATCAAGAAGTTCATTTCAACTTGGTGTGGTTCCTAATGTGATGGACCCATACAATTGTATTATGACAACAATGGGGCTATTGCTCAAGAAAAGAACCGAGGTCTCACCAACGATCTAAACATCGCACTCGCAGATATCATCCGATTCGAGAGATCATTACAGAGGTGATGTCGCGATCGAGAGGATTCCCACAGAGCGTAACATTGTTGATCCGTTGACGAAGCCATTGTCACAGAAGAATTTTGATTCTCATGTACTCGCTTATGGTATTAGATACCAAGGCGATTGGCTTTAGGTCAAGTGGGAGATTTGTTAGAATAGTGCCTCAAAGGCAATCCCCTTTAGCGCTTTTTGTTCATAGTCATGTCTGAGATTTTATGAATAAATAAAGAAAGGCATGTTTCATTTATTTGATATTCATTTTGTTATTAATTGATATTGATCTTTAATCAAATTAATGAAGTCCATGATATATGACATAGCATGAAAGAAATTATGATGTGATCATAATCTTGAGATTCTATCATGTGCAATTATGTCAAGATCAAATTTTCCCTAGTCATAGGATTAATGAGATCGACATCATTACTCGGACAGACTAGCATATGTCATACTCCTTGATTGGATCAAGCAAAGGATCTCTTTAAAGCGTAAATATGAGATATTTAGAGTTGACATATGGATGCTTACTAGTGGTAGTAAGTTCATTGATGACTGCCATGAGATCATCACATGGATTTAATGTCGGTGATAATCTCATCATAGCAATGGTGCAAGTATCCTTACTTGAGGTACTCAAGGATATCTTCGATCTTGATCCTGCGATTGACTCCATTCCTTGTGGCCTTCCGAGGTTACTCATGTGGTGGTGCTTGGGTGCAGTTTGAGGTATTCAAGGTAATTGAGTAGCTAATAAAGGATTCATCACTTCGTGAGAAATGTAAGAGATACCCTGACCTCTTCGTCAGATCATTACTTTAAGTCTCGGCGGAGCATGACTATGTCATGAAGAGTGTCTTCATGGACATATAAAGCAATGAGTCCTCGACAGAACTGATTTCACTGGGCTAGACTTAGTCTAGTAAGAGTTGACATATTAGCCATACCATAACCAAGTGGGGTATAGGATGATGAAAGGATGAATTGCACAGTAATTGTACATGGAAGGGTTCGTGATCCGTTCGTGATGAATTCATCAAACCAATTACTTTCCGGTCAATTGGGGTCATGATGTGTTGCTAGATACCGCTCATGACTTGCTCAGATTAATTGTTAATCTAAGTGGCCAACATAACCGGAAACCTAAAGGGTCATACGCATAAGAGTGACTCGAGAATCATAAAATAGTAATTGCATGAGTTCCAATTATGGAGAGTATTAGATTAAATGGATCCCGATGAGATCGAGATATGTCCCGATGAGATCGCGACATCGATATTGCTGAAAAAGGTTTTGGTGGTTTTTCCATGCCAGGCCGGTAGGACCGAATCCCAGTGTGTGGACCACTTGACAATATATATATACATATATATGATTAATTAATTAAATAATTAATTAATATATATATATATATGTAATACGTGGAAAGGAGGAGGAGAAGCATGGAAGCTTCTTTTGAAGCTTAGTCATCATCTTCATTTAATTACTAAAAGACAAAATGATATAAAGGAAGATGAAAAGAAGATGATGTTCAGATGGCTTGATAGAAAGAAGAAAGAGAGAGTCTTTCTTTGTAAAAAGAAGTGTTCTTCGTTGGTTATGAAAGAGGAGAAGGTTTTGTGAAAACCTAAGTCTTTCATCTCTCATCTCCATCAACATTCAAGTCTTCATCTTCTCCTCCAAGCTTCTTCTTCATCTCTTCAACGTGATCCAAGCTCTCTAGATGTAGGTAGGCTCTGCAGCTTTATTATGTTCTAGCTAATCCCGGTCAAGGTTTGACTCGGTTAGGTTTTCTGATCTCTGCGTGGATACCTTTAGAGATAGTCTCTATTGGCTATTCAGGTTTGAGGTTTTCATACCGACACCGGATCACAGGTTTCGGGAAGGTCCAGGAATAAAATTTTTGTTTCCGCCGAACATGTGATGTTCCTCCCGGGATTTTCCTACAATTGAATGTTGGAGATGGTACAATACCAGAATCCCAATACTAAGAATTGATAATATTGTTTGAACCTAGCAAAAACCAACTGAAAAGCCACTTCAAACAACACCCGACAGAAAATCGTTTAAATTTTAACAAAATCAAGAACACAGAGAGAGAGAGAGAGAGAGAGAGAGAGAGAAAGGAGATTCGTGGGTATTTTAAACATGCAGTATATATACTTCCAACGTTATACCCAAAACCCACCACAACCCCCATCCACCATACCAAGTTTGAGCTTTAGCAAATCAAAAACGAAGATAAAACAGCGGTGGGCATCGGAATGTACCTTAGGAATCAACGCGTGTGGAGGAGCAACGGCGGCGACGTTGAGAGGAGATTTGAAGGCGTTTGTTTATGTTGAGAGAGCGTAGAGAGTTGTCTGATGAGTGTGTGGGAGAGGGGCGATATTGAAGAAAGTTTTGAACCAAACGTTAATTAGTCAAATGACACAGTTTTAATTTCTTTACCAACTCTTTCGTGATGTTTTGTTTAGAAAAATGTCATAATACTTATTTGGCCACGTTTTAATTGTAAAACGTCTTAATTAGTCCATCCTTTATGCATTGTTTTAATACAATGCCGCCAAAACCTTAACTTTTTCCCGACGTTTCAAAAACGTCACGATAAGCTTATACAATCTGCGACGTTTCCTCAGTCAAACATCGCAGATTGTCTACTTTTTTTTGTAGTGCAACCCTGCAACCATCACAAGTATGCTTCTTATAATTAAAAGATGATAGTTGGTTCAACCGGATTATGGTGGGACTGTACGTTGCCGTTTGGATCTATGGAGTTGGCTGCTTTTTGTAGAAGCTTCAACGTAAAGATCCCTGCAAAACAAAGAAGGCACGTCGGGGGTTGTGTCCCGATTAGCCCTTCCGACGCTCAAGTCAGTCTTTTGGTGAAGGTGGGATCGCTGTAAGCAGAGAAGACTAGGGTTTGTGATTACGTACCTCTGTTATGATGAAATCATACCTTATATATGGGATGGACGCTAGGGCTAGGTCTTTACGTAGACTTCTACTTTTGCATGGAAGGTTTTCTCTCGCTAATGGGCCATGGATGTGTGGATCGGGCCCGGATTAACCAATGGGTATGAGACCCATCTTTGAGAGACCGACTGATCGGCTTGCGGATTGTTGTGATTGGGTTCGGGCCCAATTAGACCGACCCGATCATAAGCCCCCTACTCCTCGATCCTGAGCAAGGAGAAGGGTCGAAGGAGTATGCTACTATCCTGTCACTCGTCTATGGGACAGCTCGGGGTTGGTCCGATCAGTCGGGTATTGGCATTGTAGCTCGTCTACGAGACAGCTTGTAGTAGGCTCGATTGGTCGGGCGGTAACATATAGCGCGTGATTACTCATATTGGGAGACGTTTATTGCATGATAGCTCGGAAGGAGGTCGGTCGGTCGAGCATTAAGATGCCTCATGTGGTCGTTCGCATCGAGATTGATCGATTGGTCGAGTGTCTTGATTGATCGGCATCTATTATTGCGAGACAAACTGTAATGGATTGGCGCTTATTCTTGCGATAGGCCGCGTCGAGTAGGTCGGGTCATCATTAGCGGTAGCGTGAAAGTAATTGGGGCATTTATTGTTTGACGCCAGTGCCCTCCGATGCTTTCTAGAATCAAACGACGTCCTTGTAACCGTTGTGTAGTCGTCCCGACGTCCTTTCAATGTCAGGCCACTCTAGATTTTGACCAACCCTAATTTATCTCCTCTCGATCCCGCCACGTGTTTGAGTTTCCTGCCGATCTTCCACGCGTCGATCGTTGGTTGGAAAACTGCTCTCTATTTCTCTATATATGTTCGGACCGATGAATCGCAGCTTTTCTTCACGCTTTGCTCCCCAACTATATTTGCATCTTCCTTCTACGGTTTCGAGTTTTCCTCCAAGCGCCGTACAAATATCCGACCTCATACCACTAAATAGGTACGTCCTTTTCCTTATTTTCTCTTAAATTTCTCTTGATGAGCATGTCGTCCACCGGTTCTCGAAGTGGGGTTTCTCCAAGTGATGATGTTGCCGAGAGGGCATCTGAAGTTGTGGCTGAGGCGATGGCGATGTCGAGGTTGGGAGATTTGAAGAGATCTCGGACAAGAGAGCGGAAAGATGGGGTGTCAGTCGTGAGAGGCCTAAAGGCAAATCGAGGATGTCCGCGCGAGTTAGTCGGTCGATTCTTAGGAATGGTATCCCTCGGTCCTGGGAGCCTAGGCTGGCCTCGGGGAATGAAAGAATCGATAGCAGCACGGGTGGGTGGTTTGCCATCTCTGCGAGTTTCTTCTCGGTCGGTGACTTGAGACTTCAGACGTCCGATCGTTGATGAAGTGTCGCCGATTATCAACTAAGGTCGAGCGATTCCTCCGAATGGGTGGAGGTTCATTAATGGCCTTGTTTTGTTGTGCCATCAGTTTGGCTGTCTGCCTTCGGTCAACATCCTGCGCCACTTTTTGATAATGAGCCAGAGTCCGAGCTCTGGGGTTAGGATTCCTTCTTTGATGTACAAGGATGCCCGGTATCGCCCAGCCGGAATGTTGGACCCCGAACCTTGAGTGACAATTTGACTTAGTAATATGAATGATAAAGTGGATGAGTTGATTGAAATTGAGTTGAAAATCATGATTAAAACGAGAAAGAGTGAAAATATGAAAAAAAATTGTGTAATAGTTGACTTTCTGGCCTTTGAAGGTTGACTTTTGATTGAGGCAAAATTTGATAAAATGATCTTCTGGAAACTTGTAGGTTATGTTAAGAGATTTTTGTGGACATAAAGTTTGTAATTTTTCGATATCGGGAGTGAAAGTTATGATCAGTCAAAGTTTATGTTTGATGGGTTTGACTTTTATATTGGTTGGAACTTTGACTGAGAAATTAACCTAGTTAGAGGTTAATTGAGCTTTGATGTTTTTCATGGAGTTTTATGTCCTTCGTGAAAGATGTAGAGCTTTCTTTAAGCTTCCTATAGAGACTAAGTTTGTCAAAATCGAGTTCGAGATTAAAAGTTATGAATTTTGGAAGTTTAGAGGAAAAAAAGTTTGATATTGCTCATGGCGGCTTCGCTAGGGCGAAGGCTCGCCCTAGCGGGCGGGCGCCAGCGTGCGCCCTCGCTAGGCGACGCCTCGCCTAGCGAGGCGGGCTGCTCGCCTCGCGAGGCAAGGCTACGCCCTCTCATGAGTTGGGCGTCCAGACTGTTTCCACGCCGTTTGCTACGAAATTTCTTGATTTCTTTGTTTTCAATCCGACCTTTGCTCACTATTTTGCCTATATCTTTCCGTCCGACATCCGATTGAGTTGATTCTTTTTGCGTTGGATTCCTAAGACAATGAATTTCATTTATAAGAAATTGTGAACTTTTGAGATTAAATTAATGGTGATTAATTTAATCAAAGTGAGTCGGGAAATTTTCCGAGCATGATTCAGTTGATTTGTGAAATTCGGGATCTGTAGAGATCCGATTGAAGCGATTCTTGAGGCGAAATAAAGATAAGACAAGGGCTACAAATCATATGAAGACATGAAATGTCAATTTTGCCCTTAGGACTGTTAATTTTGAATTTAAATTCGGATTGGGTGTAATTTTTGGATTGGGAACACCTGTGAGTAATTTGAGTATAACTTTTGATCTGGGAATCGAAATGAGACGATTCTTGTTTTGAATTAAACTAGAGACATAAGGCTACAATTGTTATGAAGACATCGAGTTTCAATTCTGGAATTAAAAATGTGAAATTTGGACGGAAATAATCGTACATGGAAAATGTGTTAGAATATGAATATTCTGAACTGCTTTTGCACATAACTTTTGATGTGGTACTTCAATTGAGCGCGGTCAGTGGCGTTGGATTCATATGAGTGAGAGGAACATTTCTCGAGAAGGAAGTTTTGACAAATTCCTTCAAATCGATAGTCTTGAATCAAACCGCAAGTAAGTGTAATTTTAAGTTTTGAATGGAGGGCAAAATGGTCATTTGACCATCATTTAATGAAACACTTGATGAGTTATCGTTTTGGCTATTAAAAGCCACGGAAGTGGCTGGAGAAGTCTGGAAATGTTAGAAGAAAGAAGAAGAAATAAGAAGAGAGTTTGGGTTATGGAGAAAAGATGAGAGAGAAAGTTATTTTGATTTTCTACTTGTTTTCTTAAGGATTTTGGGATGTTTCTAAGAGAGAAAAGGTAGAGGAGCATAAGAGCTTCCTTTCAAGCCAAAAAATTGAATTTGGAAGAGAAAGAGGTAAGAGAAATTGTTTACTTTGAGATTTTGATTAATTTTCGCTTAGAATTATGACATATGAGATGGGTTTATGGATTGTGGAATTAATTTTGATGTATATGCTTTAGGTTGGGTTTAATTTTGGATGAAAAATTGAGTAAGGTTTAGGCTTAATTTTATGATTGAGAATTTTGAGATATTTTGGTGTAGAATTATAGGAAATATGATGAATTGATGATATATGAAATCAATTTGAAGAAATTTGTATTTTATGGTATTGAATTGGGATAAATTGGTTTAGGCCAATTTTAAGATTTGGGGATTTTGAAATTGAGGATTTAAATAGTTTGGAATTAATGTGAATTGAGGAATTGTGAGATTAATTTTGAGACTTATGCAAATTTATGATGTGAATTTGGGTTATTATGGTTTAGGTCGATTTAAGTGAAAGAAGGAAAGAAGCAAGGATCAAATTGAAGCTCGGGATAAACTTCTAGCGTCATTTCGAGGTGGGTAGCATATTTATATTTTGATTTGTGAGCAATATGCAATTTTTGAAAAATTAAAGAAAGCAATTTTCAAAAATTAAAGAAAGCAAAATTTTGGATTTTTGATACATTATTGTTTTAGTAAGTGTTTGAAAAGAAAGGTTGGTTAATGTTTGAAATTGTGATTTCCAAAGGATTTTTGAAAAATTATTACAAGCTGAATTATGTTTGAAAAGAAAAATAGAAATTTCGAAAAGTTCATTTTGTTATGTATGCATTGCTAAATTATGTGAAGTGTTGAAGTTATTGATTGATTGATTGAGTGATTTGCTGGTATGTATTATGTGAATATATGATAAATCAAAAATTTGGAAAGTGCCTTCGGCAATTTGAATTTCGTTTTGATATGTGTTATGTGGGTTTGGTAGGTCCTTGGTGAGTTATTTGTCTCTATGTGTATAGCCTTCTCCAGGCTGCCTTAGTGGCACGGAGTCGATTCGGACTCCTTCACGGCCATGGACGACTGCAATGCGGAAAGTGTAGTACGTTTATTCACGATCTGCAGGACCGCTTATCTTGGGGCAAATGACGCTCGCTTATTTGGACTAGCTGCACCATTCGATATGTTATGTGTTTTGCTTTGTTTACGTGTTACGCATTCTTGTTTTTAAAGTGAGAAATAAAATTGAAATTATGTTGCATTCATATTTATGAAGAATTCGAGAATTTTGAAAATGAGAAAATAAGATTTTTATGAGAAGTTTGGAAAAATTGGAAAGAGTTTGAGAGAAATATTTGGAAGTTGAAAAGTTTGAAAATATGAAAAAGTGTTTCCTCAAATTGTTTGAAAAATTATAAAGTTTGAAAAACTAGCCCTTTTGGCAAAAAGCTTGTGAAAAATGATTTCGCTTATTTATCGATTTATAAATGTGTTATCCACGAGCTTTCGAGCTCACCCCTCTTTCATCCTATCTCCGTGGTTTGAGGGAGATCGGATGAAAGAATGTGAAGACGTCAGTTTCGACATTTGAATATGTTAGATTTTGAATATTTGGAATTTGTATATGAAATTGTGTATGATGTTTGGAATATATATTTATGTTTGATTATGGGAATGAGTTTGATTGATGAGACTAGTGTATTGAGTTACAATTTGAAGCAGTTTAGAAATAGGTTTGTGTTTATCTGGCGATATCCCGGACGGAGGTCGGTGGATTCTGATATTTGTGTGATTGATTGGCATTTAAGTGTAAAGAAAAATTATACGGATTTTGGAACGTCTTAGGAATTCCTAACGCGATTCTCATTTCGTTTTGCTTAGTCACGGATGTCGGAAAGTGTTTGATTTACATTGATTTGTTTGCTTACTTTGTTTTCTATCCGATTCGATTTGCATTCGATTCGATCCGCTTTCGCTTATTCGTCCGCTTTGTGATTCAGATTCGATTATTTAAACCGCTATATTCGATTGAATCTGCTCGTTTGATTCGATTAGTATTTGCTTCGCCGCTACTTTGGTTTGCGCTTCGCATTTTGTTTTCGATTCGACATTTCGTTTTCCGTTCCGTTTTGCTACGTGTTTGTTTGAGATTCGCCGCTTCGCTTTGTTTCCGTTTCCTTCGTTTCCGTTTGCTTGGTTTCCGCTCGTGTATGTAGTTGGGTTCCGTAGCAGGATCCAACGAACGATTTTAAAATTACCGGTTGGTGAATGAAATACTTCTTCGTGAAGCCTGGGATCTTCCTCCGAGTCCCACCGTGGAGGTACCCCTAGCCGGCGATGGAACGACTCGTGAGCCTATTCCTTCTAGGAAGAGCGGGAGGCGGTCGGTCGATATAAAGGAGCTCGCCAATATAACTTCGTTCGACTCATTTCGGGATACGGTGGGGGCCTCGGCCAACTCTTTTTCTCGATCCCCCGCCATAAGTTAGCGAGCTAGAGAGGATCATACTGCTTGGTTGACCCCTCGGTTGAGTTATTTTCCATGCTTCTAGGTTTTGGTTCGATTGCTAACTGCTTTCGCTTGTTTCAGGCAAGCCATGGTCAAAGTTCATGCTTTCTTGGCCCTCCTAAGTCTCGCGAGGTAGCGTAAGGTCGTCGGGCCGCCGGAGGCGGAGGACAGGAGGATAGGGGAGAGGCCAGTTCAATTGTTGTTCGACCCATTGCTTCCGAGCAACAAAATGTTCCTCCTGCCGTCTCTGAGCCATCTGCGGCGCCTGCTGTGGTCTTCCTGCCTGGTGAGTGCCTGGTTGTTATCGAGGAAGAGGAGGAGAGTGATTGACCTCTGAAGAGGAGAAGGGGCACTCAAGTAGCCGACCGATCTCCTCGTCCTTTAGACCGAAGCAAGGGGAAGGAGAAAGTGGGGGATCGTGCTGCCCCATCAGCCGAGGGTAAAGGGAAGAAGCAAACGAGGAGTGCTAACAAATGGGAGCCGACGATTAGTCTTGATAGGACGGCCTCAATTGCTAACGTTGAAGTGGCTCTTCATATCGCTGAGAGGGTCATTCCTCCTTCGGACGAGGAGCACTTTGATTCATTGAGTGTTGAGGAGTTGACGGGTCGTGCCATCCGCAATTTCGTAAGGGAGGTGGCTTTCGTTTTGTTTATGCGTTAGCGTATCGAGCTGCTGGATCGGGAGGTCCATTCTCTCCTTAAGCAGGTGGATGGTTTAAAGACCGAGCTCTCAGAGGCCAGAGAGGAAGGAGACTTCTCCCGGGCTCAGCTCTCTTCCTTTGAGGAGGAGAAGAAACGTTGGGAAGAGGAGGTTGAGAGGGTAAAGGCAATGGCGGCGAGGAACAAGCTGTCCGAGGAATGTGCGGTGCTGCAAGGGAAGCTAAAGTCGGAGAGAGTGCTTAAAAAAAATTCCTCGAGGACTGTCATATGGTGGTGAGTGGCCAGGCAAGAACCGAAGATACACTGAGGAGGGTGCAAGCCTTCATAAAAAGGCAAAGGGTCGAGGCGATCAGGCGATGACAGAGGTGGTTCTTGCAGGAGGAGTGCTTGGAGTACTCCTGTGACTTGGCCCTCATGATCCTGAAGAATTGCTATGACGCCTGCGTTCCTGAGGGGTCGAAAGGTCCTCCGTTCGAGGGATTTGCCGAGCTGATACTTCCTACCGCCCTTGGCATCTCTCTGGAGGAAGTAAGGGAGAGAGCCATGGAGGACCGGGGGTCAGTCTCGGATGAGGAGCTGGACCTTAGCTCGGTTGAGGGGGACGAGCTTCCTTGCGAGGATACTTCTCCGGCCGCTCCCTTGGACCCTGCTCCCGTTTCGACCTTTCCGCCCGCTTCCGAGGCTTCCCCTGGGCATCCGCCCACTTCTCCTTCGGTTGATTTTTGAAGCTCACCTGGTCGGGCTTGTGACTAGGGCGGATTCACATTAATGCAATCTTTACTTTTGGTTCATTTTTCTGAAGTCATTTTCCGTATTTATGTTCTTTACTTTCGATGTATAATGGAGTTTGATGAAGTTGCTCGTAGTCGACCAGCTTCGAGGTCGACTTATAGTAGAGTCCGAATCGAGGTCCCAAGGATCTCGTCTTGGCGATCGATCGATCGTAGTCGATCTATGCTAATGGCGAGTGAGGGTCCCAAGGATCTTGTCTTGGTGACCCAACCGACCGTAGTCGATTTATGGAGATGCCGGGCGAGGCAAGCGAGGGTCCCAAGGATCTTTTCTTGGCGACCCGACCGACCGTAGTCGATCTATGGAGATGCCAAGCGAGGGTCCCAAGGATCTTGTCTTGGCGACCGACAAGTAGTCGATCTATGGAGATGCCGAGCGAGGCGAAGCGAGGGTCTAGGATCTTGTCTTGGCGATTCGACCGATCGTGTCGATCTATGGAGATGCCGAAGCGATGGCGAAGCGAGGGTCCCAAGGATCTTGTCTTGGCGATTCGACCGACGTAGTTGATCTATGGAGATGTCGAGCGAGGCGAGCGAGGTTCAAGGATCTTGTTCTTGGCGACCCGATCGACCGTAGTCGATCTATGGAGATGTCGAGCTATGGTTGATTGGATTTTTACTCTTTGCCACATATAATGGAACTTTTATTGCGAAAAATCAAAACCCTTTATTGATGATAATGAGGCGTGGGTCGTTAAAAACACATGCGGCGGGGGACGGAAAAAGGTTCCCACATGTTGTATACAAAAACGGTAACAAGCAAAGATTAACTAAAATACAACATATCTATTGGTAGAACGCCTTCAAGTTTCGAGAGCTCCAAGGCCTTGGTAGAACCTTCCTTTCGCATCGCGTGGGATGTAAGAACCATGCCCGACTTGCTTAATCACTCGATAAGGTCCTTCCACGCGTCGAGCTTTCCATGATGCTTCGGGACGCCTCGACCTTTCATGGGGCGTACTGCCTATCTTTACATTGCTCGGCTTTATCCTTCATTGTAGAATTTGGTTGCTTTTTACCGATTGCTTCCGAGCAATGCTGCCCTTTCTCTGTTCTCCAGGAGGACGAGCGAGTTTCGCTCTGGGCTTCATCATTATGCTCTTCTTCATAGCCCAAATCCTTTGATTATGTAATACCACTCTAATGGAACGGGGCTTACACCAAGGTCATCTGAAGCAGTGTTTCCGTGACTCCGTTCGGTGTGTTTCTGACGCCATAATACCGCCGTCTAATTCTTCCACCCAGTACTTACGTCCATCTAGCGCTTTTAGAGCACTCATTATTTTTTATTGGTATTCTCATGAGTTTGTTGCTTTCGAGGTGAGCTATCGAGGTTAGCGTAGTCTTATCTTTAGTCGGTTCAGAAGTCTCTCGAACTTATCGTTATCGAATTGTCGCCATTGTCGTAATTAGCACCATAGGCATCCGAAGCGACGTAGTATATTTTCTTTCTGAAACTTTCTACCTTCCCCGGTGATTGTAGCGACCGCCTCCGCTTACCAATGTTATGAATACCGCATCTGTGGGTTGATCTGCGGATTGAGCTCTGAGCGAGGCATTCTAAGGTATCGGTTAAATCTAGGATACAGATTTGGGATATTTTTAAATTTATAAAATAGTCCTAAACTTTTAAAAATTGCAAAATAGTTCATATTAATATATATTATATAGGTATCTTATATAATATTAACCAATAAATATAATTAATTTTAAAATATATAAATTTTGATTTAATAATTGAAAATGTATAAAATAAATATTAGTTTAAAATAATAATTTTAAAATTATTTATTTTGAAAATTAAATATTTTTTAATACTTTAGTAATAAATATTATATAAAATATTAAAATAAATTTAAATAAAAATAATTTATTAGTAATTAAAATTAAAATATTTTATTTTAAGTTTTATTTAATTTATAATTATTATTAGTAATAAAATATTTATTATTATTTTAAAAGTTTGAAAAAAGGAGGAATGAGAGGGAGGAAGAGATTTTGAAAATTTTAAAATTTTGCAAAGAAACCCCAAATTTTTAAAATTTCCAGTTAATAAATTATTTGACCCAGTATTTTGAATCTCGCGTGGATCACCGCCACAAGATCAAATGAATCGGCCAAGCATCTGAGGCCGGTATTTAAATTCGGTACCAAAAGTTGAAATCCGGTTTTGATTTGGATCGGAGCAGATGCGTCTTAGTACGATCTTAAGATCGATGGAACGGAATCCAATACATTGGCTTCTACCCATTTAGTGAAGTACTCCACTGCTACTATCAGGAACTTCTTCTGTCCGGGACCGAGAGGGAAAGGCCCCAGTATATCCATTCCCCATTGAGCAAAAGGAATAGGATGACTCACGATTTTCATCCTCTCGGTTGGCTGATGAGATAGGTTGCTATTCTTCTGGCAAGCCTCACATTGGTCGACCTTCTCTTGGCGATCCTTCCTCATTTCTACCGATAATATCCTGTCGATAAGCTTTATGGGCTAACATTCGCCTCCCACGTGGTTGTCACATCCCTTCGTGGACTTTAGCCATTGCTTGCTCGGCTTCTTCTTCATTCAAGCATCGCGCGGTGGCCGATCATAAGATCGCTTGTAGAGTATACCGTTAATGACCGTATATTGGTCGCCTTTATTCTCGATTTCTTGGCCTCGATTCTTCTTACGGCTATGTTCCTCAAAAGGTACCGTGTGATCGGTTCGCCCAACTCGATCGACCGGTGCTTACGTCGAGAACTTCCTTAGCTTTTCGAATGCTAGGCGTCAATGTCAATTCGACGAATGTTATTTTGGCATCTCAATCGAGGCCATTTCGGAGGCGCATCCGTTTTAGCATTTGAGCTCGTTTATCTCGTTGATGAGCACATTTCGAAATTACTTAACTCCCGCTTTACCCGACTCAAGTACTCGATCATCTTTGTTCCCCTTAGCTTCATCTTGCCTGATGACTTGGCCGACCACCACTGCTATCGCTATATATCTTTAGGTGCTTCACCTCCATCTCCTTGGCTAGTTGGAGTAATTGCTATCGAGCCTCATATTCTGCCTCGTTATTGGAGGCCTTGAATTCTAGTCGAAGGGCGTATTCCACCTTTTCTTTCGTATGCGGGTCGATTAATACCACTCCTGCTCCGCATCCTTTAGCGTTGGACGACCCGTCAACGAACAAGCTCCAGGAAGGGAACTGCTCGTCCTTCGAGCTGGGTTGGCTTATCTCTGCGATGAAGTCTGCCAACACCTGTGCCTTAATGGTCGTCCGGGGTTTGTATTGTATGTCGAACTCTCGGCTCTACCACCCACTTTATTAGTCAATTCAAGTTTCGGGCTTTTGAAGGCACTTTACGAGGGTTGGTCGATCCATACCTCGATGGTATGACTTTGGAAATGGTCTTAGCTTCGACCGCCATTATCGAGGAGAGGGCTAGTTTCTCTATAGGTGTATATTGTGTTTCGGTAGGTCAACACTTTGTTGACGTAGTAGACGGTGTTGTTTCTCCCTCCGTCGAATAAGTCTGCTGCATTTGGATCGACCCTCCGAATCGCCAGTATAAAATTAGATTCTCTCCTCTAGGGCTTTGTAGGATGGGCGGGCTAGATAAGTATTGCTTTAAGTGTTGAAAAGCTTTTCGCATTCATCAGGCCATTAGAACGGGTCACGTTCGCTTTCCTCAAGATTTTGAAAATGGGAGGCACTTGTCTCCCTAACTGGAAAAGAACACCTTAGAGAGACTATCAGGCCGGTCGATATACGCACTTCTTTTAAGCATTCTTGGCGAGGGCATTTGGATGATGGCTTTGATCTTCTCTGGATTAGCCTCAATCTCCCGTTGAGTGATCATGAACCCCAGGAATTTCCCTGAAGCCACACCGAAGACTCACTTTTCTAGATTCAACATCATCTGAAATCTGTTAAGGGTCTGGAAGACCTCTCTGAGGTCTCCCACATGTTCCATGGCCGTCTTACTTTTGACCACCATATCATCTACATAAGCTTCAACAGATCGATCGATCTGATTTTTGAAGACCTCCATGACGAGCCGCTAATAGGTCGCCTCTCGCGTTCTTGAGCCAAAAGGCATTACTTGGTAGCAATATGTGCCTTTGGCGGTTATGAAAGCGGTCTTTTCTTCGTCTTCAGACTCATTTGAATCGATGATGGCAGAAAGCATTCAGAAGTCGGAAGTTCATGCCACCGAGGTAGAGTCTACTAACTGGTCAATCTTGGGCGAAAGCGTCCTTTGGACATGCTTTTTCAGTCGATGAAATCGATGCATTCTCCACTTCCGCTCTTCTTTTTCACTAAAACCACGTTGGCGAGCCATCCGAGTACTTGACTTCTCGGATGAACCCGGCCTCGAGTAATTTCTCTACTTCTTTCTCGATCACCTGTCGTTCCTTGATGTGCCATCGCTTCTTTTATCGATCGACTTGTAGTCATGTTGAATACCAAGGAATGTGATGCGACTGATCGAGAAATTTCAGGCATGTTGCTCGGTACTTAAAACCGATCTATTTTCCACCAAGCGATGCTGTGATTTCTTTAACCGAGTCCTTCTGCATTCGAAACCTAGGTTTGTGAATTTAGAGAAATTCGACTTAGTCCAGCACGACCATGCGTTTCTTCCCTTCGGGTTCATCCTATCCATCTCCTCATCGACTCTCACATCAAGAGAACTCTTGGGACTACCGCCCGTCTAATGTTTTCGTTCCATTAAGTAGCACTCCTTGCGATTCTCTGTGACCCTGAAGATGCCGATTCCATGGCGTTAGAATTTCATCGCTGGTAGTAGGTAGAGACGACCGCTCTAAGGCGTTACAGGTAGCTCGTCCGATTATTGCATTGTATGCCTTGAAACTTCACGACTAGGAATTCAACTTCCTTTCTATTTGCACGACTTTTGCCCGAACTTCACTTTTAAATAGACTCAGGCGAATGGGTAGTGACGCTCCGATTACCCACTGATAGGTCAAATCTACGGGCGATGTCGATCTTGGTACCTCAATCAGCTTGAAGGTGCATAATACAACAAAGTCGACCGAGTGCCGTGTCAATCATCACCCGCTTCACCTCGTGGCCGTCCATGTTCGGGATTTACCACGGCGTCATCCCGAGGGCAACTTACTCTATCAAGGTTAGACTCGTTGAACGATATCATCCGTCGTTCTCCTCGGCCTTTGGTGGATGAGTCTCTGCCGACTGTTTGGCATATCTTTCCTCCTTTAGCGGTGGATCCCCATTGCATTTCCACCGAATATCATGTTAATGACCCGGTCGATCGGTCATCGTGTTGCCCAGAATTTCTGTCGTTTCTTTCCCTTGATCGTCCTCTCTCTTCTCGTCGATTATCTGTAGTCGCATTCTGCCTCCCTCCATCATTCCTGTCGTTTCGTCTCCAGGGTGGTCGCCTATTGTCGGGCCGACCGGTCCTGTGCTGATTATCCCGACTGGCATTTTGTTCGTGCCTCACAAATTGGCTCAGCCTTCCTTTTTAGATAAGGAGTTCAATCTCTTTTTTCAACTGCCAACAATCCTCCGTGTCATGACCGATGTCTCTATGGAAACGGCAATATAGATCTGGGTTCCTCTCCTTGTAAGGGGTCTTCATTTTATTGGGCTCTCGGATGGACTCTCCATCCGCTCTCATATCCGTTAGTACTTCCGCATATCGTTTGTTAAGCGGGGTGAAGTCTTGGTGATGCCACTGTCGACCGATCGGCTTTCTCCAGGTCAACTGATCCCTCTGTCTTTTGTGAGACTCATCTGCCCTACCACTCGGCCCGCGATCATCTACTTTGCGTTTTGTATTCTTTAATACTTCTTGATTTGAATGTACTTATCACCGATGTCGATCTCTTGAATAGATTGGGGCTGATCGAGAGCCAATGACTTCTTGAACTCCTCATCCCTCGTGTTGCTCATAAGTGCCGCCAACATGGACGAGCAAGTGAGGTCGGGGACTTCAACTGCTTCATTATTGAACCGAGTGATGAACTCCCGTAAACTTTTGTTTCTTCCTTGGGTCAGTTGCATTAATTCCAGTGCAGTTTTCTGCGGTCGCTTGCTTGCTTGTGGCGAACTGGTTGAGGAAAAGTAGCCTAAAATCCTCAAAGCAGGTGATATAGCCCGGAGGTAGACTATTGAACCATCGTCGGGCTCCCTCTTGAAAGGCCGTGCAGAAAGCCTTACATTGGATGGCACCTGGCACGCAGTGCAGATTCATCATCGACTCGAAGTGTTGTAAGTAATTCAGGGGATCGGCCTTTCCAGTGTATTTTTTAGGCGTTGGTATTTTGGTACCAGGTGCCGGGAGGCTATCCAAAATTTCCGGAGTAAAGGGAGAGTTGTACTGTGTCGTCGGGCGATCTGGGTGGAAACTCATAGCTGCGTTAATCCGATCATCCACGATTTTCTCTAGGGCTTCGGTTGGGTGGTGATCGGTAGTCATGCTGGTCTGTCGTGCGGCTTACTGTGCAGACGGCTGTTGTTGTGCTGGCTGAGACTGTAAAATTTGGCGAATCAACAGATCAGCTGCTTCCTCAATCTATTTTCGGGTGAGGGAGGTGTGCATTGGTGCAGGGGGATCTGCATCTGATTGGTGCTGGAGATTCGGGCGCACATTGATTCCAGCCTTATCTTCCAAGGCTGCGCTCTGCTCTTCTTATTCTAGATTGAAAGGTTACGGTTGATCATCCAGGTTCGAGGACTGCGTACGGGAAGCATGGTGTGTCGACGGTAGGGTAGCAGGGAACTGCAAACCCATCCGTTGCATCACCAGAGCTGCGACAGCGGCTACATCAGGGTTTGTCGCT
The DNA here is from genome assembly GCA_029891385.1 of Erythroxylum novogranatense. NCBI lineage: Eukaryota > Viridiplantae > Streptophyta > Magnoliopsida > Malpighiales > Erythroxylaceae > Erythroxylum > Erythroxylum novogranatense. Next base: position 167,585 of record JAIWQS010000134.1, read on the forward strand.
GCCGCCTGACTGATCTATGTGTTTCTGGACGTGGTGCCCTAACGTCGGGCCCCACGGTGGGCGCTAATTGGTTCAGCCGGATTCTGGCGGGACTGTACGTTACCGTTTGGATCCATGGAGTTGGCTGCTTTTTGTAGAAGCTTCAACATAAAGATCCCTGCAAAACAAAGAAGGCACGTCTGGGGTTGTGTCCCGATTAGCCCCTCCGATGCTCAAGTCAGTCTTTTGGTGAAGGTGGGATCGCTGTAAGCAGAGAAGACTAGGGTTTGTGATTACGTACCTCTGTTATGATGAAATCATACCTTATATATGGGATGGACGCTAGGGCTAGGTCTTTACGTAGACTTCTATTTCTGCATGGAAGGTTTTCTCCCGTTAATGGGCCATGGATGTGTGGATCGGGCCCGGATTAACCAATGGGTGTGAGACCCATCTTTGAGAGACCGACTGATCGGCCTACGGATTGTTGTGATTGGGTTCGGGCCCAATTAGACCGACCCGACCAATAGTGATTCAGAATCATATTTGCGTCAAATTGCATTCATCCTAGGACACGCAAAACAATCTATGAAATCAAATTGCAATATGTAACCAACGCCTCCGACGAACAGCAATGGAATGGCAAATATCGCACAGATTGAAGAGCTCCAAAAAAGCTCGGTTTCCCAGAGGATCACGGCTACTTCATCATGCGATTTCATGAATTATACGGGTTGGGTAAAGTTGGGTTGGATCTAATTGGGTCGGGCCATGTCGGATCTGACTAAGTTTGTGTTTTGTTGAAGGGAACAGGAGGCAATAATGTGTCGGAGGGGGTTAGATAAAATTATGAAAGTTATTGTTTTAAAAGTAGGTATACCTGGAACATTTTCTAAGTCTTTCTATAATGGTTTTTCCAAGATCAGTATTACATGAGTCTTTATATACCAAACACAAACAGTTTGATAATTTGGTATATATATTGTCTCTTAGGGAAGGTCCCACCATCATCATTAAAGGAAGCATCTTCTTTCTGAACTAAATGGTTGGTACTTTATATAGCATCAGACAAAAACATAGTTTGACATTATATATTGTTTTCTAAGCAAATATGTGTAAAATAAATCAGAGCATCAACATCCTCTTTGCAAATTGCTGTAAAAAAAGTCTCTTATAGACACTGCTAATGGCGAGATGATGCGAAATCTAGATTAATAAGTATTTATTTCTGGGCGGTTGATTTGGATGTTCATTGTGTTTGGATTTTTCACTCATGGAATATGCTCCCGACTTATTTTACACCTTTTTCCTTAAACCTATATAAAGTATTAACAAGTTGGTTCCCTCATAGACAATAATTTGTTTATGTTGAAACAATTACATATTGTGATTGGTATATGTCAACGTTAAAGACTCCGGCCGCACATTCTTTATAAAAAAAGACAATCATTAAAATAAATTATTAAAGAAAGACTTCTTAAACTTGAAATAGTTTTTTTTTAATTTTTGTTGATCAGTGATAATATGAACATGAACGAGTATCAGAATAAGTATGGATTTGCCCTGTTAAAGCTTTGTATGTTTCCATTTTATTGAAAAAATATACCAAATTTAAGGTCTCAATAGTTGAGTTATACTTTGCTTTGAATGAGGTTACAATTCAGCCGTAAACCTTCCCAATTGCAAAGCCTTCTCTTTTTCCCCTTCTAATCAGTTTATAACACAATTTGTTTTTATGAGGTGGGCCTGGGAAGGTGGCAAGAAGCATTTGCATGAACTGGTATTGGTTTGTTCCAATTTTATACAATGAACTCGTAATAATTAGTGCTTGAAATGTTGATATAATTAATCTGTCTTAGATTTTTTATTTTAGAGATTCCCTAAGTGTAGGAAAATCCGGGAGGAACATCACATGTTCAAAGAATGAAACAAAACTTTTATTCCTGGGACCTTCCCGAAACCGGGATCCGGTGTCGGTATGAAAACTCAAACTCGAATAGCCAATAGAGACTATCTCTAAAGGTATCCACGCAGAGATCAGAAAACCTAACGGATCAAACACCTTTGACCGGGAATAGCTAGAACAGAATAAAGCCTGCTAGAGCCTACCTACATCCCTGGAGAGCTTAAGGAGACGTTGAACACTTGTTGGAGAAGAGAGAATCCGATGATTGCCTTAGGAAGAAGAAGAATGTAAAAAACCTTTTCAAAGCTTTTCCTTAACCCTTAAGAAACTTAGCTCTTCATTTCCTTATAGCTGCTGTCGATTGCACTCCTCCAAGCCCTAATACATGTGTTTTAACTAATTAAAAAGCAACCATGAGATTAGGACAAGTGGAGGTTTTAAGGCCATTCATTCTTTAATGAATGAATTAATTAACATTGAAAAGTCAACTAATCTAATCCCTTTCTCTCATTCCAACGGCACATGCTCAATATATATAATAAATAATTAATTAATTTACTTAATTAATTAATTAGAATATAAATGCTAAGGTCCATCCAAGCGGGGTTGGTCCTACCGGGCCTAGGGGCCCGATCTTTGAAAGCGACTCAATTCTAAACCTTTCTTAGCAATATTGATGTCGCGATCTCATGGGACATATCCCAATCCATTGGGATCCATTTAATCTAATGCTCTCCATAATTGGAACTCATCCAATTACTATTTCTGATTCTCCGAGTCACTCTTATCGTGTGACCCTTTAGGTTCCGGTTATGTTGGCTACTTAGATTAACAATTAATCTGAGCAAGTCATGGCGGTATCTAGCAACACATCATGACCCCAATTGACCAGGAAAGTAATCGGTTTGATGAATTCATCACAACCAGATTCTGAACCCTTCCATGGACAATTCTTGTGCAATTAGTCCTTTCATCATCCTATACCCACTTGGTTATGAGTATGGCTAATATGTCAACTCTTACTAGACTAAGTCTAGCCAGTGAAATCAGGTTCTGTCGAGGACTCATTACTTTATATGTCCATGAAGACACTCTTCATGACATAGTCATGCTCTGGCGAGAGACTTAAAGTAATGATCTGACGAGGGCGAGGTATCTCTTACATTCTCACAGTGATGAATCCTTCTTGGCTACTCGATTACCTTCGAATACCTCAAGTTGTGCCCAAGCACCATCCTATGAGTAACCTCGGAAGGCCCTGAGGAATGGAGTCAAATGCGAGGATCGGTATCAAGATATCCTCGAGTACCTCAAGTCTAAGGATACTTGCACCATTCTTATGATGAGATTATCAGCGACATTAAATCCATGTGATGATCTCGTGGCGAATCATCAATGAACTTACTACCACTAGCAAGCATCCATATGTCAACTCTAAATATCTCATATTTGAGTTTACGAGATCCATTTGCTTGATCCAATCAAAGAGTATGACATATGCTAGTCTGTCCGGATTAATGATGTCGGTCTCATTAATCCTATGACTAGAAAAATTTAGATCTTGACATAATTGCACATGATAGGAATCTCGGGATTATGATCATCATAATTTCCTTCATGCTATGTCATATATCATGGACTTCATTAATTTGATCAAAGATCAATATCAATTCATAAGAACATCAAATAAATGAAACATGCCTTTCTTTATTTATTCATAAAGTCTGTACATGACTATGAACAAAAAGCGCCAAAGGGATTGCCTTTGGGGCACTACTCAACAATCTCCACTTGACCTAAAGCCAATCGCCTTGGTATCTAATACCATAGCGAGTACATGAGAATCAAAATTCTTACGTGACAATGGCTTCGTCAGCGGATCGACAATATTACGCTCTGTGGGAATCCTCTCGATCGCGACATCACCTCTAGCAATGATCTCTCGAATCAGATGATATCTTGAATGCGATGTTTAGATCGTTGGTGAGACCTCGGTTCTTTACTGAGCAATAGCCCATTGTTGTCACAATACAAGCTGTATGGGTCCATCACGACTAGGAATCACACCAAGTTGAAATGAACTTCTTGATCAAACGACTTCCTTTTCACTTTCGATGCGGCAATGTACTACTGCCTCGGTCGTCCGAATCAGCGATCGTCTCTTGTTTGGAACTCTTTCAACTGACCGCTCCTTCATTTAGCGTGAAATATAACTGACGGGATGCAGGTCATCCTTGTCATTGGAGGCTGGCATCCGTATGCCGCTCAACGGAATTTCCATCTCCATATATCAAGAAAACATCCTTAGTCCTTGTGAGTACTTGAGGATATTCTTGATAGCCACCGATGACCCTCACGAGGATCCGATTGGTATCGCCGTGACACTCGAGCATACGATACATCAGACCTCGTACATAACATAGCATACGTGATCGATCCTCTGCGCAGGCGCATACGGATCGATCCATGCGCATCCTCTCATCTTGTGTCTTGGGACACATAGATTTCGAGTGTTATCCCGTGAGACATGGGAAGAAACCCTCTCTTGGATTGCTCCATGCTAAACCTCTTTAGCATCTTGTCTATGTCGATGATTGTGAAAGACCAAGCAACCTCTTTGATCTATCTCTATAGATTCTTATCCCGAGGATATAAGTTGCTTCACCAAGGTCTTTCATCATAAATTGCTTGGACAACCAAATTTTAGCGATTGCATCAATGAGACATCGTTTCCGAGTAGCGATATGTCATCTACATACAACACAAGGAAAGCGATTGCATTCCATTAACCTTCTTGTACACGCGGTGTTCATCCAGATTTTGTGAAACCAAACTCTTTGATTGACTCATCAAAGCGGATGTTCCAACTCTGGATACTTGCTTGATCCATAGATGGATTTACGAAGCTTGCATACCTTTCGCCATCCTTTGGAAGTGAAGCCCTCTGGTTGTGTCATGTACACATCCTCGGCGATTTCCATTAGGAAATGTCTTCACATCCATTGCCATATCTCATAATCATAATAAGTGGCAATGACTAGGAGTATCCGAATGGATTTAAGCATTGCTACGAAATTTGAAGGTCTCGTCATAATCAACTCCTTGTCTTTGGCGAAATCCTTTGGCCCTGAGCCTTGCTTTGTAAGTAATAACATTGCCATCCATGTGGTTTCTTCTTGAAAACCCATTTGCACCCTATAGGCAGATTCCTTGGTGCATTCACCAAAATCCATACTTGGTTTTCATACATGGAATCCATTTAGAACTTTCATGGCACAAAGCCATTTTAGGACTCTGAACTTTTGAGAACCTCTTCATAGGTAGCAGGCTCATCATCTTCTATGAGCGTCGTCATTCTGTTCACTTACGAGAAATCCATATCTCTCGGGAGCAGTCGCATCCTCTTGACCTCTGAACCGTGTGTCACGGAAGGTTGGCTGTTACTTCATCTGAATGAGTGGCAGATCTGAGTTCAGGCGGTTGATACGTATGCATTTGAGCATCTTGAACTTCTTCAAGTTCGACTTTGCTCCCCTTGTCCTCTTGAGAAGAAACTCTTTCTCTAAGAAGACAGCATGCTTTGAAACAAACACCTTTGTTCCTCGGCAAGGTAGAATTGATATCCATGGTCTCTTTAGGATATCCTACAAACAAACACTTGTGGGACTTTGCTTGAGCTTATCGGTGAATCCGCTTCACGTAAGCAGGACAACCTCATACTTCGGATGAGAAAGATAAGGTTTTCGTTAGTCCACATCTCATATGGGTAACATCAAGCTGTCTTAGAGGAACTCTATTTAACAAGTAAGCATTTGTCTCTAAGCGCATACCCCAAAGCGATTTTAGTAACTGCGAAACCCATCATTGATCGTATCATGTCCAACAAGGTTCGATTTCTCCTTTCGATCACACCATTGTCTTTGCTTGGCGTGTAAGGAGGAGTCCATCGAGATAATATCCATTATCTACGAGATAATCTGAAATTGTTGGTCTAAGTATTCTCCACCACGATCGGATCGGAATGTCTTGATACTTTTACCAAGCTGGTTTTCTACTTCATTTCTGAATTGTTTGAACCTTTCAAGCGCTTTAGATTTGTATCTCATCGAGATACAAGTACCCATATCGAGAATAATCATCGATAAAGGTAATGAAATGCGACAACCACTTACAGCATGGATGGACATCGGACCGCATACATCTGAATGTATTAGGTCTAATACTCCAATCGCTCGTTCACCACTTTCCTTGAAGGGTAACTTAGTCATCTTGCCTAATAAACAAGATTACATATGTCATATGATTCATAATCAAATGACCTAAAGCGCCACTCTTATGGAGTTTAGCGATGCGTGTTTCATTTATATGGCCAAGCCGACAATGCCATAAGTAAGTTGACTTTAGATTATCTCTTTTATACCGTTTGGTGTCATTGACATTTAAAATTGGATTAGACATATCTAATATGTAAATACCATTGCACCTGATGTACAGTTCCATAAAGCATTCCATTAGAATTGATAGAACAACCATTGCTATTAAAATTCATATGGAATCCAGCTCTATTCAGACAAGAAACAGACAATATATTCTTTGTCAAAACGGGTACAAAATAACAATCATCCAATTCTAGTACAAGCCCAGTAGGGAGAGACAAAACATAGGTTCCTCGGCTAATCACGAACTCTTGCTCCATTTTCAACACGTGGTCTACTTCTCCCTTCATAGGTTGCCCTCGTGTCCACGAGGTCCTGCATATCATTACATATGTGAGCCACACCAGTATCAAATACCCGAATATTGTGATCGATGTGATGTAACTTGATGACATACAAACACGAAGTAGTCGAGGCATCGATGCCTTCTACGCTTCGGCGACTCGAATAGACTTTGCAATTCGCCTCCAATGGCCATCTTTACATGATGAAGCAAGTTCCTTTGGGCTGACTTCTTTGGTCTTCTTCTTGATGGCGCTTCCCTTTGGTTTCCGGCCTTCTTCTTCTTTGGGTTCCTTTTCTTATTTGAACTGAAGAAGAAGCGACCACCGACACTTGCTACTATCACTCTTAATAGTACGCTTTCGGTATGTCTTGGCAGATTGATCATTTCGAGTATTGTAGTGGATATTTGGTTCATCCGATAGTTTAACCTGACTGTGAATAACTCTCGGACAATCCAGCCAAATTAAGTCTATACTTAACTCATAATCCATTACAAAACCTAAGGCGGCCAATCTCTCAATATAGCCATTCATCTTGAGGGCATCTTGCATGAGATGTCACTGGAGCCATCTTTAATGGTGAAGAGAAGCCTTGAGGTCTCGAACCTTTCAGACCGAGCTTGCTCGTCAAACAGCTCCCTAAGATGAAAAACTATAGTGTGAGCATCCATGGACTCATCGCATACTGCGACTCTGGTGACATCGAGGCAAGCATGATCAAGTAGCCATGTCAGCATCCTTTAGATGCTTACTATATGCCTTCGATCATCATCGGAAGCATCGGCGAGTGCATCTGGAAGTGGAAAATCTAGGATATATCCGGACCTTGGATCACGAGAACTATTCTCGATTCCTTAACCGATCGAAAATTCGGTCCGATTAACTTGTTGGAATCCATAAGCGGCGAAGATTCACATGGCGACATTTTCAAATAACCTACTGCGGATAGAGAGGAAGAATGTTAGAATAGGAATAGCTGCATAATCATAAGGACTTGAATGATATACAAAAGCTCCCACTAGTTTCATAGAATCCATAACCCTAATTACGAATCCAAAGAAACAAAGTGACATAATGTCTAGTGGGTTCATATCCGATATTGCTAAAAATGACCTTGGGTTTACCCAACAAGCCTGACTTAGGTCAATCGGTGGTATCGAACATACCAATTGCTTCATCGATAACCGACATTGAGAATGACCTTGGGTTTACCAACAAGCCACCTTATGTCTCGGGAGGTATCGGATATACCAATTACATCTTAGACACAACTATCGATCGTCTTTATCAACTTGTTGATGTATGCACTTACATTGGGTATCAACTCTTTGATCGCGTACATCCGATGTATGCTACCCAATTTCACCTCATCACGTTGACCTTGAGTTTACTCAACAAACCAACGCTTCGGTGAAAACCAACCCGTTAATCGGAAAATCATATTTTCATGGTTGAACATATCCATTATAGAGTGAGCTTGGGTTTACCCAACAACCCATCCTATAAGAACTCTGGTTCTTACTATATTAATGGAAGGCGTTAGTTTTCATATCGAGGAGGATTTAGAAACTCTAGACTCAATTTGAAGGATCATAGTCCTTTAGGACTATATGGCATGATTTAGGCTTCATCAATCAAATTGAATCAATCTTATAATCATCCATCATCCAACTGAGCATATCACAAGTCGACTTTCATCGAATGCAAGTCACCTTATGCTACTGCTTACACACAAGTCGAAACTTGTGAAACAAGTCGATCTTATAGCACACCTGCCCATGTACAAATAAGCCTTGTAATGTGCTACAGTACTAAGACCTTGAACAAATCGACTTATTCCATACACAATCGCCTTATCAAGGAAATTTGCTAAAATCTCTAATCGGCTAATTCCTCAATCCATGCAATTCAATTCACAATACCATCATACCTAGGGTAATATCTGTAAATTGATGCCTCGATGAACACTTCATTGAATCATGAATGCCTTATATGGATAAACCATACATGAAAAGCTTAAAATGAGTCAAAACTCATAAATATCCAAACAATTTAAGAACACCCAAATTCTCACCCTAAGCATCTCTAGCTAGTCTATACTTTCTCAAAATTACTTGGTACAAGCCACAAAATTTATGGCCAAAACAAACAAGATAATGATATATACTAACGAGGCGCTAATGTGATCTATTAGGCATCCGAAAATTCTTGGAAAACCAACTTCAAGCAATTCAGTTTGGCAATCATACTACATCAAGATAACACATTTTAATCACATTAAAAATGGTGCAAAACATTGGAACTGAAAAGCACACTCAATCAAGCCAAGCAAAACAGTCTCAACAATTTCCACAAAACTGTCCAGTTCTGTACATTGCTCGAAATGATCAATGAAACAATTTCAATACATTCTGAGAAAATTACATAGGTTACTAAATGTTCATAAAATGCTACCTGAATTTTTTCAGGATTTTAGGCCATCAAAAACTCAGTCAACCAAAATAACAAAACCGATTCAAAAGCTGTGTTCATCAGCACAGCAATTCCCAACAACATAGAATAAATTCGTGAATAAATATCAATCACTTTGAAATCCAATTTCCATGATCATAGACATTCACCAACATCTTAGAGACATGTAGGTGAAGGAAAATCCAGAAAAGATTTTCTAGAATTAATTCTCGATTTTATACTCATACCTGTCCACAGAGTGTTTCACAAAACAGCATCTGGAACCTTAGGGAATTAATTAGCAAAACTATACCAAATCAAATCGATAAATTCTGAAAATTCATAGACATATTCTATAACATGTTATGAACAATCCTGGGCAGCAAAATTTCGAAAACCCTATCTCTATAGGAATACGAAATCTGGACAGAATACATGCATCAACATCAAATTCACATAGGGCTTCGATCTAGCTTGATTAAAGCTTCATACACGACACAGGCGCTCTGATACCACTGTAGGAAAATCCGGGAGGAACATCACATGTTCCAGCAACGAAAAAAACTTTTATTCCGGGATCTTCCGAAACCAGGATCGGTGTCGGTATGAAAACTCAAACTGAATAGCCAATAGAGACTATCTCTAAAGGTATCCACGAGAGATCGAGAAAACCCTAACGGATCAAACACCTTTGACCGGGAATAGCTAGAACAGAATAAAGCCTGCTAGAGCCTACCTCTGTCCTCTGGAGAGCTTAAGGAGACGTTGAACACTTGTTGGAGAAGAGAGAATCCGATGATTGCCTTAGGAAGAAGAAGAATGTAAAAAAAACCTTTTTCAAAGCTTTTTCCTTAACCCTTAAGAAACTTAGCTCTTCATTTCCTTATAGCTGCCGTCGATTGCACTCCTCCAAGCCCTAATACATGTGTTTTTAACTAATTAAAAAGCAACCATGAGATTAGGACAAGTGGAGGTTTTAAGGCCATTCATTCTTTAATGAATTAATTAATTAACATTGAAAAGTCAACTAATCTAATCCCTTTCTCTCATTCCAACGGCACATGCTCAATATATATAATAAATAATTAATTAATTTACTTAATTAATTAATTAGAATATAAATGCTAAGGTCGATCCAAGCGGAATTAGGTCCTACTGGCTCACAAGGCCCCGATCTCAAAAAGCTTGACTCAGGAAACCTTTCTTAGCAATATTGATGTCGCGATCTCATCGGGACATATCCCAATCCATTGGGATCCATTTAATCTAATGCTCTCCATAATTGGAACTCTGTCCAATTACTATTTTATAGATTCTCGAGTCACTCTTGTCGTGTGACCCTTTAGGTTCCAGTTATGTTGGCCCTTAGATTAACAATTAATCTAAAGCAAGTCATGGCGGTATCTAGCAACACATCATGACCCCGATTGACCGGAAAGTAATCGGTTTGATGAATTCATCACGAACGATTCGAACCCTTCCATGAACAATTCTTGTGCAATTAGTCCTTTCATCATCCTATACCCACTTGGTTATGAGTATGGCTAATATGTCAACTCTTACTAGACTAAGTCTAGCCCAGTGAAATCGGTTCTGTCGAGGACTCATTACTTTATATGTCCATGAAGACACTCTTCATGACATAGTCATGCTCGGCGGAGACTTAAAGTAATGATCGACAAGAAGGCAGGTATCTCTTACATTCTCATGAAGTGATGAATCCTTTATTGGCTACTCGATTACCTTGAATACCTCGAAAGCTGTACAAGCACCATCCTATGAGTAACCTCTGGAAGGCCACGAGGAATGGAGTCAAAATGCGAGTTAGTATCCAAGATATCCTTGAGTACCTCAAGTCTAAGGATACTTGCACCATTGCTATGATGAGATTATCGCGACATTAAATCCATGTGATGATCTCATGGCAATCATCGATGAACTTACTACACTAGCAAGCATCCATATGTCAACTCAAATATCTCATATTTACGGTTTACGAGATCCTTTGCTTGATCCAATCAAGGAGTATGACATATGCTAGTCATAGGATTAATGATGTCGGTCTCATTAATCCTATGACTAGGAAAATTTAGATCTTGACATAATTGCACATGATAGGAATCTCGAGTTATGATCACATCATAATTTCCTTCATGCTATGTCATATATCATGGTTCATTAATTTGATTAAAGATCAATATCAATTCATAAAGAACATCAAATAAATGAAACATGCCTTTCTTTATTTATTCATAAAGTGCATACATGACTATGAACAAAAAAGCGAAAGGGATTGCCTTTAGGGCACTACTCTAACACTTAAGGAGGCGTTCTTTAATCCCTACAAAGAGGTTTAGATCTTTTATTACCAATGAGCCTTTCTTTGCTCTGTTTTGGATACATTGTTGATAATGTTTAGTATACATACAAGTATTAAGATTTTATTTTGTATCTTGACAAAACAACAACATGTTTAGGTGTTGTATCTGTAGTCTTTACAAAAATTATTATCTGACGGCGAGGACAGCCTATCGCCATAAAACTCTCTTGGTGTGGTTGGAGCGGCGGGGTCTTTTGGAAAGCTTTCCCAATTGACATAAACTCTTACTTCCTTTCCCTTCTCATCGACCACTGTCGGTTTGAACTTTTGATAATGGAGATTCAATTTGAGCATCATCACGTCTTGACCTTTGTCATCAAAAGCAAGGAGAATTTCTCCCATATTTTGCTCGATATTGAGAGAAATAGAAGAAAGGTAGATAGTGATTTAGAAGTTGCGAGTTTGATTATGAAGAAGACTATCCCGGTGCCTTATGCGCTTGCGAATCATCGATGATGGTCTGTCTACTTACGTGAAATGTGTAATGGTATACGGGTTCACAAATCCTGTGCTTCTTTACTCGAGAGATCTGAGCTCATCCTCTACACTTGAAACATGATTGGTGAATTGGCTGAATTGGGCTAGAACCCAATCTCAACGATGCATGGATCGATCGGTCCAATCACCAAAGATCGGTCTCATACCTAATAGCTATGTCAAGCTCAAGCCCGATCTAAGCTCTCCTTAGCCCGTCCGCATGTGAGAGACTCCCATTACTGCGTAAAGATCTAAACCTAATTGTTGCTCATATATAAGGTATAATTCTATCGTAACAAAGTGCGAAAAACATAACCTATTCTTCTCTGCATACTACAACCTCACCTTCACCAAATGGGATCGACTGAGGCGTCGGGGCTGAATCGAAATACAACCCAGCGTGCCTTCTTTGTTTCTTGAGGATTTCGTCGAAATCACTTCTGAAAGTACCAACTCATGGATGCAAGCAGCGTTCGATTCGCTAGAATCCGGCAGAACCAATTGGCGCCCACCGTGGGGCCCGACATCAGGGCACCACATCCAGAAACACACAGATCATTCAGGCGGCAGCGACAAACCCTGATGTAACCGTTGTCGCAGCTCTGGCGATGCAACAGATGGGTTTGTAGTTCCCTGCTACCCTGCCGTCGACACACCATACTTCCCGTACACAGTCCTCGAACCTGGATGATCAGTCGCAACCTCTCAAACTAGAACAAGAAGAACAGAGCGCAGCCTTGGAAGATAACGCTGGAATCAATATCGCGAATCTCCGGACCAATCGATGCAGATCCCCTGCGTCTATGCACCTCCTCACCCAAAAAGCAGATCGAGAAGCGGTGATACATTGATTTGCCAGATTTGCGGTCTCGGCAAGATAAAGCAACAACTGCTCTGACAAAGAGCGTCTGACAGACCAACATGACGACCGATCACCACCCAACCAAAGCCCCAGAGAAAATAGTGGATGATCGGATTAACGCAGCTATGAGCTTCGCCCCAGATCGCCTGACTCACGCGATACAACTCTCCTTTCACTCCGGAAATTTTGGATAGCCTCCCGGTACCTGACACCAAAATACCAACCCTAAAAATATATTTGGAAAGATGACCCTGGATTACCTCAAGACTTCCAATCCATGATGAATCTACATTGTGTTCGGACGCTATCCGATGTAAGGCTTTCTGACGGCCTTCAAGAGGGAGCTCGGCGATGGTTCAACGGCTTGCCCCGGTCAGTATCACATGCTTCAAGATTTCAGTTGTTATTCTGAACGATTCGCCACCGATGGCGGCCACGAGAGGCGGCTTTGGAGGTGATGCAACTTACCCAAGGAAGGAATGAAAGTTTGCGAGAGTTCATCACGGATTCGATAACGAAGCGCCGAGGTCCCCGACCTCATTTGCTCGTCCATGTTGGCGCGCTTATGAACAACACGAGGATAAGGAGTTCAAGAAGTCGTTAGCCCTCGATCGATCCCGATCCGTTCGGAAATAAGAAACAGGCGGATAGGTACATTGACGAAGAAGTGCTGAAAATACGAGGCGTCGGATGGATGATCGCTCGCCAAATGTGAGGCGAGCAATTTGCATAAGCGGCAAAAGGTCGATTTAATTTGAGAAAGCCGACCAATCGGCGATGGGGATATCGGCAGAGTTCACCCCGCTCAACAAAGCGATATCACGGAAATCTTGGTGGTCATGGGGCGGATGGGAAACTATCGAGAACCCGATAAAATGAAGACTCCCTACAAGGATAGGAACCCTAATTTATATTGCCGTTTCCACAAAGAGGTCGGTCATGATACGGAAGATTGCTAGCAGTTGAAAAAAAAATCGAATTCCTCATACAAAGGGGAAGGTTAGGCCGATTCGTGAGGCACGAACAAAATGCCGATCGGGATAATCGGTAGCAGAGACAGTCGGCGAGACAATGGCGACATACTGGAGGTGAAATGACAGGAATGATGGAGGGAGGCAGAATGCGAATATAGATAATCGACGAGAAGAGAGAGGACGATCGAGGGAAAGAAACGACAGAAACGCTAGGCAATAAGATGACCGACCGACTGGGGTCATTAACACGATATTCGGTGGAAATGCAGCAGGGGGATCCACCGCTAAAGGGAGAAAAAGATATGTCAAACAGGTCGGCAGAGACTCATCCACCAAAGAGCCAAGGGAGAGCGACGGGATGATATCGTTCGATGAGTCTGACCTTGATGGAGTAAGTTGCCCTCACGATGACGCCCTTGTGGTAAACCTGAACATGGACGACTACGAGGTGAAGCGGGTGATGATTGATAAGGGCAGCTCGGTCGACTTGTTGTATTATGAGGCCTTCAAGCAGATGGAGGTACCCGAAGATCGACTACTACCCATAGACGGGCCTATCAAAGGGGTAACTGGAGCATCAGCCTAACCATTCACCCGAGTCTATTTAAAAGTGAAGTTCGGGCAAAAGCCGTGCCAAATAAAAAGGGATGTTGAATTCCTAGTCGTGAAGTTTCAAGGGGCATACAACGCAATAATAGGACGAGCTACCCAGAATGCCCTTAGAGCGTTCATCTCTACATACTACCAGGCGATGAAATTCCTAACGCCTCATGGAATCAAAGCACTGTCAGGGGTCAGTAGAGAATCGCAAGGGAGTGCTACTTAGCGGAAACAAAAACTTTAGACGGGGCGGTAGTCCTGACGAGCTCTCTTGATGTGAGAGTTGATGAGGAGATGGATAGGATGAACCCAGTGGAAGAAACGCAGCGGGTTGTACTGGACGAAGCCGACCCCTCTAAATTCACAAACCTAGGTTTCAGGCTGCAGAAGGACCTGGTTAAAGAAATCACAGGCTGTTTGGTGGAAAATCAATTTTTGCTTGGGTACTGAGCAACATGCCTGGAATTTCTCGATCAGTCGCATCGCACTCCCTTGGTATTCGGCATGACTACAAGCCGATCAGACAAAAGAAGCGATGGCACAAGAAAGAGCGACGTGGAGGATCGAGAAAGAAGTAGAAATTATTCGAGGCCGGGTTCATCCAGAAGTCAAGTACCTGAATGGCTCGCCAATGTGGTTTTGGTGAAAAGAAGAGCGGAAGTGGAGAATGTGCATTGATTTCACCGACCAACAAAGCATGTCCAAAGACGGTTTCCTCTGCCAAGATCGACCGGTTAGTAGACTCTACCTCGGGGCATGAACTTCTCGACTTCTGGATGCTTTCTCGAGCTATCATCGATTCAAATGAGTCGGAAGGCGAAAAAGACCGCCTTCATAACCGAGCCAAGGCACATATTGCTACCAAGTAATGCCTTTTGGCTTCAAGAACAGCGAGGCGACCTATCAACGACTTCGTCATGGAGGTCTTTAAGAAACAGATCGATCGGTCGGTGGAAGCTTACGTGGATGATATGGTGGTCAAAAGTAAGACAGACCACGAGCATGTAGAGGATCTCGAGGAAGTCTTCGGACCACGAATAAATTTCATATGAAATCGAACACGGAAAATGCGTTTTTGGGTGGCATCAGGAAAATTCTAGGGTTTATGATCACTCGGTGGGATTGAAGCTAATCGAGAAAAGATCGAAGCCATCATCCAAATGCCCTCACCCCAATGCTTAAAAAGTGCGGATATTGACCCGGTCGGATAGTTTCTCTAAGGTGTTCATTTCAGTTGGGAGACAAGTGCCTCCTATTTTTCAAAATCTTGAGGAAAGTGAGCGTGACCCGGTTCAATGGCGGACAAATGCGAAAGCTTTTCAACACTTAAAGCAATACTTGTCTAGCCCTTTATCCCGCAAAGCCGGTAGAGGGAGAGAATCGATTTTATACTTGGCGATTCACGGAGGGGTCGATCGGTAGTGAAGACTTATTCGATCGGAGGGAAACGAACAACACCCTATCTACTACGTCAGCAAAGTGTTGACCGGACCAGAAATGCGATATACGCCTATAGAGAAACTAGCCCTCTCCTTGATAATGGCAGCTCGGAAGCTAAGACCCTACTTCCAAAGTCATACCATTGAGGTATGGACCGACCATAAGCCCCCCCTCAGGCAGTGCCTTCAAAAGTCTGAAACTTTAGGTCGACTAATAAATTGGGTGGTAGAGTTGGGAGAATTCGACATACAATACAAACCCCGGACGACCATTAAGGCACGTTATTGGCGAGACTTCATCGCAGATGATCGAACCATTTCGAAGGATTAGCGGTTCCTCGCACAGAGTTTGTTCATTGACGGTCGTCAGCGTCAAGGATCGCAAGCGAGGTGGTATTAATCGACCGCATCTGAAAGAAAAGGTGGAATACGCCTTGGCTAGAATTCAAGGCCTCAATAGCGAAGGTAATATGAGGCTCGATAGCGGCCTCGACTAGCTAAGGAGATGGAGGTGAAGCACCTAAAGATATATAGCGATAGCAAGTGGTGGTCGGCCAAGTCATCGGGCAAGATGAAGCTGAGGGAACAAAGATGATCGAGTACTTGAGGTGGTAAGCGGGAGTTAAGTAATTTGCAAGCGACTCGATCAACAGGATAGAACGAGCTCAAAATGCTAAAGCGGATGCGCTCTCAAAATGGCCTCAGATCGAGACGCCAAAAATAACATTCTGGTCGAGCGACTAGACCGGCCTAGCATTCAGAAAGCCAAGGAAGTTCTCGACGTAAACACCGGTCGATCGAGTTGGACGGAACCGATCACACGGTACCTTTTAGAGGGAACACATCCAGAAGAAGAATCGGAGGCCAAGAAACTAAGAATAAAGGCAGCCGAGTACACGGTCATTAATAGCGCTTTATACAAGCGATCCTACGATTGGCCACTGCTTCGATGCTTGAATGAAGAAGAAGCCGAGCAGGCAATGGCCAAAGTCCATGAAGGAATGTGTGGAAATCATGTAGGAGGCAGAATGTTGGCTCATAGACTGATCAGACAGGGGTACTACTGGCCGACAATGAGAAGAGACTGCCAGGAGAAGGTCAATCGGTGTGAAGCTTGCCAGAAAAATGATAGCCTGTCTCATCAACCGACTGAAAGGATGAAAATCGTAAACCATCCCATCCCCTTTGCTTAGTGGGGGATGGACATACTGGGGCCTTCCCTCTCGGTCCTGGATAGAAGAAGTTCTTGATAGTGGCAATGGAATATTTCACCAAGTGGGTTGAAGCGGAAGCGGTCGCCACAATCACCGAACAAAAGGTGGAAAATTTCGTGAGAAGAAATATACTAAATCGCTTTGGGATGCCTATGGTGTTGATTACAGACAATGGTCGACAATTCGATAACAATAAGTTCAGAGACTTCTGCGACCGACTAAAGATAAGACTACAGTTAACCTCAATAGCTCACCCTCAGAGCAACGACCTTGCGGAGAATACCAACAAAAAAATAATGAGGGCTCTCAAGAAGCGCCTAGACGGACGAAGGACTTAGGTGGAAGAATTAGACGAAGTATTATGGGTGTACAGAACCACACCGAACGGAGCCACAGGAGAAACACCATTCAGAATGACCTTTGGGGCAGAAGCCTTAGTCCTCGTAGAAGTGGTCTTGCACAACCAAAGGGTGTCGAACTACGACGAAGAACTGAATGATGACGCCCGCAAAACAGAACTCGTTCTCCTCAGTGAGGACAGAGAAAGGGCAGCAACTCGCTCAGAAGCCATCAGGTAAAAAGCAACCAAATTCTACAACAGAAGGGTAAAGCCGAGCGATATAAAGGTAGGCGGGTACGTCCTGCGAAAGGCCGAGGTGGCTGGGAAGCATCCTGGAAAGCTCGGACAGGCATGGGAAGGACCCTATCGAGTGATTAAGCAAGTCAGGCATGGCTCTTATATCCTACGCGACGCGAAAGAGAAGGTTCTACCAAGGCCTTGGAACTCTCGAAACTTGAAGGTGTTCTATCAATAGATAAGTTTTACTTTAGTTAATCTTTGCTTATTATTGTTTTTGTATACAACACGTGAGAACCTTTTTCTTGTCCCTGCCAGACAGGTTTTTTAACGGCCCACGCCCTCATTATCATCAATAAAGGGGTTTTCAGATTTCGTGGTAATAAAAAGTTCCATTATATGTGGCAAAGAGTAGAAAATCCAATCAGCCATCGCTCGACATCTCTATAGATCAACTACGGTCGATCGGGTCGCCAAGACAAGATCCTTGGGACCCTCGCTCGCCTCACTCGGTATCTCCATAGATTGACTACGGTCGGTCGGGTCGCCAAGACAAGATCCTTGCGACCCTTGCTTGCCTCGCCCGGCATCTCCATAGATCGACTACGGTCAGTCAGGTCGCCAAGACAAGATCCTTGCGACCCTCGCTCGCCTCGCCCGGCATCTCCATAGATCGACTACGGTCGGTCGGGTCACCAAGACAAGATCCTTGGGACCCTCGCTCGCCTCGCTCGGCATCTCCATAGATTGACTACAATCGGTCGGGTCTTTAAGACAAGATCCTGCTCGCCTCGCTCGGCATCTCCATAGATTGACTACGGTCGGTCGGGTCTCTAAGACAAGATCCTTGGGACCCTCGCTCGCCTCGCTCGGCATCTCCATAGATCGACTACGGTCGGTCGGGTCGCCAAGACAAGATCCTTGGGACCCTCGCTCGTCTCGCTCGGCATCTCCATAGATCGACTACGGTCGGTCGGGTCGCTAAGAAAAGATCCTTGTGTTGGATCCCAAATTTTTGTTTCCTTGATGTTATTAAGCATGAATTATTTTGATTTATGATTTATGGTCTAGATTGATTTTATTGATAATATTCATGGAAAATTTGGAATTTATTGAGTTTATGGTGAAAATTATATTTATGGAAGGGTAAAAATATTTAAGGGTAAAATAGGCATAACACATGAATTAGGATGTTTTAGACTAAGTAAGGAAGGGCATGTTGGTACTTATGCATCTTAGGGTTTTAAGATTAAAAGAAGAAAAGAAATAAAGAGAATTAGAAAGAAGAAAGAACGAAGAAGAGAGATTGGTGGCGGTGAGAGGAGAAGGAGAAGAGGAAAAGAGGAAACTTTAGTTTGTTGATTCCGTCGGATTTTCAAGCATTATCTGAGTAAGTTAGACTCCTTTTATCTGTGTTTGATATGGTTTGGAACCTAGAATGGGTTGGATTGAGGATGAAATCGTTGGTTTAGGGTTTATGGTGAAGATTTTTAGATTTGCTTGGATTGTTGTATTTTATGTTTCGATGGTAGAATAAGTGTAGAATGGAGGTTTATGACTTGATTCATGGTTTAGATGTGTTGTAGAAGAAGAAAGGAAGGTTTTGGGGTTAGAAATGGCGGATTCGGTTCGAAAACGAAGTTCCGTTAGCACGTCATGGCGAGCCGAGGGTGAGGGTCAGACGCCTTGGGCGAGCCAGCGTGAGGGTCAGACGCACGCATGGCGTGTCATGGCGATGCGCGCCTCGTCAATGGCGCCCAATTTTCCAGAATGAGTATTTTAGAATTTTGATCATATCTTCGCTCTGTAGTACTTTTGGGGTGATTTTAGAGGCTTTGTGAACTAGAGATAGATCTACAAGTTAGATGAAGTGATGAAGTGATGAATTGGTTTCTAAGCATGTGAAATTTTAGTTGGAAGTTAAGAATGGTAACATTATGGTTTCTACATGAGTTCTGGATGAGAATTTGATTCTTATTGTTAGGAGAACAAGAGGCAAGAGGATCAAGAGGCACAAGAGGAAATTCAATCCTAGGCAAGAACAAGCAGGATATCAAGTGGGTTCATGTTTATAATAAAGTATATAAGTGCTCATTGTTTAGTTCAAGTCAGCAAGATCTTATGCATTTGCATTTCATCATCCATTTAATCGCATTGCATACTACCATGAATGATGATATGCTACATTGTGATTGCATTCATGATTATTATCAAGATTTTACAAAGGAGTGTTTTCCTTTCACGAATACAAGTGCATGACTTCAAGCTTTATGAATTATACATGACAAACAAGTTACAAGCAAGATTACAAACAAGTGCAGATTGGCAAATCGCCACAAGAATCTGAATTATGCATACTTATGTGGGTTTGTGGTGTCCCTCACGATAGTCAAGTGCACATTGACTCGAAAGGCTTCCCCTTTGCCTGACTGTGGCATAGGGTTTCTCGATAGATTCCCTCATGAACTACGCTCACACATCAACATTTCGATGGCTATGTGTAATACGTCATTTAACCCGGACACCCAAACCATCATGTTATGTGCTATGATTTGTTATGTGACATGCATTATGATTTATTCAAGAATCAAGTACTTTACAAGAAATGACTCATACTGCTCAGATATTATGATTTCAACAAGTATTACAGCAATGAGATATTTTAAATATTTTGCTTATTACTATATTATAAATATGTTCCCACGAGCGTTATAGCTCACCCCTCTAATCTCCCCATACGGTGTGAGCCGGAGATCGAGTGAGTGAGTCACGAGTACGGCAAGACTCAGCTTATATTTTGTCATGTTTATTTTCACAACTTTAATTTCATTTCAAGTATCATTGGTTCAAGAGTGTTTTATATTTCGCTCTTGAACTCGTAGTTGTAATTTGTTTTGAGATATCATCAATTGAAACATGAATTACGATTTTGGTTGCTTAAACATGAAAGCACGCTTTGAGTTTATTCACGATGAGTCCATTGAACTTCCGATGGTCTCCTTTCTAAATCGCTTAATCCATGTTTCGCTTTGTTTACTTAAATTATGCATGAAAGCGGGTTTCAAGTGTACCTTCCAACAGCCCACTACTCTTCCATGGGTCTTTCTTTTAAAATGTATTAGATGTATTATGATCACGTTTTCCCGCCACGCTCTCACACGCCGACGTTGGGCTCGGCGGTGGGTCCAACATTGTTTGGTATCGAGCCTAGGTTTTTGATCTAGAAATTGCATGACATAGTTTTCAAGAAATAACTTGCATTGTTTTACACTTGCATAGTTTTACAGTGAAATCTGTTTATGCATACTTTGAAAATTGTCGATTTGCACTAAAATTTTCAATGGTTTTCTATTCAAGGAGTGATCATGCCACCTCGAAGGAGAACTCGTGGAGCTACGACTCGATTTCAATCTCGTCGTGGGAGTACGGATGAGTCCCATATTCCTCGGGATCTTGGGGACACACTGTCCGATCTCGAGGCACCTAGTTTGCAAGAAGAAGTGCCTCCTCCGCCTCCTCAGATGCCTCATGGGACTCCCATGGATCCGGGTTTCTTTCAAGCATTTGCACAAAGCTTACATATGCCATGGGACGGGGATCTCGGGATGTTGATCTGAGCTCGGTGAGATGTGGAGTGGACGGTATGACAAGCTCGAAGTTTGGGGTCATTGATTTGATGGGACTGCGAATCTCAAGAGGTGAAGCTTGGTTGAAGAGGACCGAGAGGGTCTTAGTTCGAGATGAGGACAAAATTTGGACTATCTGATCGATTTATTGCAGGGAGATGCACTGCATTGGTGGGAGTCAGTGCCCCACAGTCAGGTTGTTCCTTCAGTGCTGACATGGAGAGATTTTGTGGAAGTATTCAGGAAGAAGTACCTATCCAGGGTGTATGTGCAGGAGAAAGCTAGAGAATTTCTGAATCGATGCGAGAGGGACATGAGTGTGGCGAGCACGAGCTGAAGTTCACATGCCTTTCAGATATGCAACGAACATTATGGCAACTGAAGAAGACAAGTGCCGCAAGTTTGAGGGAGGTCTTCACTTGGGAATCAGGGAGAAAGTCCTGATTCATAATTTCTGTGACTACCAACAGTTAGTGGATGCTGCTCTCCAGGCTGAGAAACTGGAGAATATCAGGAATGAGGCAATCAAGAAGAGGAAGAACAGGAGCAGAGTATCGGGAAGGTACAAAGTGCTCCATTACCCGAGAGGAGCACGAGGACCACATACACTCAGAGTGAAGTGGGTAGCAGTGGGGCTACCAGAACAAGCAGATGAGAGTCATTTTTCAGCAAGCCTCTAATGTGGAGGCGCAGTAGAAGCGGCAGAGAGTGGGTTCACTTACCCCATATGTGATCGCAGGGAAGCACCATCGTGAGAGTGCCTCGGATCTCTTGGAGTTTGCTTGAGATGTGGAGAGAAGGGCATATAGCAAGCATTGTCCATGAGCACCGAGACTAGAGGGTCCAGATTTGAGGCTCCTAGGTGTGCGAGGCAGTGGGAACCAGCCGATTCTTGAGGTAGGCGCCTGGGACCTGCAAGGAAGATTGTTCCTCCAGAAGGCCAAGGGTCGAGTAGCCGCAAGAGTGTTTGCCATGACTAGGAGGAAGCTGCACTGCCGCCTTTGAGGTTATCACAGGTATGGCTCTGGTTATTCGTTTTACCAATGTTTGTGTTGATTGATTACGGTTCCACGCACTCTTTTGTTTCGCTAGCATAGATTTGCATGGTATGAGTTCTCGCCTTTGGATAGGCCCTTGATTGTTAGTACTCCTTTAGGGAGGAATGTGGTGATCGGTCGTGTGTATGGCGATGTGAGCTCTTTATAAATGGTGCTAGATTGGTAGTGGATTTACTACCGCTAGACCTTAGAGGGTAGATGTTATCCTTGGGATGGATACCATGGAGAAGTATCTGGCCAAGCTGGATTGTGGTCAGGAAGAGGTAGAGTTCGATCTGGGTAATGGTGAGAGGGTGATCTTCAGAGGGGACAGAAGACACCAGCATCAAGATTGATTTCAGCTATGTTGGCTGAAAGGATGATGGGCCAGGGATGTGAAGCTTTCTTGGCGCATGTTGTAGATGCCGATGTGCATGCAGGGAAGTTAGATGATTTCCCAATTGTGAGGGAATTCCAGATGTCTTCCCAGATGAGTTACCAGGTTTGCCGACGGTGAGGGAAATCGAGTTTGCTATTGACTTGATTCACTGAACCGCGCTATTTCTATCCCATATACAGGATGGCTCCAAATTGAGTTGAGGGAGCTTAAGGAACAGTTAGAGGAACTGTTAGAGAAGGGGTATGTCGAGCCTAGTTAAGTCTCCTTGGGGAGCGCCCGTCCTGTTTGTCAAGAAGAAGGATGGATCATGGCGTATGTGCATTGATTATCGGAGACTTAACAAGGTGACAATTAAGAACAAGTATCCGTTGCCACGGATAGATGATCTGTTTGACTAGTTGCAGGGAGCTAGGGTTTTCTCAAGATTGATCTCAGTCGCTATCATCATTTCTCAGATCAAGGAGTCGATGTTAGCAAGGCGACTTTCAGACCCGTTATGGGCACTATGAGTTTTAGTTATGCCGTTCGGCTTGACCAATGCTCCAGCTGCTTTCATGGATCTCATGAATAGGGTGTTCAAGAAGTTTCTGGATCAGTTTGTCATAGTGTTTATAGATGACATTCTGGTGTATTCTAAGAGTGAAGAAGAGCATGAGGAGCATCTCAGGATTGTTTTGCAGACTCTTAGGGAAAGAGAGCTTTATGCCAAGTTCAACAAGTGTGAGTTCTGGCTTCATGAGGTGGCTTTCCTTGGACATGTGATTTCGCAGGATGGTGTTCATGTGGATCCAAGGAAGGTTGAAGCAGTAGTGAATTGGCATGCACCCAAGACAAATGACAGAGGTGAGGAGTTTTCGGGTCTTGCGAGTTACTACTGGGAGGTTTGTAGAAGGATTCTCCATGATAGCTGCTCCTATGACCAAGCTATTAAGGAAGAATCAGAAGTTTATCTGGACCGATGAGTGCCAGAAGAGCTTTGAGGAACTCAAGCACAGATTGACTAGTGCTCCAGTATTGATTTTGCCTTCAGGTGATGAGGGCTATCTGAGATCTGATGATGCCTCGAGGAAAGGTCTAGGTTGTGTGTTGATGCAAGGAAATAAGGTGATAGCTTATGCTTCAAGGCAATCAAGCGGATATGAGTTAAATTACCCACTCATGACTTGGAGTTAGCGGAAGTGATTTTTGCCACAAGATTTGGAGGCATTATCTTTATGGAGTTCGCACTGTGGTCTTTACAGATCATAAGAGCCTCAAGTACTTCTCGAGCCAAAAGGATTTGAATTTGAGGCGGAGAAGGTGAATTAAGTTACTCAAGGACTACGATTTGTTGATTGAGTACCACCTGTAAAGCGAATGTAGTGGTATGATGCTTTGAGCGTAAAGTCCTCTATTGCTCATGTTCGCACGGTTTACCTTCCTTTATTGGAAGAGATGGCCAAGCTTAGGATAAGCTTGAGCGGGAGGAACCAGTTGCCTCTTAGCTACTTTCGAGTTAGGCTATACTCCGGAGAAGGTTAAGGAGTTGCGCAGTGAGGATGCAAAGTTGAGCAAGCTTAAGCGTGAAATTGAGAATGGTAAGGTTTCGAAGTTGTAGTAAGAGAGGATGGACTCATGATGATGGGGGCAGGCTTTGTATTCCAAACAATGGGACGATTAAGGATGAGATTACGGATGAGGCACACAATCGCTTTATGCCATGCACCCAGTAGCACCGGGATGTATAGAGATTTGAGAGAGCATTTACGGTGGAAGGGCATGAAGAGGGATGTAGCGAATATGTCAACAAGTGTCTCGTGTCAAGAGGTCAAAGTGAACACCAGCGCCTTCAGCAAGTTGAGACCATTATACATTCACGAGTGGAAGTGGCAAAGAGTAACCATAGATTTTTCGATGGGTTTGCCTAAGACTAGTAGGAAGCACGATGCCATATGGGTTATAGTGGATTGGTTGTGAAGTCGCCCCATTTCTGGCGATTAAGCGCGCATGATTCCTCGCATGTGCTCGCCAGAAGTACATTGAGGAGATAGTTAGATTGCATGGGATTCCAGATTCCATAGTGTCCCACAGGATCCTAGGTTCACTTCTCGATTTTGGGGAAGCTTGCAGGAAGCTTTAGGGACAAAGCTGCATTTCAGTACGACATTTCACCCTCAGACGGATCGTCAATCTGAGAGGACCATTCGGACACTTGAGGGAATGCTCAAGGCTTGTGTTATGGATTTCAAGGGAGTTTGGGATGAGAATTTTGCCATTGGTCGAGTTTGCTTACAATAACTACCATTCTAGCATTCAGATGGCTCCATATGAGGCATTGTATGGAAGGAGGTGCAGGACTCCGATATGTTGGGATGAAGAAGGAGAGAGGAAACTAGTGGGACCAGAGTTGATTCAGATGACTGTGGATAAAGTCAATCTAGTTAAGCAGCGGTTTAAGGCAGCCCAGGACAGGATGAAGAGTTACACTGATGCTCATCAGAAGGAGATGGAGTATGAAGTCGGTGAGAAGGTGTTTCTCAAGATGTCTCCTTAGAAGGGAGTTATGAGGTTTGGCAAGAAAGGCAAGTTAAGTCCAAGATATGTAGGTCCGTATGAGATTCTTGAGAGGATCGGACCTCTAGCCTACAGGTTGGCGTTACCGCCAGAGTTGTCTCAGATCCATGATGTCTTTCATGTTTCCATTGAGAGAAGATACAGATCGAGATCCTTCTCATGTCATTCGTGTTTCAGACATTGATTGAGAGCGACTTGAGTTATGAGGAGATTCGATGGCGATCTTGGACACAAGGAAAAGGTCCTCGAGAACAAGACGATTCAGCTAGTTAAGGTTACGTGGAGGAACCATTGATGGAAGAAGCCACGTGGGAGCCTTTGGACGCCATGAAAGAGAAGTATCGAGATCTTTTCGATGATTGAGTAAATTTCGAGGACGAATTTTCTTTTAGAGGGGAGAAATGTTGGACCACAAATTTTTTTCTTGATGTTATTAAGCATGAATTATTTTGATTTATGATTTATGGTCTAGATTGATTTTATTGATAATATTCATGGAAAATTTGGAATTTATTGAGTTTATGGTGAAAATTATATTTATGGAAGGGTAAAAATATTTAAGGGTAAAATAGGCATAACACATGAATTAGGATGTTTTAGACTAAGTAAGGAAGGGCATGTTGGTACTTATGCATCTTAGGGTTTTAAGATTAAAGAAGAAAAGAAATAAAGAGAATTAGAAAGAAGAAAGAACGAAGAAGAGA
The DNA here is from genome assembly GCA_029891385.1 of Erythroxylum novogranatense. Lineage (NCBI taxonomy): Eukaryota > Viridiplantae > Streptophyta > Magnoliopsida > Malpighiales > Erythroxylaceae > Erythroxylum > Erythroxylum novogranatense. The sequence goes on from JAIWQS010000134.1 coordinate 193,484, forward strand.
GGGTCGGCGGTGAGAGGAGAAGGAGAAGAGGAAAGAGGAAACTTTCGTTTGTTGATTCGTCGGATTTTCAAGCATTCTGAGTAAGTTAGACTCCTTTTATCTGTTTTTCACATGGTTTGGAACCTAGAATGGGTTGGATTGAGGATGAAATCGTTGGTTTAGGGTTTATGGTGAAGATTTTAGATTTGCTTGGATTGTTGTATTTTATGTTTACGATGGTAGAATAAGTGTAGAATGGAGGTTTATGACTTGATTCATGGCTTAGATGTGTTGTAGAAGAAGAAAGGAAGGTTTTGGGGTTAGAAATGGCGGATTCTGGTTGGAAGGCGAAGTTCCTGTCATGCGTCATGCGAGCAGGCGTGAGGGTCAGACGCCTTGGCTGAAATAGCAAAGACTTGTGGCGTGTCAAGGGCGATCTGAGGCCTCGTCGGGCGAGCCCAATTTTTCAGAATGAGTATTTTAGAATTTTGATCATATCTTTCGCTACAGAAGTACTTTTGGGGTGATTTTAGAGGCTTTGTGAACTAGAGAGCTAGATCTACAAGTTAGATGAAGTGATGAAGTGATGAATTGGTTTCTAAGGATGGTAAGATTATGGTTTCTACATGAGTTCTGGATGAGAATTTGATTCTTATTGTTAGGAGAACAAGAGAGGCAAGAGGATCAAGAGGCACAAGAGGAAATTCAATCCTAGGCAAGAATAAGCAGGATATCAGGTGGGTTCATGTTTATAATAAAGTATATAAGTGCTCATTGTTTAGTTCAAGTCAAGCAAGATCTTATGCATTTGCATTTCATCATCCACGAATCGCATTGCATACTACCATGAATGATGATATGCTGCATTGTGATTGCATTCATGATTATTATCAAAATTTTACAAAGGAGTGTTTTCCTTTCACGAATACAAGTGCATGACTTCAAGCTTTATGAATTATACATGACAAGCAAGTTACAAGCAAGATTACAAACAAGTGCGATTAGCCGTCGGTTTACAAGAATCTGAATTATGCATACTTATGTGGGTTTGTGGTGTCCCTCACGATAGTCAAGTGCATTGACTCGTAAAGGCTTCTCCTTTGCCCGACCGTGACATAGGGTTTCTCGGATAGATTCCCTCATGAAACTACGTCACACATCAACATTTCGATGGCTATGTAGTACGTCACGAACCGGACACCCGAACCATCATGTTATGTGCTATGATTTGTTATGTGACATGCATTATGATTTATTCAAGAATCAAGTACTTTACAAGAAATGACTCATACCTGTTCAGATATTATGATTTCAACAAGTATTACGGCAATGAGATATTTTAAATATTTTTGCTTATTACTATATTATAAATATGTTCCCCGAGCGTTATAGCTCACCCTCTAATCTCCCCATCTGGTGTGAGCGTAGATCGAGTGAGTGAGTCACGAGTGCAAGAAGACTCAGCTTATATTTTGTCATGTTTATTTTCACAACTTTAATTTCATTTCAAGTATCATTGGTTCAAGAGTGTTTTATATTTGGCTCTTGAACTCGGAGTTATAATTTGTTTGAGATATCATCAATTGAAACATGAATTACGGTTTTGGTTGCTTACAAGCATGAAAGCACGTTTTGAGTTTATTCACGATGAGTCCATTGAACTTCCGATGGTCTCCTTTCTAAATCGTTTAATCCATGTTTCGCTTTGTTTACTTAAATTATGCATGAAAGCGGGTTTCAAGTGTACCTTCCAACAGGCCCACTACTCTTCCGCGGGTCTTTCTTTTAAAATGTATTAGATGTATTATGATCACGTTTTCCCCGCCACGCTCTCACACGTCAGACGTTGGGCTCTGGCAGCTGGGTCCAACACCTTGGAACCCTCGCTCGCCTCGCCCGGCATCTCCATAGATCGACTACGGTCGGCAAGGTCGCCAAGACAAGATCCTTGGGACCGCTCGGCCTCGACTATCGATCGACCAGGTCGCCGAGACGAGATCCTCGGGACCATCGATCGTCCTCGCCTATTGCTCGGCCAAGTCGCCAAGACAAGACTCTTGAGACCCTCGCCCGACATTTATATAAGCCCACTACGGTCGGTCGGGTCGCCAACACAAGACTCTTGGGACTCTCGCTCGATATCGACACAGATCGACTGCGGTAGACCGGTCGCCAAGGCGAGATCCCTTGGACCTCGGTTCAGACTCTACTATAGGTCGACCTCAAAGCCGGTCGACTATAAGTAACTTCATTAAAATTCACCATACACCGAAAGTAAAGAATATAAATACGAAAAATGACTTCAGAAAAATGAAACAAAAGTAAAGATTGCATTAATGTCAATCCGCCCTGGTCACAAGCCCGACCCGGTGAGCCTCAAAAGTCCACAGAAGGAGAAGTGGGTGAATACCCAGGGGAAGCCTCGAAAGCGGGTGGAAAAGTCAAAACGGGAGCAGGGTCCAAGGGAGCGGCCGGTGAAGTATCCTCGCAAGAAAGCTTGTCCCCCTTAGTCGAGCTAAGGTCCAGCTCCTCAACCGGGACCGACCCCCAGTCCTCCATGGCTCTCTCCCTTACTTCCTCCAGAGAGAGGCCAAGGGCGGTAGGAAGCAGCGGCTCGGCAAATCCCTCAAATAGAGGACCGTCCGACCCCTTAGGAACGCAGGCATCATAGCAATTCTTTAGGATCATAAGGGCCAAGTCACAGGAGTACTCCAAGCATTCCTCCTGCAAGAACCGCCTCTGCCATCGCATGATCGCCTCGACCCTTTGTTCCTTTACGGAGGCTCGCACCCTCCTCAGCGTGTCTTCGGTTAGCGCCTAATCCTCGAGGGATTTTTCCTTAAACGCCCTCTCCGACTCCAGCTTCCCTCGCAACACCGCACATTCCTCGGACAGCTTGTTCCTCGCTGCCATCGCCCTTACCCTCTCAACCTCCTCCGTGGTGAGCCGAGCTTTCAAGGCGCTCCTCTCCTCCTGTTGGCACCCGATCGGGGAACCAACTTTGCATACAGATTCCCTCATACAAACGCATGATTCCTTATAAACCCTTCTTGCTCTGATACCATAAATGTTGGATCCCGTTATCGAAACCCAACTACATACGTAACGGAAACCAAGCAAGCGGAAGCGAAGGAAAGCGGAAACAAAGCGAAGTTGCGAATGCGAAGCGCACACTCGAAACAAATGCAAAACGAATGCGGAAGCGGAATACAAATCGCATGTGAGAACTCGGATTACGGATAACAAAGCGGATAACAAAGCGAAAACCAATCGAATATAAGCGAAGCGAAATAATCGAATCTGAATCCAAAGCGGAACGAATAAGTTTAAAGCGGGATCGAATCGAATGCAAATCGAATACGGATAGAAAGCAAAGTAAGCAAACAAATCAATGTAAACTGAAACACTTTCCGACATCCGTGAATAAGCAAAGAACAGAAATGTAATCGCGTTGGGAATTCTAAGGCGCTCCAAAATCCGTTATGAATTTTTTTTCTTTCTTATTCTCATTTCTTACATCAATCACATCCATATAATTTCCCATAGGAAAATTCATTCTTAAACCCAAAACTCAGCAATCATACAAATTCTTATTTATCCATACAAATCTCAAATTCCATTTTTTTATCTCAATTTTCATCGAAATTTCTAAAAGATAACTACGCTTTTTCCTAACCCAAACCTGCAAGGGTAAAGAAATACACTTCTAAATGCCAAATAGATCTCAGAATCATCGGACTCTCCCGTCCGGAATCCAAACACTAGCAAAACGCAAACCTAAATCTAATACTTCCATAATTCTCAATTCAATACCAAACTCAGAATTCAATCAAATTCCCAAATCAATCATACATATATATTCCCAAATTATCCATAATTTCATATACAAATTTCACAATCATTCACAATTCTCAACTTTATACACAAATGCATTTTTCCCCAACTTATCTAAAGTTATAAACAAACTCATACTCAAGATCCAAATTACTCAAAAGCTAACGTATTCAAAAGTCGAAACTGACGTCTTCACATTCTTTCATCCGATCTCACCGTCGAAACACGGAGATGGAGATGAAAGGGGGTGATTTCGAAAGCTCGTGGATAACACATTTATAAAATGACAAATAAGCTGAAAACATTTTCATAATCTTTTTGCCAAAAGGGCTAATTTTCAAACTTTTCAACTTTCAAATACTTTTCTCAAACCCTTCTTAATATTTTTCAAACTTTTATAACTCATTCTCTCAATTTTCAAAATTCTTGAATGTCTCATAAACATGAATGCAAACACACGTAAACAAATCAAAACACATAACATATCGTAATGGTGCTGCTAGGTCCAAGCAGAGCGACGCATAGCCTCCGATAATGTCCTGCGATCGTGGAACAGAACGTATTACACTTTCCGCATGCGGTCCGATTAGTAGCCGTGAAGGAGTCCGAATCGAACTCCGTGTTACTATGGGCAGCCTGGAGAAGGCTATACACATAGAGACAATACTGACTCACCAAGGAACCTACCAAACCCACATAACACATTCATGTTTAAAATCAATTTGCTCAAGGCACAAATTTCAAATCTTGATATTTTTCACACGTGTCCTAATGAGATATATTTTCATTCATAAATTCACAATCTTCAAGCAATACAATACACATAACACATTCTCAAAAGTCAATAATGCACAACCATAGCAATTATTAAAACTTCATATATAATGATGCAAATTTTATTCAAAACTCATTTGGGACTCGTAATGCCAAACGATAACAAACTTTTATTTTCAAATATTTACAAAAACCTTAATTTATCAAAATCCAAATTTTTACTTTCTTTAATTTTTCAAAAGTCGTAGATTGCTTACAAATCAAAATATAAATATGCTACCCACCTCGAAATGACGCTAATACTTTGTCCAACGCATCGAATCTCCAAATTCCTTCTTCTTTCCTCAACCTTAAAATTCCCTAAGCCAAAATATCCAAAGTCTGCATCATAAATTGCATAATTCTCAAAATTAACTATCGGAAATCCATAAACATCACATTTCCAAGCTTTCTAAAACCAGAATTTCTAAATTTCCCAATTTCAAAACTTCGACCTAACCCAATACACTCAAATTCAATCTCATAAACTTAGCCAAATGGTAAGAGGCGAGCATGTGGAAGCTATAAAACCTTGAGGTCATGGGTTCGAGCCGTGGCTCACCCATGACCAAAGAGGACAATACTGATTAAGGTTGGATGCCGCGGTATAACCCGCAAACACTCGCCGCAGTATAACCTGCAAACACCTACGGGTGGGGATCGAACCAAAACCTACAATCCTGGAAAATAATTCAACCATGAGGGGTCAACCAGGCGGGGCGGTTCCCTCTCCTAGCCCGCTAACTTGCGGCGGGGGGTCAATCAGGAAAGAGTTGGCCGAGGCTCCCCCACCATATCCCGAAATAAGTCGAGCGAAGTTATATTGGCCGAGTTCCTTTATACGGCCGACCACCTCCCGCTCCTCCCTAGAAAGGAATAGGCTCGACGAGTCATTCCATCGCTCAGCTAGGGGATACCTCCACGGCTGGGACTCGGAGGAAGATCCCGGAGGTTTCACGAAGCCAGCCGGTAATTTTAGAAGCTGTCCCGGTTGGGCGATACCGGGCATCCTTATACATCAGGGAAGGAATCCCACCCCCAGAGCTCGGATTCTGGCTCATTCTTAAAAAGTCGCGCAGGATATTGAACGAAGACAGACAGCCAAACTAGTGGCACAGCAAAGCAAGGCCATTAATGAACCTCCACCCATTCGGAGGAATCTGACTCGGCCTTAGTTGATAATCAGCGTACACTTCATCCACGATCGGGACGTATGGTAGTCTCAAGCCTCCGACCAAGAAGAAATTTTCCGAGACGGCACACCACCCACTTGTACTGCTGTGGATTCTTTCATTCGCCGAGGCCAGCCTAGGCTCCCAGGACCGAGGGATTCCATTTCTAAGAATCGACCGACTCAACTCTGCCGCGGACATCTTCGATTTGCCTTTGGGTAGCTCCTTAACGACTAGCCCATCCTTCCGCTCTCTTGTCGAAATCTCTTCGACATCTTCCAACCTCAACATCGCCATCGCCTCAGCGGAAACTTCAGACGCCCTTTCGACGACATCATCCCTTGGAGAAACCCCACTTTGAGAACCGGTGGACGACATGCTCACTAAGAGGAAATTTAGAAGAGGAAAATGAGGGAAAGGGACATACCTATTTAGTGGTATGAGGTCAGAAATTTGTGCAATGCTGAAGGAAACTTCCGGAGACTGAGAATAAGAAAGAGCAGAGGAAAGCAAGAACGAAACGAGCATGAAGAAAACCAAACCATCTATCGATCCTAGACATTTATAAGGAAACGTTCGAATTGCGATCCGGCCAAAATTCGATGCGTAGAGAAAATCCGAGCTATGCCCGGACACGTGACATGATCTGAGCGGAGATAAATTAAGGTTAATCGAAATCTGGAGTAGCGCGAATATTAAACTACAACTTCATTCTAAACTCTGAATAATATAGATACAAACCTATTCGATATTCTTTTTATTTTCACAAATCAATTCTTTTTATATTATTGTCTTTTAGTATTAAAATAAGTTTTAAAATAATTTTCCACAATATCGATTTTATTAAAGTGATGTAATTAATTTAATAGATACAAGTTCGATACTCTATGAATAATTAAATTATAGTATAAAATAAATATATTAATTTTAAAATTTATTATTAATTACAACGCATGGATTTATAATATTATAGATTATAAAATAAAATAAAATGCCATATATAACTAAATAATATCATATACAAGTACTCTTTTTATAAAAATTAAAGATAGAAGATATGTTTAAAAGAATAATATTAATTATAAAATATTTATTGTAATTAACTTGAACTTATGTTTTCTTTTCTTCCTTTCTTTTATGCAGATTAAAGATAAACTCAACGATCATGTTTTGAGCGATTTGAAGATATAATTGACTTCTCATGCTATCTATGTAAGGAGTTAGTACAGAGTCCACGCTATGAATGCTCGTTTTGTCAAATTCATTTGCATAAAGAGTGTGCAAAATTGCCTTCTAAAATAAAACACAATCTTTATGAGCACTCTCTATCTATCACAGGAGGAGAGTTTCTCAAAACATATATATGTGATGGATGCCATGTCTACTATGAAAATGACATGTGTTACTATTGTGAAGAATGTAGTTTTTTCCTCGACAAGATGTGTGCTCAAACCATCCCTTCCATTGGCAACCATTACCTAAAGTTGAATGATAATGGGAGTAAAGTTGGATTTTCACATTTCTCCCACTTCCATAAACTTATATTTGCCTTTATTTCTAAGAAAACCAAGGTTCAATGCATAGCTTGTTTATGTCAAATTTTAGGTCCAACTTATTGCTGTTATGTATGTAATTTCTTTCTTCATGAATCCTGCTTTGACGAACTCAAACCCCAGTACATTCAGCATCCCTTTCACATCCAACATCCCCTGCATTTGTACTTCGGAGGAATTTGGTGCAATGCTTGCAAAAATCATTCAAGTATTGGTTATAAATGTGCGGAAGATTTTTTTCGGCTTGATATAAAATGTGTCAAGTACCTAACATCTAGTCTTCAACATAAGTGTCACGAGCACGAACTTTTTTGCTTTGTGGCTGAAGATATAAGTGATATGAAGGAAAGGTTTAGATGCAAAACTTGTGAAAGAGATTGCAATGCATCTTTTTACCGATGTTTGGAGTGTAATCTTAACCTACACATTGAGTGTATTCCAATACCAAAGAATGTTAAGAGTGTATGTCACGTCCATCCCCTTACTTTAATAGATTCGATTACCGAAGAAGGACAAGATGAATATTACTTTCATGCTTGTGAGAATTTGAGGAATCCAAAACATGTTGTTTATTATTGCAAGACATGCAAGATAGGCGACTACACTGCTCATATTGGATGTGTATTTGACGAGGTAAGATTTGTATTACAATCATTTTTAGATTTTGCATTATCCATTGACCATTAGAACTTATACTTCAATAATTGAATATTTGATTTCAGGAGGATGGTGAAATAGAGATTCTTTAGTCTCTATAAAGAGGTTTAGATTAGAAGAAATGAAGAGAACATGAGAGTTAATGCCGACGGTTGGGATGAAGAATTAAAATGATAATTACTGTTGTTCTTATGAGTAACATGTTTTGAGGTTTTTCACAATTGAGGTATTTAAACATGATTAGGAATTGCCAATAAGTTGTTTTTGGCATTTTTTCTTTCTTTTTATGTGAAACGTTTGGTGTTTGCATCTAGTTACTGACCATTTAAACACTATGGCTTATTACTCAATTTGTGTTTGTTCTTATGCTCGTCAATCCGATTCCACCTACCACTTGAGACATACACCTTATAAGCCACACAAGCTCACACCTCTTAAAACATTCATGTTCAGTTCTTTCGATAGAAAATGACTTTCAACTTAGTGTTCCATACCTACATGTTCAAGCGTTAAAGTGTTGTCTCTTAGGTACAAATCTAAAGATTAACCTGAATGCACTATAAGAAAATAACGATATTACGACGAAAAAATAACGACAGTAAAGAAAGCATCATTGTTTACCGACGGAATATATAAAATCATCGGTAAATGTGTCATGTAAAGTTAAACTTAGCAATGGAACAAAACCGTCGACAAGTAAGGTGGGAATTGGTGGAGGGACGATTAGGAACGGAACTGTCCGTTGGTAACATTTAAATCAGTATGTTGTCTTGACTTTGTGATTGAACATTACTAACTTAAACAAAAAGACGTCGTTTTGTTTAGTTTAAAACACTCCCACAGAACCCTTCTCCCTCATCTCCGTCGTTCCTTCATTATACTCTTCCCTTCTTTCTTCTCTCTTCCTCCATCCCTGATAGCTGTGTTTGCTCCTCCGATGCGAAGTTGTCTTCCGTTCGTGCTGTGTCCAGTGACATCGTGCTGCTTCCGGTCCTCTTCTCCGAGCAAGGCATCATTTTTGTTGAGGTATACATATTGATCGTGGGTGTTGTAGTTTAATTAATTAGTTTATGTCTTTGATTTTTTTCTATGTGTTTGGTGTTTTGTGAATGGATAACAACGTTAGATGTCAAAATGTATGTGATAGAAGGGGAAAAATGTGAATTTGGTTGGTATAATGTGATGATTATTTAATGAACATAAGGTGTTTGATAAAATGCCTATATCTCCCTGGACACATGCTTTCAATTCAAATTGTTTTATCACAATCGATTTTTAGAACTGTAACTAAGTCCTATATGGAATGAATTTTTTTTATAAAATATAAAACAAAAGATAGTGATTACATCGTCCAACTTTGTTGGTAAGTGTTTATAAAAATTTTTGACATAATGAGGAGAGAAGTGTTGGAAAAGAAGAAATAGGACGTAGATCGTCCACGCTTGAACGCTCAGACAATTTTGGCAATATGTCCATTTGTTATGAACTATATATTGATATATCTTATAAGAAATTAGCATAAGTAGTACCATGCCTCTTTATATTCCAAACCACACTTATGTACAAAATAACATCACCATTTATTACAGTGCACGTAATACATACACTTTAAAATTGTAATATTATTATTTAATATAAAGAATATCATACCTCAATACAAACTATACTAGGACATTATATAAATAATCATTAAGGAAATTGGAGTTGACATTGATTAATTATCCAATGATTTTTGTGGTAAGACATATTAATAGATAGATTGCTTCTAGGCTAGTACTATAAACAAATACCTCTTTATAGAGCTAAACAATCTTGATTATGATGCGAAAGGCTTCACTCCTCTCTATGCTTCTTATGGAGTGACATATATCAAGCACCTTTTAGGACTAAAATTTAAAAGATAAACCACCCATACAACTGCTTCCGCCTATATCTCCTTAGGCATCATTTTGGTTTTCAACCTATTTCTCGCTATATTTAGGATTGTTTGATTCTTTCTTTTAGCTATTATATTTTATTAGGGAGATCTTAGGATTATAAGAGGGTGATAAATTTTTTGTAGTTTAGAAAAGCTCTTAAAATTATATTCTCCACCTATATCAATTCTTAAAGTTTTAATTTGAAAACCACTTTCTTTTTAACCAAATCTTTCAACTTTTAAACATATCAAAAGATTCATACTGTATTTTTAAATTTTCTCCCATTTATTTTTACCTTAAAATTTGTATTGATGAGTTAGGTTGGCTTAATAGATTTTGAAATCAACTAGTTTAGAAAGCTTGATTTTTAAACATTTGATTTTTTGGTCTCTCATGTAACATCTTGTTCCCATACTAAGGGTAAGAACCCGAAAATTTGGTACATGTGAGCTCAAAGATAGATTAAGGAAATGCATTTTTTCTTGCTCATGCATAATGTTAGCATATATGCACATAAATATTGAATCTTTGCACATAAAAATAATTGTACATGCATTCATTGAAAACTTCTAGCTATAATTGTTTTTTAATGTGATTTTATTGAAAATGAGAAGTAGAGGGAGTAGAAGGAGTGATCTTGGTATGAGTTGTGATAAGGAAAGATTTAGAAACAAAATTGGTAGTTGATTTGGAAAATGTTAACTGAGTATGCTTCGGTCTGTTAGCCATAACTTTTTCTCTAGTTACCTAAATGAGATGATTCTTATTTGGATTAAACTAGAGACATATGGATACATTTCTTATGAAGGCATCGAATTTAAATTCTGTCTCTAAGAGTCTCAAAATCTTTATAAAATTGAGAACTGAGTACAGTACATTGATGGATGAATGTAAAGTTTGTGTTCTGACTTCAGGGAAAATTCTGGATTGATCTAGATAGATTTAGAAAAAGTGATCTTCTAAAAAATTTTAGGTCTTTCTTTTCTATTTTGCAACAATATATAGTACGAAAATTTTAGATATCGGATTCGAAAGTTATGATCCTTATAAGTGGAGATGCTCAGGAGTGTAGAGTGTATCGTCTGTGATGACGTATATCGTCTGTGCTGACATGTATCATCTGTTCTGACATGTATCGTCTGTGATAACGTGTATCATCTGTGATGACCTGAATCTTCTGGTGCATTGTTCATCTACCTATCTTCTGGTGCACTGTAGACTGAATCATCTACCCTATCGTCTGATCCCATTTTTGACCCTCTAGACGATAGAATCTGTTGTCGAGGTCTTCATGAAAGTTGTAGATCTTGAAGTCCACTTTCAAACCATCAAAGAACACCTTAATCTAATATCTGTAGGGAATGTTATGGCAATTTTTCCAATTTGTCTAACTTTTCAGTTCGTTTGACTTTTCGTTTGGTTTCGTTTAACAATGAAGAGGAACATGTTGAAATTCCTCTAATTGCTATTAAAAATGATCAGGTTCAGGTTTCCATTCCTGACATTGTTCAAGAAGCAATTCCGGATCAAGACAATGTCATAGAAACTCCTCCCCAAGTTCAACAACTTGCTCCAGAAGAACAAACTCTACAACCTCAAGAACCTATGCCATTAAGGAGATCCATGAGAGAGAGGAGAAGTGCAATTCTAGATGATTATGTTGTATTTCTTCAAGAACATGAGGTTGACATTGGTATGGTGGAAGATGATCCAATCAACTTCTGTCAAGTTATGGAAAGTTCTAACTCTCAAAAGTGGATTTATGCCATGAATGAAGAGATAAAGTCTATAAAGGACGATGATGTTTGCGACCTTGTACCATTGCCTAAAGCTGCGAAACCTATTAGTTGCAAATGGATATTTAAGACCAAGAAGGATTCGAAAGGCAATGTAGAAAGGTACAATGCTCGTCTTGTCGCAAAGGGCTTTACACAGAAAGAAGGCATTGATTATAAAGAGACTTTCTCTTCGGTTTCTTCGAAAGACTCTTTCAGGATAATAATGGAATTAGTGACACATTTTCATCTTGAGTTACATCAGATGGATGTTAAGACAACGTTTCTCAATGGTGACATTGATGAGACGATTTATATGGTGTAGCCAGAAAACTTTGTATCAGGAGATGAAAAGCAAATGGTTTGCAAATTAAAGAAATCCATCTATGGACTCAAGCAGGCATCTCGTCAATGGTATTACAAATTTCACCAAGTTGTCATCTCGTTCGTTTTTTAGATGAACTTGGCTGATGATTGTATATACCATAAGTTCAGTGGGAGTAAGTACATTTTTTTGGTTTTATACGTCGATGACATATTGCTTGCCACTAATGATATAGGGTTATTGCACGAAACCAAGAGATTTCTGTCAAAGAAATTTGAAATGAAAGATTTTGGTGACACCTCTTTTGTTTTAGGGATTCAGATACATCGGGAACGCTCTCGAGGTATTCTTGGACTGTTACAAAAGAGCTATATCAAAAAGGTACTTAAAAGGTTTAGCATGCAGGATTGTAAACTAGGTGATACCCCTGTGTCTAAGGGAGATAAGTTCAGCTTAAGTTAATGCCCCAAGAATGACTTTGAAGCTAAGGAAATGCAAAAGATTCCTTATGCTTCGGCTGTAGGAAGTCTAATGTATGATCAGGTTTGTACACGTCCAGATATTGCATACATTGTTGGAATTCTAGGGAGATATTTAAGTAACACGGGATTGGATCACTAGAAAGTAGCCAAACGGGTAATGCGGTACTTGCAGAGAACGAAAGATTATATACTCACATACAGGAAATCGGATAATTTGGAGATCATTGGTTATTCTGATTCCGATTTTGCTGGATGCCAAGATAGTAGGAGATTCACTTCGGGCTATATCTACCTGCTTACTGGAGGAGCTATTTCCTAGAAGAGTGCTAAACAAACACTTATAGCTTCTTCCACTATAGCACCAGAGTTTATAGCGTGTTATAAGGCATCCAACCATAGGATATGGCTGCGAAACTTTGTCACTGGGCTACGCATTGTGGACTCTATTGAAAGAACACTTAAGTTATTTTGTGAAAATAACTTTGCAGTTCTATATTCCAATAACAATAGGAGCTCGACAAAGTTGAAGCACATCGACATCAAGTTCCTAATTGTTAAAGAGAGAGTTGAGTGGATGATTGTTTATACAAAGATATTGGATCAAACTCCATGGTTGCGGATCCGCTTACTAAAGGAGTACCACCCAAGGTCTTTCATGAGCACACTGCTCATATGGGTGTTACATATTTTCAGGATATATAGTTTCAATGGGAGTTTGTATTGTAGATGCTTTTCGGATTAGACATTTTTTCACTATCATTTTGGATACAATTTTTGGTTAAGTTGTTTTAGGTTATTTTTAGCTTTAAGATATTTGGTTTATTTTGTCTCTAAACTTATTTAAAATTGATCTCACTAAAGCATAAGGTTGGACCAGTTGGAAATAAGCATGCTTAGATCACGCTGCTTATAATTTCCATGCTACACGTCCATGCTTGATCCATGTCATTAGGTTATATCAGCATACGAGACCATTGATGGTTCTAGTTACGTTAATTGTAGCAAAAGACGCCTTGATCCTATGTTGGTATGATTGATGGATCGGATTGTCTGGAGATGCATACAATAATGATAGCACAATTTTGAGTACTCATAAGGTTAATATACAATTTTAAGGTAACATATAGAGCCCAAGTGAGAGATTGTAAGGATTTTTAATCAAACATGTGGGCTTATATGTGTATAATTGTATATAAAGGCTATCATATAAACTTGAGCCTAATTAATTAAAGTGGTCTAATATGTTTATGGTATTTGGGCTTGATGCATCTATTTTAAGTGTGGGCTCTATATGTGTAGAGACCGGGCTTATAATTTCTAGTTTTATGATAGGCCAGAGTAGAAATTAAATTAGGGTTTTACCCTAATATAAATGATTATGGTCCCTAAATTAAACATAACCTAAATTTTTGTCTTAAATCCCATCATTAGAGAGAAAATAGAGAGTTACGGAAAACTCTGAAAAAAAGGGCTACGTTCTAATTTGGAAGACAAAACCGCAAAATTTCAGTGCAGATTTCATAATAGATTCAGGTATGCTTCCGCTTTATTTTATTCTTGATGATTTGATATGAATCGATCTTGGATTTTAAGGGGATTAAAATGCCTACACCCCTAGCAATTTTTTTCTTTGTTGTCTTCTTCTGAAGTGTCGGCGTGGTGTGCTCCTGATGGGTCACTTGGTGGAGCCTCTCTTGGTGTAATGTGAGTGCTAAAATGTGGTGTAACATTGGTCTCCCCTTGGTGTATGCGTGGTGCTCCTATCTTCACCAAGCTCACGTTGTTTAATTTTACCCACCAGCTGTCTTTGTTCTCTCTTGCCACCTCTCCACTAGCTGTCTTCATTCATTTGCTACCTGCGTCATTTTCTTCTTGGCTGCGTGCATGATTTTCTTGCTGTATTTTCCACTCGTCTTCATGCGTGGTGGGTCTTCTCCCAGCTGGTGCTTACGCCTCCCCTATAGATGTAACGTTAGTCCTCTCTACTGCCACTTTTGCTCTCCTGTGTTGGTATCCCACTTGGAGTTACGTTAGTGCTCTCTTCTCCCTTTGTGACAAAGCTTTGGACTTTCCCTCATGTAATTGTTGTTGTGGTCTTTACAACGAAAATCAAATGCATTTCCTACAAATTAAACATGAACAACAATAAATGCAATTTTTGGTAAACTAAACAATTTAGCAGGAAAAATATTAATAAACTCCAATAATTAATCCAACAATTAAGGAAAAATGCCATTAATTCTAATAAGAAAATACATCCAACATGATTGAAGGAGTTGTATCGCACAGATTGAAGAGCTCCAAAAAAGCTCGGTTTCCCAGAGGATCACGGCTACTTCATCATGCGATTTCATGAATTATACGGGTTGGGTAAAGTTGGGTTGGATCTAATTGGGTCGGGCCATGTCGGATCTGACTAGGTTTGTGTTTTGTTGAAGGGAATAGGCGGCAACAACGTATTGGAGTGGGTTGGATAAAATCATGAAAGTTACTGTTTTAAAAGTAGGTATACCTTGAACATTTTTTAGAAGTCTTTCTATAATGGTTTTTCTGGAGACTGTATTGCATGAGTCTTTATATACCAAACATAAACAGTTTGATAATTTGATATATATATTGTCTTTTAGGGAAGGTCCAACAATGAAAAACCCCATTATTAAAGGAGTCCAGATCCCTTTTTAATTTTATAGTGTCTTATTGTATTTCATAAATCTCAATCATTTATTTATGTAAGTCTTGTGTGGATCCCGCATAAATAAACACAGGTCCTACATACAGTGGCGGAGCCACAGTGGGGGTAAGTAAGGGCACTTGCCCCCACTAGCTCCAAAAGATTTTACTTGTAAAAATTATTATTTTAAATTTTGATGGTATAAAAAAATAAAATTTTGCTATAATTAAAATTTTGGCCCCACTAAAAATAAAATTTTATTCACATTAAAATTTTGCCCCCACTTAAAAAAATTTCGGATCCCGCCTATATAAATAAATGGTTGAAATTCATAAGATGAATAAGATACTATAAAATTGGACAAAGGATCTTGTCCTCATTAAAGCAAATGTCTTCTTTCCGAACTAAATGGTTGATACTTTATATAGCATCAGACAAAAACATAGTTTGACATTATATGTTGTTTTCTAAGCAAGTATGTGTAAAATAAATCGAGCATCCACATCCTCTTTGCAAATTCTGTAAAAAGTCTCTTATAGACCTTCGCTAATGGCGAGATGATGCGAAATCCAGATTAATAAGTATTTATTTGAGTGGTTGATTTGGATGTTCATTGTGTTTGGATTTTTCACTCATGGAATATGCTCCTGACTTATTTTACACCTTTTTCCTTAAACCTATATAAAGTATTAACAAGTTGGTTCAGGAAGATGCTGATTGGGGTTTGGATCTTCCCTATGAGTCAATAATTTGTTTATGTTGAAACAATTACATATTGTGGTTGGTATATGTCAACGTCAAAGACTCCGGCCGCACATTCTTTATAAAAAAAGACAATCATTAAAATAAATTATTAAAGAAAGACTTCTTAAACTTGAAATAGTTGCTTTTTAATTTTTGTTGGTAAGTGATAATATGAACATGAACGAGTATCAGAATAAGTTTGGATTTCCCCTGTTAAAGCTTTGTATGTTTCCATTTTATTGAAAAAATATACCAAATTTAAGGTCTTCATAGTTGAGTTATACTTTGCTTTGAATGAGGTTACAATTCAGCCATAAACCTTCCCAATTGCAAAGCCTTCTCTTTTTCCCCTTCTAATCAGTTTATAACACAATTTGTTTTTATGAGGTGGGCCTGGGCAGGTGGCAAGAAGCATTTGCATGAACTGGTATTGGTTTGTTCCAATTTTATACAATGAACTCATAATAATTAGTGCTTGAAATGTTGATATAATTAATCTGTCTTAGATTTTTTATTTTAGAGATTTCCTAAGGAGACGTTCTTTAATCCCTACAAAGAGGTTTTGATCTTTTATTACCAATGAGCCTTTCTTTGCTCTGTTTTGGATCTGTTGTTGATAATGTTTAGTATACATACAAGTATTAAGATTTTATTTTATCTTGACAAAACAACACTATTTTCATTTTGTATCTGCAGTCTTTACAAAAATTATTATAGAAGCGAGGCGAGGACAGCCTATTGCCACTTCTAAAACTCTCTTGGTGTGGTTGGAGCGGCAGAGTCTTTTGGAAAACTTTCCCAATTGACTTGTAAACTCTTCTACTTCCTTTTATTAACGATCACAGGAGCAATAAGGATGATTATTGTGGTCAATATGACCTGTTGCACAACAAATATGGAGAAATAAGGTGATTTGGAGTAATAAGGTTGATTATATTTTTTGTTAGAGTAGTGCCCTAAAGGCAATCCCCTTTAGCGCTTTTTGTTCATAGTCATGTACAGACTTTATGAATAAATAAAGAAAGGCATGTTTCATTTATTTGATGTTCTTTCTAAATTGATATTGATCTTTAATCAAATTAATGAAGTCCATGATATATGACATAGCATGAAGGAAATTATGATGTGATCATAATCACGAGATTCCTATCATGTGCAATTATGTCAAGATCTAAATTTTCCTAGTCATAGGATTAATGAGGCTGGACATCATTAATCCGGATGCAACATATGTCATACTCCTTGATTGGATCAGCGGTGGATCTCGTAAGCTGTAAATATGAGATATTTAGAGTTGACATATGGATGCTTACTAGTGGTAGTAAGTTCATTGGATGACGCTGTGAGATCATCACATGGATTTAATGTCGTGATAATCTCATCATAAGAATGGTGCAAGTATCCTTAGACTCGAGGTACTCGAGGATATCTTGAATCTTGATCACGTACTGACTCCATTCCTTGTGGCCTTTCGAGAGGTTACTCATAGGATGGTGCTTGGGTGCGATTTGAGGTATTTGAAGGTAATTGAGTATTAATAAAGATTCATCACTTACATTAGAGCGAAGAGATCTTTATTGGACCCCGAACTTTGGTGACAATTTGACTATGATCAAGTGGATGAGTTGATTGAAATGAAGCTAAATAGCAAGAATTAGAAAGAAAAGTGTGAAAATTTGAAGGATTTAGAAAGTTTGACTTTTGAGAGAGAATATTTGACTTTGAGAGTTGACTTATGATTTAGGCAAAATTTGATAAAATGGTCTTCGGAAACTTGTAGGTTATGTTAAGAGATTTTGTGGACATAAAGTTTGTAATTTTCGATATCGGAGTGAAAGTTATGATCATCAAAGTTTATGTTTGATCGGGTTTGACTTTTATTATGGTTAAAACTTTGACTGAGAAATTAACCTAGTTAGAGGTTATTTGAGCTTTGATGTTTTTCATGAAAATTGAAGGATTTGTTTTGATCTTTATTTCGATATAAAGTATGCAATTTTTCGATCTCGGAATGATAAGTTATGATTTTACAAGCTTGTATAGAGAATAGTATCTTTGACGGAAAATGGACTCGTAGGAGTCGAATTGAGTTTTATGTTCTTTAGGAAGATTTAGAGCTTCTCTCAAGTTTTCTATAGAGACTAAGTTTGTCAAAATCGAGTCAGGGAGTAAAAGTTATGAATTTGGAAGTTTTGATTTTAAGTGAAAAAAAAAAAAGAAAAGTTTTAGCGCCTCGCTAGGCGACGGCTCGCCCTAGCGAGGCGGGCGCTCGCTCGCTAGGCGACGCCTCGCCTGGCGAGGAGGTAAGGCCTCGCCTCAGCGAGGCAAGGCTCGCCTCAGCGCTGTCAGGCGCCTCGCTAGAGGCGACGCCTCGCCTAGCGAGCGGGCGCCTCGCCCTCATAAGAGCGCCTCGCCCTCATGAGTTAGGCGTCCGTCGCTCCAGCCGCGTTTGCTTCTTAAATTTTTTTGATTTCTTTGTTTTCAATCCGACCTTTGCTCACTATTTTGCCTATATCTTTTCCGTCCGACATCCGATTGAGTTGATTCTTTTTGCGTTAGATTCCTAAGACAATGAATTTCATTTTATAAGAAATTTGTGAACTTTTGAGATTAAATTAATGGTGATTAATTTAATCAAAGTGAGTCAGGAAATTTTTCGAGCATGATTCAGTGTTTTGTGAAATTCGGGATCTGTAGAGATCCGATTGAAGCAATTCTTGAGGCGAAAAAAAGATAAGACAAGGGGCTACAAATCATATGAAGACATGAAATGTCAATTTTGCCCTTAGAACTGTTAATTTTTGAATTTAAGTTCGGATTGGGGTGTAATTTTTGGATTGGGAACACCTGTGAGTAATTTGAGTAGAACTTTTGATCTGGGAATCGAAATGAGACGATTCTTGTTTTGAATTAAACTAGAGACATAAGGCTACAATTGTTATGAAGACATCGAGTTTCAATTCTGGGATTAAGAATGTGAAATTTTGGGACTGAAATAATCGTACATGGAAAATGTGTTAGAATATGGTTATACCCGATCAAGCTTTACATATAACTTTTGATGTAGTGCTCGGAATTGAGCGCGGTCAGTGGCGTTGGATTCGTATGAGTGAGAGGAACATTTCTCGAGAAGGAAGTTTGGACAAATTCCTTCAAATCGATAGTGCGAATCAAACCGCAAGTAAGCGTAACTTTAAGTTTTGAATGGAGGGCAATTTGGTCATTTGACCTTCATTTAATGAAACACATATATGGATGTCGTTTTGGCTTATTAAAAGCCACGAAAGTGGCTGGAATTACAGAAGAGAGAAAAAGAAATAAGAAAGAAGAGAAAGAAGTAGAAGTTTCGGTGATGGAGGAAAAGATGAGAGAGAAAGAGATTTTCGATTTTTTCTTCTTATTTCTTAAGGATTTTGGGATGGTTCCAAGAGAGAAAAAGGTAGAGGAGCATAAGAGCTTCCTAAGGAACCAAAAAAATTCGAATTTGGAAGAGAAAGAGGTAAGAGAAATTTTTCTACTTTGAGATTTTGATTAATTTTAGGTTTAGAATTATGGCATATAAGATGGGTTTATGATTTATGAAGTTAATTTTGAAATATATGCTTTAGGCTGGGTTTAATTTTGGATGAAAAATTGATTAAGGTTTAGGCTTAATTTTATGATTGAGAATTTTGAGATATTTTCTTTGTAGAATTATAGGAAATATGATGAATTGACGATATATGAAATCAATTTTAAAAACTTGTATTTTGTGGTATTGAATTTGGATAAATTGGTTTAGGCCAATTTTAAGATTTGGGGATTTTGAAATTGAGGATTTAGATGTCTTGGAATTAATGTGAATTGATGAATTGTGAGATTAATTTTGAAAATTAAGTTATTTATGAGATTGAATTTGGGTGTATTGGTTTAGGCCAATTTTGAAAATTGGGGATTTTCAAAATTGGAGATTGAAATAACTTGAATGTAAATGGAATTGGTGAATTCCTAAGTTGATTGTGAAAATTAAGTATTTTACGATGTGAAAATTGGATGATTATGGTTTAGGTTTTGGTAATTTGGAAGAGAGAAAAGCAAGGATCAATTGGAGCTTGAAATCAAGTTTAGGCAAAAATTGAGGTGGGTAGCATATTTATATTTTGATTTATAAACTTAATACTGAATCTTGAAAAAAATTGAAAGAAAGCAAAAGTTTGGATTTTGATAAATTATTGTTTGTAAATGTTTGAAAATAAGAATTGATTAAAAGTTTGAAATTTTGATTTCAGAAGGTTTTCTGAAAAATTATTATAAGCCGATTTGATAAATTGATAGAAATTTCTGAAAATGCATTGTTGTGTACGCATTGATAATTATGCATATTGTTGCAATTATTGATTGATTGAATTAATTGAATTATGTGATATGTGAGAATTTGTGAGATTGTTTTAGGTTGATGAATTTATGTTAGAAAAGTAAAATTTTGGAAAGTGCCTTCGGGCAATTTGAATTTCCGTTTTCGATTATGTGTTATGTGGGTTTGGTAGGTCCCTTGGTGAGTCGTATTTGTCTCTATGTGTATAGCCTTCTCCAGTCGCCATTAGTGTACGGAGTCTCGATTTCGGACTCCTCACGGGTTACACTTGGACCATTATGCGAGAAAGTGTAATGCGTTCTATTCGCATGTGACCGAGGATGGACTGCATGCAAGACGCTCTATTGGACCTAGCCATACCATTACGATATGCTATGTGTTTTCAATGTTGTTTCAGATGTCTGCATACATATTTATGAAAATTCGAGAATTTTGAAGAAAAATAAGAAAAAGTAAGATGACTACGTAAAAGTTTGAAAATATGAAAAGTGTTTGAGGAAATTGTTTGAAAAATTATAAAGTTTGAAAAATTAGCCCTTTTGGCAAAAAGATTATGAAAAATGATTTCGGCTTATTTATCGATTTATAAATGTGTTATCCACGAGCTTCCAAGCTCACCCCCCCTTTCATCCCTATCTCCAGGTTTCGAGCGGGAGATCGGATGAAAGAATGTGAAACGTCGGTTCGACATTTGAATCGTTGATTTTGAGAAATTTGGATCTTGTGTATGAATATGTTTATGACTTTAGATAAGTTTGGAAAAGGTATTTGTGTATAAAGTTGAGAATTGTGAATGATTGTGAAATTTGTATATGAAATTATGGATAATTTGGGAATATATATGTATTATTGATATGGAATTTGATTGAATTATGAGTTTGGTATTGAATTGAGAATTATGGAAGTATTAGATTTAGGTTTGCGTTTTCTTTGGTGTTGGATTCGGACGGGAGAGTCCGATGATTTTGAAATGTGTTTGGGATTATAGAAGTGTTTTGAACCCTTGCGGGTTTGGGTAAGGAAAAAGGCACCGTTATCTTGCGAAATTCGATAAAAATTGGGAAATAAAATGTAATTTGAGATTGGTATGGATTTATATAAGATTATGTATGATTGTATGGATTGAAGATGAATTTTCTATGGAAATTATATGGATGTGATTGAGGTAAGAAATGAGAATAAGAAAGAAAAAAAATTTATATCGATTTTGGAGCGTCTTAGGAATTCCCAAGCGATTACATTTCTGTTCTTTGCTTATGCGGATGTCGGAAAGTGTTTGATTTACATTAATTTGTTTGCTTACTTTGTTTTCTATCCGTATTCGATTTGCATTCGATTCGATCCCGCTTTCGCTTATTCGTTCCGCTTTGTGATTCGTATTCGATTATTTCGCTTCGCTATATTCGATTGAATATGTTCGTTTGATTCGATTAGCATTTGCTTCCGCTTGCCTTTGCTTCCGCTTCGCTACTTTCGGATTTGTTCGCTTCCGCATTTTGTTGTCAATCCGAAATTTCCGCTTCCCTTCGTTTCCTTGTGCTTCGTTTTCCGTTCTGTATAAGTAGTTGGGTTCCCATAACGGGATCCAACATTTATGGTATCAGAGCAAGAAGAGTTTTTAAGGAATCATGCGTACGTAGGCGGGAATCTGTATGCATAGTTGGATTTCGGAAACGGGATCCAACATAGATGGTATCAGAGCCCAGTATTATGATCATACTTGGGCAATATGATTATCGAGATTGAATTTAGTGATTGTCTGAGTGAGGTTAAGAAATTTGATTGATTTTAGGTGTGTGTTAATGAACTTGAGATTTGAAGTTCATTATGGCATTATGCGATGAGAATTTTAAAATGAATTTGGATGATTCGACTTTACACATTTATGAGATTAAAATAAGAAATGCTTGAAGGATAGGAGTAAATGAGAAATATTTGGAGAATTAAATTGATTGTGGATTAAAGTGACGAGAATCATAATCGATTTTAGGAATGTGAATTGATGTGCATGACTTGTCATGCCTTATTTGAAGAATTAAAGTGATTGTTTGTTTAGGGTGTTAAGAATATGATTGATTAGAAACATGTGTTTGTGGAACTGGAAATGTAAATTGCAAAATGAATTGGGAGAAATTGATATAGCCTATACTTCTGTGAGATGAAAGTATGACTATTTGAAAGATGACATGGTGATAAAGATTAAATGATGATTGAACCATATTAGGATTCTTTAAGAAATGGACCATTGACTTGTGTCCATATATAAAGAAATAATGAGTTATAGATATAGTGTTTTGATATGATATGAGTGGTATATGGTTTAAGGAAGTGAAAATTTTGAAGAGATTGAGAATATGTATGATGAGTAAATTTGATGAAAAAGTAATTGATTATGAGTTTTGGAAAGAAATTAGTAAGAAAGTGCTTGATGATCTTTGTTTAGAAAGAAATTTATGCAAGAATGAGTTACGTGGAGTTAAGTAAATATGAATTTCGAGGACGAAATTCTTTTAAGAGGGGGAGAAATGTTGGACCCCGAACTTTGAGTGACAATTTGACTATGATCAAGTGGATGAGTTGATTGAAATGAAGCTAAATAGCAAGAATTAGAAAGAAAAAGTGTGAAAATTTGAAGGATTTAGAAAGTTTGACTTTTGGAGAGAATATTTGACTTTGAGAGTTGACTTATGATTTAGGCAAAATTTGATAAAATGGTCTTCTGGAAACTTGTAGGTTATGTTAAGAGATTTTGTGGACATAAAGTTTGTAATTTTCGATATCGGAGTGAAAGTTATGATCGGTCAAAGTTTATGTTTGATCGGGTTTGACTTTTATTATGGTTAAAACTTTGACTGAGAAATTAACCTAGTTAGAGGTTATTTGAGCTTTGATGTTTTCATAAAATTGAAGGATTTGTTTTGATCTTTATTTCGATATAAAGTATGCAATTTTTCGATCTCGGAATGATAAGTTATGATTTTACAAGCTTGTATAGAGAATAGTATCTTTGATTGGAAAATGGACTCTCGTAGGAGTCGAATTGAGTTTTATGTTCTTCAGGAAGATTTAGAGCTTCTCTCAAGTTTTCTATAGAGACTAAGTTTGTCAAAATCGAGTCCGGAGTAAAAGTTATGAATTTGGAAGTTTTGATTTTCAGTGAAAAAAAAAAAAAAAGAAAAGTTTTAGCGCTCTCGGCTAGGCTGACGGCTTCTAATACTAGCGGTGCGCCAGATGCTACTCTAGGCGACGCCGCCTAGCGAGGCGGTATTGTCTTCGCCTCATGAGGCAAGGCTCTCCTCATGAAGTGTGCGCTCGCTAGGCGACGCCCGCCTAGCGAGCGGGCCTCGCCCTCATGAGTTAGGCGTCCGTCTGCGCTCCAAACTGCTTTTGCTTAAATTTTTTGATTTCTTTGTTTTCAATCCGACCTTTGCTCACTATTTTGCCTATATCTTTCCGTCCGACATCCGATTGAGTTGATTCTTTTTGCGTTGGATTCCTAAGACAATGAATTTCATTTTATAAGAAATTTGTGAACTTTTAGATTAAATTAATGGTGATTAATTTAATCAAAATGAATCGGAAATTTTCCGAGCATGATTCAGTGTTTTGTGAAATTCGGGATCTGTAGAGATCCGATTGAAGCGATTCTTGAGGCGAAATAAAAGATAAGACAAGGGCTACAAATCATATGAAGACATGAAATGTCAATTTTGCCCTTAGGACTGTTAATTTTTGAATTTAAGTTCGGATTGGGGTGTAATTTTTGGATTGGGAACACCTGTGAGTAATTTGAGTAGAACTTTTGATCTGGGAATCGAAATGAGACGATTCTTGTTTTGAATTAAACTAGAGACATAAGGCTACAATTGTTATGAAGACATCGAGTTTCAATTCTGGGATTAAGAATGTGAAATTTTGGGATTTGAAATAATCGTACATGGAAAATGTGTTAGAATATGGTTATACTCGCTTTGTTTCAAGACATAACTTTTGATGTAGTGCTCGGAATTGGCGCGGTCAGTGGCGTTGGATTCGTATGAGTGAGAGGAACATTTCTTGAGAAGGAAGTTTGGACAAATTGCTTCAAATCGATAGTGCGAATCAAACCGCAAGTAAGCGTAACTTTAAGTTTTGAATGGAGGGCAATTTGGTCATTTGACCTTCATTTAATGAAACACATATATGGATGTCGTTTGGCTTATTAAAAGCCACGAAAGTGGCTGGAATTACAGAAGAGAGAAAAAGAAATAAGAAAGAAGAGAAAGAAGTAGAAGTTTCGGTGATGGAGGAAAAGATGAGAGAGAAAGAGATTTTCGATTTTTTCTTCTTATTTCTTAAGAATTTTGGGATGGTTCCAAGAGAGAAAAAGGTAGAGGAGCATAAGAGCTTCCTAAGGAACCAAAAAAATTCGAATTTGGAAGAGAAAGAGGTAAGAGAAATTTTTCTACTTTGAGATTTTGATTAATTTTCGGTTTAGAATTATGGCATATAAGATGGGTTTATGATTTATGAAGTTAATTTTGAAATATATGCTTTAGGCTGGGTTTAATTTTGGATGAAAAATTGATTAAGGTTTAGGCTTAATTTTATGATTGAGAATTTTGAGATATTTTGGTGTAGAATTATAGGAAATATGATGAATTGACGATATATGAAATCAATTTTGAAGAACTTGTATTTTGTGGTATTGAATTTGGATAAATTGGTTTAGGCCAATTTTAAGATTTGGGGATTTTTGAAATTGAGGATTTAGATGTCTTGGAATTAATGTGAATTGATGAATTGTGAGATTAATTTTGAAAATTAAGTTATTTATGAGATTGAATTTGGGTGTATTGGTTTAGGCCAATTTTGAAAATTGGGGATTTTCAAAATTGGAGATTGAAATAGCTTGAATGTAAATGGAATTGGTGAATTCCTAAGTTGATTGTGAAAATTAAGTATTTTCTGATGTGAAAATTGGATGATTATGGTTTAGGTTTTGGTAATTTGGAAGAGAAAGCAAGGATCAATTGGAGCTTGAAATCAAGTTTAAGCAAAAATTCGAGGTGGGTAGCATATTTATATTTTGATTTATAAGCTTAATCGAATCTTGAAAAAAATTGAAAGAAAGCAAAAGTTTGGATTTTGATAAATTATTGTTTGTAAATGTTTGAAAATAAGAATTGATTAAAAGTTTGAAATTTTGATTTCCGAAGGTTTTCTGAAAAATTATTATAAGCCGATTTGATAAATTGATAGAAATTTCTGAAAATGCATTGTTTGTATACGCATTGATAATTATGCATATTGTTGCAATTATTGATTGATTGAATTAATTGAATTATGTGATATGTGAGAATTTGTGAGATTATTTTAGGTTGATGAATTTATGTTAGAAAAGTAAAATTTTGGAAAGTGCCTTCGGGCAATTTGAATTTCCGTTTTCGATTATGTGTTATGTGGGTTTGGTAGGTCCCTTGGTGAGTCAGCGCTGTCTCTATGTGTATAGCCTTCTCGGTGCTTGCCCATTAGTGGTACGGACTCCGTTCGGACTCCTTCACGGCTACTACTTGACCATTATGCGGGAAAGTGTAGTACGTTCGTATTCACGGCCGCAGGACCATTATCTTGGGCTGTGCGAGACGCTCGTTGGACCTAGCCATACCATTCTGATATGCTATGTGTTTTCAATGTTGTTTCTGTATGTTGCATACATATTTATGAAAATTCGAGAATTTTTGAAGAAAAAAATAAGAAAAAGTAAGATGACTACGAAAAGTTTGAAAATATGAAAAAGTGTTTGAGGAAATTGTTTGAAAAATTATAAAGTTTGAAAAATTAGCCCTTTTGGCAAAAGCTTATGAAAAATGATTTCCGCTTATTTATCGATTTATAAATGTGTTATCCACGAGCTTCCGAGCTCACCCCCCCTTTCATCCCTATCTCCAGGTTTCGAGCAGGAGATCGGATGAAAGAATGTGAAACGTCGGTTCGACATTTGAATACGTTGATTTTGAGAAATTTGGATCTTGTGTATGAATATGTTTATGACTTTAGATAAGTTTGGAAAAAGGTATTTGTATATAAAGTTGAGAATTGTGAATGATTGTGAAATTTGTATATGAAATTATGGATAATTTGGGAATATATATGTATTATTGATATGGAATTTGATTGAATTATGAGTTTGGTATTGAATTGAGAATTATGGAAGTATTAGATTTAGGTTTGCGTTTTCTTTGGTGTTGGATTCGGACGGGAGAGTCGATGATTTTGAGTGTGTTTGGAATTATAGAAGTGTTTTGAACCCTTGCAGTTTGGGTTAGGAAAAAGCGACCATTATGTTTGAAAATTCGATAAAAAATTGGGAAATAAAATGTAATTTGAGATTGGTATGGATTTATATAAGATTATGTATGTTGTATGGATTGAAGATGAATTTTCCTATGGGAAATTATATGGATGTGATTGAGGTAAGAAATGAGAATAAGAAAGAAAAAAAAATTTATATCAGATTTTGGAACGTCTTAGGAATTCTAACGCGATTCATTTCTGTTCTTTGCTTATACGGATGTCGGAAAGTGTTTGATTTACATTAATTTGTTTGCTTACTTTGTTTTCTATCCGTATTCGATTTGCATTCGATTCGATCCCGCTTTCGCTTATTCGTTCCGCTTTGTGATTCGTATTCGATTATTTCGCTTCGCTATATTCGATTGAATCTGTTCGTTTGATTCGATTAGCATTTGCTTCCGCTTCGCTACTTTCGGATTTGTTCGCTTCCGCATTTTGTTGTCGATCCGAAATTTCCGCTTCCCTTCGTTTCCTTGTGCTTCGTTTTCCGTTCTGTATAAGTAGTTGGGTTCCCGTAACGGGATCCAACATTTATGGTATCAGAGCAAGAAGAGTTTATAAGGAATCATGCGTACGTAGGCGGGAATCTGTATGCATAGTTGGATTTCGAAAACGGGATCCAACAGATACCACAACCTCTTCGTCGGGATCATTACTTTAAGTCTACGGCGAGCATGATTATGTCATGAAGAGTGTCTTCATGGACATATAAAGTAATGAGTCCTCGACAGAACGATTTCACTGGGCTAGACTTAGTCTAGTAAGAGTTGACACTTGACCATACTCATAACCAAGTGGGGTATAGGATGATGAAAGGACGAATTGCACAAGAATTGTCATGGAAGGGTTCGTGATCCGGTTCGTGATGAATTCATCAAACCAATTACTTTCCGGTCAATTGGGGTCATGATGTGTTCTAGACGCCGCCATGACTTGCTCTCGATTAAGTGTTAATCTAAGTGGCCAACATAACCGGAACCTAAAGGGTCACACGCATAAGAGTGACTCGGAGAATCTGTAAAATAGTAATTGGACGAGTTCCAATTATGGAAACATTAGGATTAAATGGATCCCGATGGGATTGGGATATGTCCCGATGAGATCGCGACATCAATATTGCTAAGAAAGGTTTCCTGAGTTGTTTTGAAGATCGAGGCGATGGCCGTAGGACCAACCCAGTTGGATGGACCTTAGCATTTATATTCTAATTAATTAATTAAGTAAATTAATTAATTATTTATTATATATATTGAGCATGTGCCGTTGGAATGAGAGAAAGGGATTAGATTAGTTGACTTTTCAAAGTTAATTAATTAATTCATTAAAGAATGAATGGCCTTAAAACCTCCACTTGTCCTAATCTCATGGTTGCTTTTAATTAGTTAAAACACATGTATTAGGGCTTGGAGGAGTGCAATCGACGGCAGCTATAAGGAAATGAAGAGCTAAGTTTCTTAAGGGTTAAGGAAAAGCTTTGAAAAGGTTTTTCACATTCTTCTTCTTCCTAAGGCAATCATCAGTTCTCTCTTCTCCAACAAGTGTTCAACGTCTCCTTAAGCTCTCCACAGGACAGAGGTAGGCTCTAGCAGGCTTTATTCTGTTCTAGCTATTCCCGGTCAAAAGTGTTTGATCCGTTAGGTTTTCGATCTCTGCGTGGATACCTTTAGAGATAGTCTCTATTGGCTATTCAGTTTGAGTTTTCATACCGACACGGGATCCTGGGTTTTCGGAAGGTCCGGGAACAAAATTTTGTTTTCCGCTGCTGGAACATGTGATGTTCCTCCCGGGATTTTCCTACAGTGGTATCAGAGAGTCTGGTGTCGTGTATGAAGCTTTAACTGAAGCTAGATCACAAATCCTAATTGCTTGTGATGTTGTAGCATGCATTTTGTCCAGATTTCGTATTGCTATAGAGATAGGGTTTTCGAAATTTTGCTGCCCAGGATTGTTCATAACATGTTATAGAATATGTCTATGAATTTTCAGAATTTATCGATTTGATTTGATATAGTTTTGCTAATTAATTCCCTAAGGTTCCAGATGTTGTTTTGTGAAACACTCTGTGGAAAGGTATGAGTATAAAATCGAGAATAAATTCTAGAAAAATCTTTTTCTGGATTTGCCTTCACCTACATGTCTCTAAGATGTTTTTGAATGTCTATGAGCATGGAAATTGGATTTCAAGGTGATTGGATATTTATTCACGAATTTATTCTATGCTGTTGGGAATTGCTGTGCTGATGAACACAGTTTTTGAATCGGTTTTGTTATTTTGGTTGACTGAGTTTTTGATGGCCTAAAATGCTGAAAAATTTTAGGTAGCATTTTCTGAACATGTAGTAACCTATGTAATTTTTTCAGAATTTATTGAAATTGTTTCATTGATCATTTCGAGCAATGTACAGAACTGGACAGTTTTGTGGAAATTGTTGAGACTGTTTTGCTTGGCTTGATTGAGTGTGCTTTTTCAGTTCCAATGCCTTGAACCATTTTTTAATGTGATTAAAAATGTGTTATCTTGATGTAGTATGATTTCCAAACTAAATTTCTTGAAGTTGGTTTTCCAAGAATTTTCGGATGCCTAATAGATCACATTAGCGTCTCGTTAGTATATATCATTATCTTGTTTGTTTTGGCCGTCATAAATTTTGTGGCTTGTGCCGAAGTAATTTTGAGAAAGTATAGACTAGCCAGAGATGCTTAGGGTGAGAATTTGGGTGTTCTTAAATTGTTTGGATATTTATGAGTTTTGACTCATTTTAAGCTTTTCATGTATGGTTTATCCATATAAGGCATTCATGATTCAATGAAGTGTTCATTGAGGCATCAATTTACAGATATTACCCTAGGTATGATGGTATTGTGAATTGGAATTGCATGGATTGAGGAATTAGCCGATTAGAGATTTTAGCAAATTTCCCTGGAATAAGTCGACTTGTTCAAGGTCTTAGTATAAGTCGACTTGTAGCACATTACAAGGCGACTTGTACATGGGCAGGTGCCATAAGGCGATTTGTTTCATACAAGTCGACTTGTGTGTGTAAGGAAGCATAAGGTGACTTGCATTCGATGAAAGTCGACTTGTGATATGCTCAGTTGGATGATGGATGATTATAAGGATTGATTCAATTTGATCGATGAAGCCTAAATCATGCCATATAGTCCTAGTGACTATGATCCTTCACTTGGAGTCTAGTAGTTTCTAAATCCTCCTCAGATATGAAAACTAACGCCTTCCATTAATATGGTAAGAACGAGTTCTTATAGGGATGGGTTGTTGGTAAACCAAGCTCACTCTATACGGATATGTTCGAACCATGAAAATATGATTTTACGATTAATGGGTTGGTTTTCCCGAAGCGTTAGTTTGTTGAGTAAACTCAAGGTCAATACGGACGAGAGGTGAAATTGGGTAGCATACATCGGATGTACGCGCATCAAAGAGTTGATACCCAATGTAAGTGCATACATTAACAAGTTGATAGCACTAATCGATAGTCAGTGTCTAAGATGTAATTGGTATATCTGATACCTCCCGAGACATAAGGTGGCTTGTTGGGTAAACCCAAGGTCATTCTCAATGTCGGTTATCGATGATGCAATTGGTATGTTCGATACCTACCGATTGACCTAAGTTGTGGCTTGTTGGGTAAACCCAAGGTCATTCTTAGCAATATCGGATATCAACCCACTAGGACATTATGTCACTTTGTTTCTTTGGATTCATAATGAGGGTTATGGATTCTATTAAACTAGTGGGAGCTCTTTTTGCATATCATTCAAGTCCTTATGATTATGCAGCTATTCCTATTCTAACATTCTTCCTCTCTATCCGTGTAGGTTATTTGAAAATGTCGTCAAGTGTGAATCTTCGCTCGCTTATGGATTCCAACAAGTTAAGCTGGACCGAATTTTCGATCGGTTAAGGAATCGAGAATAGTTCTCGATCGAAGGTCTGGATATATCCTAGATTTTCCGCTTCTGATGCACTCGTTGTCGATGCTTCGATGATGATCGGAAGGCATATAGTAAGCATCTAAAGGGCGTTGATATGGCTACTTGCATTATGCTTGCCTCGATGTCACCAGAGCCGCGAAGCGACGAGTCCATGGATGCTCACACTATAGTATTTCATCTTAGGGAGCTGTTTGATGAGCAAGCTCGATCGAAAGGTTCGAGACCTCAAGGCTTCTCTTCACCATTAAAGATGGCTCCAGGGACATCTGGCATGCAAGATGCCACGAAGATGAATGGCTATATTGAGAGATTGGCCGTCTTAGGTTTTGCAATGGATCATGAGTTAAGTATAGACTTAATTACGGTTGGATTATCCAACAGCCTATGCACAGTTAGTGTTAAACTATCGGATGAACCAAATATCCACTACAATACCGAAGTGATCAATCTGCTTTCAAGATAGTGACGGACTATCAAGAGTGATAGTAAGCAAGTGTTGGTAGTAGCTTCTTCTTCTTGAGTTCTAAGAAGAAAAGAACCCAAAGAAAAGAAGGCAAAGAAACCAAAGGAAGCGCCATCAAGAAGAAGACCAAAGAAGCTGCCCCGAAAGGAACTTGCTTCCATTCGCGGTAAAGATGGCCATTGGAGGCGCAATTGCAAAGTCTATCTCGAGTCATTTGAAGCGAAGAAGGCATCGATGCCTCGACTACTTGAGTTTGTATGTCATTGAAGTTAATCTCGCTATCGATCACAACATTTGGGTATTTGATCTTGGTTGTGGCTCACACATATGTAATGATATGGGCCTCGGGACGATGAGGCAACTCATGAAGGGAGAAGTAGACCCACGTGTTGGAAATGGAGCAAGAGTTCTTTGCATTAGCCGTAGGAACCTATATTTTGTATCTCCCTCTTGGGCTTGTCTTTGGAATTGGATGATTGTTATTTTGTACCCGTTTGACAAAGAATATATTATACATTTCTTATGCGAATAGAGTTGGATTCCATATGAATTTTAATAACAATGGTTGTTCTATCAATTCTAATGGAATGCTTTATGGAGCTGGTACATTGGCAATGGTATTTACATATTAGATATGTCTAATCCAATTTTAAATGTCAATGACACCAAACAAGATAAAAGAGATAATCTAAAGTCAACTTACTTATGGCATTATCGGCTTGGTCATATAAATGAGACACGATCGCTAAACTCCATAAGAGTGGCGTTTAGGGTCATTTGATTATGAATCATATGACACATGCGAATCTTGTTTATTAGGTAAGATGACTAAGTTACCCTTCGAGGAAAGGGTGAGCAGTGACTGGAGTATTAGACCTAATACATTCAGATGTATGCAATCCGATGTCCATCCATGCTAGAAGTGGTTGTCGTTACTTCATTACCTTTATCGATGATTATTCTCGATATGGGTACTTGTATCGATGAGATACAAATCTGAAGCGTTTGAAAAGTTCAAACAATTGAAATGAAGTAGAAACCACTTGGTAAAAGTATCAAGGCATTACGATCCGATCGTGGTGGAGAATACTTAGACCAACAGTTTCGATTATCTCGTAGATAATGGGATATTATCTCGATGGACTCCTCCTTACACGCCGCAAAGACAATGGTGTGGGTGAAAGGAGAAATCGAACCTTGTTGGACGTGGTACGATCAATGATGGGTTTCGCAGTTACCAAAATCGTTTTTGGGGTATGCGCTTAGAGACACTGCTTACTTGTTAAGCGTAGTTCCTCTAAGACAATTGATGTTACTCCATATGAGATGTGGACTAACAGAAAACCTTATCTTTCTCATCCGAAAGTATGGGGTTGTCCCGCTTACGTGAAGCGGATTCATCGAGATAAGCTTCAAGCAAAGTCCGACAAGTGTTTGTTTATAGGATATCCTAAAGAGACCATGGGATATCAATTTACCTTCCGAGGAACAAAAGGTGTTTGTTTCAAAGCATGCTGTCTTCTTAGAGAAAGAGTTTCTTCGCAAGAGGACATTGGGAGCAAAGTCGAACTTGAAGAAGTTCAAGATGCTCAAATGCATACGCATCAATCGCTCGAACTCAGACTGCCACTCATTCAGATGAAGTAACAGTTCAACCTTCGTGACACACGAAGTTCAGAGGTCAAGTAGGATGCGACCGTGCCGAGAGATATGGATTTCGTAAGTGAACAGAATGACGATTGCTCATAGAAGATGATGAGCCTGCTACTATGAAGAGGTTACCAAAAGTTCAGAGTCGAAAAATGGCTTGCGCTATGAAAGTTTAAATGGATTCCATGTACATAAACCAAGTATGGACTTTGGTCGATGCACCTGAAGGATAAAACCTATAGGGTGCAAATGGGTTTTCAAGAAGAAAACCGACATAGATGGTAATGTGATTACTTACAAAGCAAGGCTTGTGGCCAAAGGATTTCGTCAAGTCAAGGAGTTGACTATGACGAGACCTTGACCAAAGCAATGCTTAAATCCATTCGATACTCCTAGCCATTGCCGCCATTATGATTATGAGATATGGCAAATGGATGTGAAGACAGCTTTCCTTAACGGAAATCTGGCCGAGGATGTGTACATGACACAACCAGAGGGCTTCACTTCCAGTGATGGCGAAAAGGTATGCAAGCTTCAGAAATCCATCTATGGATTGAAGCAAGCATCCAGGAGTTGGAACATCCGTTTTGATGAGTCAATCAAAGAGTTTGGTTTCTCACAAAATCCGGATGAACACCGTGTACAAGAAGGTTAATGGAATGCAATCGCTTTCCTTGTGTTGTATGTAGATGACATACTGTTACTCGGAAACGATGTCTCATTGATGCAATCAGTTAAAATTTGGTTGTCCAAGCAATTTGCGATGAAAGACCTTGGTGAAGCAACTTATATCCTTGGGATAAAGATCTATAGAGATAGATCAAAGAGGTTGCTTGGTCTTTCACAATCATCGTACATAGACAAGATGTTAAAGAGGTTTAGCATGGAGCAATCCAAGAGAGGGTTTCTTCCCATTACTCATGGGATAACACTCTCGAAATCTATGTGTCCTAAGACACAAGATGAGAGGATTCGCATGGATCAGATCCCGTATGCATCTGCAGTAGGATCGATCATGTATGCTATGTTATGTACGAGGCCCGATGTATCGTATGCTCACGAGTTTCACGGCGAGATACCAATCGGATCTGGTGAGGGTCTTTGGGTGGTGTCAAGAATATCCTCAAGTACTTGCGAAGGACTAAGGATGTTTTCTTGATATATGGAGATGGAAATCTCCAAGTGGCGAGCATACGGATGCCGATTTCCAATCGACAAGGATGACTGCATCCCGTCGAGTTATGTTTTCACGCTTAAACGGCGGAGCTGGTCATTGGAAGAGTTCTAAACAAGAGACGCATCACGATTCGACGACCGAGGCGAGTATATTCTTTGCATCGAGGCGGCAAAGGTAGTCATTTTGATCAAGAAGTTCATTTGAACTTAGTGTGGTTCCTAGTCGTGATGGACCCATACTGAGTTGTATTGTGACAACAATGAGGCTATTGCTCAGCAAAGAACCGAGGTCTCACCAACGATCTAAACACGTACTCCGCAGATATCATCCGATTCGAGATCATTGCTAGAGGTGATGTCGCGATCGAGAGGATTCCCACGAAGCGTAACATTCTTGATCCGCTGACGAAGCCATTGTCACGTAAGAATTTTGATTCTCATGTACTCGCTTATGGTATTAGATACCAAGGCGATTGGCTTTAGGTCAAGTGGGAGATTGTTAGAGTAGTGCCCTAAAGGCAATCCCTTTAGCGCTTTTTGTTCATAGTCATATATGCACTTTATGAATAAATAAAGAAAGGCATGTTTCATTTATTTGATGTTCTTTCTAAATTGATATTGATCTTTAATCAAATTAATGAAGTCCATGATATATGACATAGCATGAAGGAAATTATGATGTGATCATAATCTCGAGATTCCTATCATGTGCAATTATGTCAAGATCTAAATTTTCCTAGTCATAGGATTAATGAGACCGACATCATTAATCCGGACGGACTAAGATATGTCATACTCCTTGATTGGATCAAGCGGTGGATCTCGTAAACTATAAATATGAGATATTTAGAGTTGACATATGGATGCTTACTAGTGGTAGTAAGTTCATTAGATGACTCGCCATGAGATCATCACATGGATTTAATGTCGCTGATAATCTCATCATAAGAATGGTGCAAGTATCCTTAGACTTGAGGTACTCAAGGATATCTTGATAACGATCCACGCCCTTTGACTCCATTCCTTGTGGCCTTTCGGAGGTTACTCATAGGATGGTGTTTGGAGTACATTTGAGGTATTCAAGGTAATTAAGTAGCTAATAAAGGATTCATCACTTCGTGAGAATGTAAGAGATACTCGCCTCTTGTCGTCAGATCATTACTTTAAGTCTCGGCGAAGCATGATTATGTCATGAAGAGTGTCTTCATGGACATATAAAGTAATGAGTCCTCGACAGAACCGATTTCACTTGGGCTAGACTTAGTCTAGTAAGAGTTGACACTTTGACCATACTCATAACCAAGTGGGGTATAGGATGATGAAAGGACTAATTGCACAAGAATTATACATGGAAGGGTTCGTGATCCGTTCGTGATGAATTCATCAAACCAATTACTTTTCGGTCAATTGGGGTCATGATGTATTGCTAGACGCCGCCATGACTTGCTCGGATTAAGTGTTAATCTAAGTACAACATAACCGGAACTTAAAGGGTCACACGATAAAAGTGACTCGTAGAATCAGTAAAATAGTAATTGGACGAGTTCCAATTATGGAGAGCATTAGATTAAATGGATCCCAATGGGATTGGGATATGTCCCGATGAGATCGCGACATCAATATTGCTAAGAAAGGTTTAGGAGTCGTTTTGAAGATTCGGGGCCGATGTGAGTTGCAGAGACCGAATTCCCAGTTGGACTGGACCTTAGCATTTATATTCTAATTAATTAATTAAGTAAATTAATTAATTATTTATTATATATATTGAGCATGTGCCGTTGGAATGAGAGAAAGGGATTAGATTAGTTGACTTTTCAAAGTTAATTAATTAATTCATTAAAGAATGAATGGCCTTAAAACCTCCACTTGTCCTAATCTCATGGTTGCTTTTTAATTAGTTAAAAACACATGTATTAGGGCTTGGAGGAGTGCAATCGACGCAGCTATAAGGAAATGAAGAGCTAAGTTTCTTAAGGGTTAAGGAAAAAGGTTTGAAAAGGTTTTTCACATTCTTCTTCTTCCTAAGGCAATCATCGGATTCTCTCTTCTCCAACAAGTGTTCAACGTCTCCTTAAGCTCTCCACAGATGAGGTAAGCTTCAGCAGCTTTATTCTGCTTTTAGCTATTCCGGGTCAAAAGTGTTTGATCCGTTAGGGTTTTCGATCTCTGCGTGGATACCTTTAGAGATAGTCTCTATTGGCTATTCAGTTTGAGTTTTCATACCGACAAGGGATCCTGGGTTTTCGGAAGGTCCAGGAACAAAATTTTTGTTTTCGCTGCTTTGGAACATGTGATGTTCCTCCCGAGATTTTCCTACATTTTTTACACTGTTAATTGGGTGTATTTAGTTGTTGAAGAGTCTAGGATAATCTCTATTTCTGATAGAGTTGTTAGTCAAATAATCTCTATTTCTGATAGAGTTGTTAGTCAAAGTTGTTAGAATATAACTGTTTAGATTGGTTTCGGTTGTTAGCTACGTATAAGGCTAGAACTGTTAGCAAATGTACTGGGTCTATATATTGACTCACGACAGCTATTTTGTAGTAGTAAAAAACATTCAATCAAAATCTTCAGCCTTTATTCAGTCTTATCATTCCTTTTGTTGATTTACTTTTTGTTTTCTTTCTTGGTATCAGAGCAACGTGCATCTTGTCTCTATACCTTCATAATCAATTAACAATGGCTTCTCTATCAATGTCATTAAACGTTGGAAATTTTGTGACCCTCAAACTCACACAAACCAACTATTTCTTGTGGAGAGAACAGTGTTAGGTCTCGTGAAAGTCAAGAACTAGTCGATCATCTAGTAACCATTCCCCGTAAAATCCAACATCAAAAGACACCGAATCGCCAGAAGTGTAGAATTTTTCAGCTTGGAAAAATGCTGACCAGCTACTACGTGGCTAGATCATTGGCACTCTGTCTGAAGAATCTCTTGGGCTCGTCATTGGTCTGGACATAGCATACAAAGTCTGGGAGGCTCTAAAGGAATCATATGCAAAGGACTCACAAGAAAGAGAGTTTACTTTGCGTCAACAACTCACTTATCTTCGCAAAGAAGACAACACCAACATTGAAGATCACATTCGCAGCTTCAAATCTCTATATGACAATTTGGCAGCAATTGGAAAACCTGTACCAGATCAAGAACGGGTTTACTGCCTTCTCACCAATCTTGGGCCACATTATGAGACATTCACTGTTAGAGTAGTGCCCTAAAGGCAATCCCCTTTAGCGCTTTTTATTCATAGTCATGTATAGACTTTATGAATAAATAAAGAAAGGCATGTTTCATTTATTTGATGTTCTTTATGAATTGATAGTGATCTTTAATCAAATTAATGAAGTCCATGATATATGACATAAGATGAAGGAAATTATGATGTGATCATACTCCGAGATTCCTATCATGTGCAATTATGTCAAGATCTAAATTTTCCTAGTCATAGGATTAATGAGATGGACATCATTAATCCGGATTGGACTAGCATATGTCATACTCCTCGATTGGATCAAGCGGTGGATCTCGTAAACCGTAAATATGAGATATTTAGAGTTGACATATGGATGCTTACTAGTGGTAGTAAGTTCATTGGATGACTGTCATGAGATCATCACATGGATTTATGTCGGTGATAATCTCATCATAGCAATGGTGCAAGTATCCTTAGACTTGAGGTACTCAAGGATATCTTGAATCTTGATCCCGCACTTTGACTCCATTCCTTGTGGCCTTCCGAGGTTACTCATAGGGTGGTGCTTGGGTGCAGTTTGAGGTATTGAAGGTAATTGAGTAGCCAATAAGGATTCATCACTACGTGAAAGCAGAAGAGATACCTGACCTCTTATCGGGATCATTACTTTAAGTCTCGGCCGAGCATGACTATGTCATGAAGAGTGTCTTCATGGACATATAAAGTAATGAGTCCTCGACAGAACGATTTCACTTGGCTAGACTTAGTCTAGTAAGAGTTGACATATTAGCCATACTCATAACCAAGTGGGGTATAGGATGATTAAAGGACTAATTGCACGGTAATTATACATGGAAGGGTTCGTGATCCGGTTCGTGATGAATTCATCAAACCAATTACTTTCCGGTCAATTGGGGTCATGATGTGTTGCTAGATACCGCCATGACTTGCTCAGATTAATTGTTAATCTAAGTGGCCAACATATTAGGAAACCTAAAGTGGTCACACGCTTAAGAGTGACTCGGAGAATCAGTAAAATAGTAATTAGACGAGTTTCAATTATGGAGAGCATTAGGATTAAATGGATCGATGGGATTGGGATATGTCCCGATGAGATCGCGACATCAATATTGCTAAGAAAGGTTTCGGTGATTTTTCAAAGATCTTAGGGGCCGGTGAGGCAGTAGGATTGACCATTTGATGGACCTCTTAGTAATTATATATATATTAATTAATTAAGTAATTAATTAATTAATTATATATATATATTTATATGTTATACACGTTGAAAGAGGAGGAGAGGATAAGAATGTTGAAAAGTCAAAGATGCCTTCATTTAATGCTTAAAGAAATGAATGGCTATAAAGCCACCACTTGGCTTCATCTTATGGAACTCTTTTAAGAGTTAAAAGAAAGACATAAGATGGCTTAAGTGAAAAAATGATGGTCGTATGTTTCATGGAAGAAAAGGAGAAAGCTTAAAGGTTAAGTTTAAGGTGTAATTTGGATTTCATCTCTTCTTTTTCTCAAGCATCATCGATTTCTCTCTTCTCCAACACAAGGATTCAACGTTATTCTCAAGCTCTCCAGGACAGAGGTAGGGTCTAGCAGCTCTTATTCTGTTCTAGCTATTCCCGGGTCAAAAGGGTTTGACTCGGTTAGGTTTCGACCTGCGTGGATACCTTTAGAGATAGTCTCTATTGGCTATTCAGGTTTGAGTTTTCATACCGACACCGGGATCCTGGGTTTTCGGGAAGGTCCCGGGACCAAAAATTTTTGTTTCCGCTGCTGGAACATGTGATGTTCCTCCCGGGATTTTCCTACAGTGGTATCAGAGTGTCTGGTGTCGTGTATGAAGCTTTAACTAAAGCTAGATCATAAACCCTAATTGCTTGTGATGCTGTAGCATGTTTTCTGTTCAATTTTCGAATTGCTATAGAGATAGGGTTTTCGAAATTTTTCTGCCCAGGAATGTTCATAACATGTTAGAGAATATGTCTATGAATTTTCAGAATTTATCAATTTGATCTGATATCGTTTTGCTAATTATTTTCCTAAGCTTACAGATGCTGTTTTTGAAACGATTCTGTGAACTGGCAGTAGTATAAAATCAAGAATAAATTCTAGAAAAATCTTTTTCTGGATTTTCCTTCACCTACATGTCTCTAAGATGTTGGTGAATGTCTGTGAGCATGGAAATTGGATTTCAAGGTGATTGGATATTTATTTTCGATTTTATTCTATGCTGTTGGGAATTGCTGTGTTGATGTACACAGTTTTTTAATCGGTTTTGTTATTTTGGTTGACTGAGTTTTTGATGGCCTAAAATCCTGAAAAAATTCAGGTAGCATTTTCTGAACATTTAGTAACCTATATAAGTTTCTCAGAATTTATTGAAATTGTTTCATTGATCATTTCAAGCAATGTACAGAACTGGACAGTTTTGGTGAAAATTGTTGGGACTGTTTTGCTTGGCTTGATTGAGGTTGCTTTTCAGTTCAATGCCTTGCAACATTTTTAATGCGATTAAAATGTGTTATCTTGATGTGGTATGATTTCCAAAGTGAATTGCTTGAATTTGTTTTTCCAAGAATTTTGAATGCCAAATTGGTCACTTTTGTGTCTCGTTAGTATATTTCATTTTCTTGCTTGTTTTGGCCGTCACAATTTTTGTGACAAGTGCCGGAGTAGTTTGAGAGTGTATACACTAGCTTGAGATGCTTAGGGTGAGAATTGGGTGTTCCTAAAGTATTTGGATATTTATGAGTTTTGACTCATTTCAAGCTTTTCATATAGTTTGACCATATAAGGCATTCATGGATCAATGAAGTGTTCATTGATACATCAACCCACGTGATATTACCTTAGGTATGAGGTATTGAGAATTGGAATTGCATTGATTGAGGAATTAATGATTAGAGTTTTTAGCAAAATTTCCTGAATAAGTTGACTTGTATATGGAATAAGTCGACTTGTTGAGTTTTGGATAAGTCGACTTGTGAATAGAATAAGTCGACTTGTTCAAGATTTTCATATAAGCTTCCACTTGTAGCTTCTGTAAGCCCACTTATACATGGCAGATGAATAGGTCGACTTGTGTCAAACAAGTCGACTTGTCAGGCGCTGGCAGATAAATAAGCCCACTTGCATTTGATGAAAGTCGACTTGCGGGCACGCTTAGGTTGGATGATGGATGATTATAAGGATTGATTCAATGTGATTAATGAAATAACCTAAATCATTCCATATAGTTTTCATGACTATGATCCTTCAAACTTGAGTCTAGAGTTTCCAAACCCTCCTCGGTATATGAAAACTAACGCCTTCCATTAATATGGTAAGAACGAGAGTTCTTATAGGGTTGGGTTGTTGAGCAAACTCAAGCTCACTCTATACGGATATGTTCGAACCATGAAAATATGATTTTCGGATTAATAGGTTGGTTTTCACTAGAAGCGTTGGTTTGTTGAGCAACTTCAAGGTCAACGCGATGAGGCGAAATTGGGTAGCATACATCGGATGTACGCAAGATCAAAGAGTTGATACTCAATGTAAGTGCATACATCAACAAGTTGATAAAGATCGATTGATAGTTGTGTCTAAGATGTAATTGGTATATCGATACCTCCGAGACATAAGATGGCTTGTTGGACAAATCCATGGTCATTCTCAATATCGGTTATCGATGATGCAATTGGTATGACCGATACCTACCGATTGACCTAACTTGTGGCTTCATTGGACAAATCCAAGGTCATTCTTAGTAATATCGGATATCAACCCACTAGGAGATAATGTCATTTTGTTTCTTTGGATTCAGTAATGAGGGTTATGGATTCTATGAAACTAGTGGAGCTTTTGCATATCATTCAAGTCCTTATGATTATGCAACTATTCCTATTCTAACATTCTTCCTCTCTTTTCGTAGGTTGTTTGAAAATGTCGTCAGTGTGAACCTTCGCCGCTAATGGAGTCAAACAAGCTAACTGGACCGAATTTTCTTGATTGGTTAAGGAACCTGAGAATCGTTCTCAGATCTGAAGGTCTGGGATATATCCTAGATTTTCCGCTTCCAGATGCACCTGCTGTCGATGCTTCTGATGATGATCAGGAAGCATATAGTAAGCATCTTAAGGACAGTGACATGGCGACTTGCATTATGCTTGCGTCGATGTCACCTGAGCTGCAGAAGCAACACGAGTCCATGGATGCTCACACGATAGTTTTTCATCTTAGGAGTCTGTTTGACGAAAGCAAGCCCGGCCCGAAAGGTTCGAGACCTCGAGGCTTCTCTTCACCACCAAGATGGCTCCGAGGACATCTGCCAGCAAGACGCTCGAAGATGAATGGCTATATTGAGAGATTGGCGTCTTAGGTTTTGCAATGGATCATGAATTAAGTATAGACTTAATTTCGTTGGATTGTCCGGCAGTTATGTACAATTCGTGCTAAACTATCGGATGAACCAAATATCCACTACAATACCGAGTGATCAATCGCTCAGCCACAGACAATGAAGGCATCATCAAGAATGATAGTAAAGAAGTGTTGGTAGTAGAGCTTCTTCTTCTTGAGTTCAAGAAGAAAAAGAACCCAGAAGAAGAAGGCTAAGAAACCAAAGGGCGCCATCAAGAAGAAGACCAAAGAAGCGCCCCAAAGGAACTTGCTTCCATCATGTAAAGATGGCCATTGGAGGCTTAATTGCAAAGTCTATCTCGAGTATTTGAAGTAGAAGAAGGCATCGATGCCTCGACTACTTCAGTTTATATGTCATTGAAGTTAATCTTTATCGATCACAACATCCGGTATTTGATCTGGTTGTGGCTCACACATATGTAATGATATGCGGGCCTCGTGATGATGGGCAACTCATGAAGGAGAAGTGAACTGCGTGTTGGAAATGGAGCAAGAGTTCTTTGCATTAATAGTAGGAACCTATGTTTTGTATCTCCTACTAGCTTGTCTTTGGAATTGGATGATTGTTATTTTGTACCGTTTTGACAAAGAATATATTATACATTTCTTGTCTAAATAAATTTGGATTCCATATGAATTTTAGTAGCAATGGTTGTTCTATTAATTCTAATGGAATGCTTTATGGAACTGGTACATTGTGCAATGGTATTTACATATTAGATATGTCTAATCCAATTTTAAATGTCAATGACACCAAACGGCATAAAAGAGATAATCTAAAGTCAACTTACTTATGGCATTGTCGACTTGGCCATATAAATGAGACACGATCGCTAAACTCCACAAGAGTGGCGGTTTAGGGTCATTTGATTATGAATCATATGACACGTGTGAATTTTGTTTATTAGGCAAGATGACTAAGTTACCCTTCAAGGAAAGGGTGAGCAGCGATTGGAGTATTAGACCTAATACATTCAGATGTATGCGTTCGATGTCCATCCATGCGAAGTGGTTGTCGTTACTTCATTACCTTTATCGATGATTATTCACGATATGGGTACTTGTATGTCGATGAGATACAAATCAAGCATTTGAAAAGTTCAAACAATTGAAATGAAGTAGAAAACCAGCTTGGTAAAAGTATCAAGGCATTACGATCCGATCGTGGTGGAGAATACTTAGACCAATAGCAGTTTGAGGATTATCTCGTAGATAATGGCATTTTATCTCGGTGGACTCCTCCTTACATGCAATGACCAACGGTGTGGTGAAAGGAGAAATCGAACCTTGTTGGACATGGTACGATCAATGATGGGTTTCATGAAAGTTACCAAAATCGTTTTGGGGATATGCGCTAGAGGCAATTTGTTTACTTGTTAAACAGAGCTCCTCTAAGACAGTTGATGTTACTCCAT
This sequence comes from Erythroxylum novogranatense, assembly GCA_029891385.1. Lineage (NCBI taxonomy): Eukaryota > Viridiplantae > Streptophyta > Magnoliopsida > Malpighiales > Erythroxylaceae > Erythroxylum > Erythroxylum novogranatense. The sequence goes on from JAIWQS010000134.1 coordinate 236,369, forward strand.
ATGAGATGTGGACTAACGAAAACCTTATCTTTCTCATCCGAAAGTATGGGGTTGTCCCCGCCACGTGAAGCGGATTGATCGGATAAATGGTGGGCGAAATCGACAAGTGTTTGTTTGTAGGATATCCTAAAGAGACCAAAGGATATCAATTCTACCATCTTTGAGGAACAAAAGGTGTTTGTTTCAAGGCATGCTGTCTTTAGAGAAAGAGTTTCTTTACAAGAAGGCATTGGGAGCAAAGTTGAACTTGAAGAAGTTCAAGATGCTCAAACAAGCATGATCAATCGTATGCGAACTGAAACATCACTCATTCGGATGAAATGTGATTCAACCTACGTGACACCACGAAGTTCGTGGGTCAAGTAGGATGCGCCTTGTTCCCGAAAGATATGGATTTCGTAAGTGAGCAGAATGACGTATTGCTCATAGAAAATGATGAGCTCGCTACTATGAAGAGGTTACGAAAAGTTGAGTCGAAAAATGGCTTTGTGCCATGAAAGCGAAATGGATTCCATGTATATAAACCAAGTATGGACTTTGGTTGATGCACTGAAGGATAAAACCTATAGGTGCAAATGGGTTTTCAAGAAGAAAACCGGACATGGATGGTAATGTGATTACCTAAAGCAAGGCTCGTGGCGAAAGGATTTCGTCGAAGACAAGGGTTGACTATGGCGAGACCTTGACCCGTAGCAATGCTTAAATCCATTCGGATACTCCTAGCCATTGCCGCTCATTATGATTATGAGATATGGCAAATGGATGTGAAGATGCTTTCATAACGGAAATCTGGCGAGGATGTGTACATGACACTGACAGAGGGCTTCACTTCGGTGATGGCGAAAAGGTATGCAAGCTTCGTAAATCCATCTATGGATTGAAGCAAGCATCGGGAGTTGGAACATCCGTTTGATGAGTCAATCAAAGAGTTTGGTTTCTCACAAAATCCGGATGAACACTTTGTGTACAAAAGGTTAATGGGAATGCAATCGTTTTCCTTGTGCTATATGTGGATGACATATTATTACTAGGAAGCGATGTCTCAATCTTCGCAATCGTTAAAATTTGGTTGTCCAAGCAATTTGCGATGAAGGACCTTGGTGAAGCAACTTATATCCTTGGGATAAAGATCTATAGAGATAGATCAAAGAGGTTGCTTGGTCTTTCACAATCATCGATACATAGACAAGATGCTAAAGAGGTTTAGCATGGAGCGAGTCCAAGAGAGGGTTTCTTCCCATTACTCATGGGATAACACTCTCGAAATCTATGTGTCCTAAGACACAAGATGAGAGGATTCGCATGGATCGAGATCCGTATGCATCTGCAGTAGGATCGATCATGTATGCTATGTTATGTACGAGGCCCGATGTATCGGATGCTCGAGTGTCACGAGCAGATACCAATCGGATCTGGTGAGGGTCCTTTGGGTGGCTGTCAAGAATATCCTCAAGTACTACAAGCGAGGAAGGATGTTTTCTTGATATATGGAGATGGAAATCTCCAGTGGCGGGCATCTGGATGCAGATTTCCAATCGACAAGGATGACTCAGATCCGATTAGGTTATGTTTTCACGCCGAGCGCGGAGCGGTCGATTGGAAGAGTTCAAACAAGAGACGATCACGATTCGACGCATCGAGCAGAGTACATTCTTTGCATCGAGGCGGCAAGGAAGCCGTTGGATCGAAGTTCATTTCGAACTTGGTGTGGTTCCTAGCTGTGATGGACCCATACAGTTGTATTGTGACAACAATGGGGCTATTGCTCAGCAAAAGAACCAAGGTCTCACCAACGATCTAAACACGTACTCCCGCAGATATCATCTAATTCGAGAGATCATTGCTAGAGGTGATGTCGCGATCGAGAGGATTCCACAGAGCGTAACATTCTCGATCCGATTGTGAAGCCATTGTCACACAAGAATTTTGATTCTCATGTACTCGCTATGGTATTAGATACCAAGGCGATTGGCTTTAGGTCAAGTGGGAGATTTGTTAGAGTAGTGCCCTAAAGGCAATCCCCTTTAGCGCTTTTTATTCATAGTCATGTATAGACTTTATGAATAAATAAAGAAAGGCATGTTTCATTTATTTGATGTTCTTTATGAATTGATAGTGATCTTTAATCAAATTAATGAATTCCATGATATATGACATAGCATGAAGGAAATTATGATGTGATCATACTCTCGAGATTCCTATCATGTGCAATTATGTCGAGATCTAAATTTTCCTAGTCATAGGATTAATGAGGTGGACATCATTAATCCCGGACATAACATATGTCATACTCCTTGATTGGATCAAGCGGTGGATCTCGAAGCTGTAAATATGAGATATTTAGAGTTGACATATGGATGCTTACTAGTGGTAGTAAGTTCATTGGATGACTGCCATGAGATCATCACATGGATTTATGTCGCTGATAATCTCATCATAGCAATGGTGCAAGTATCCTTAGACTTGAGGTACTCGAGGATATCTTGAATCTTGATCACATGCTGACTCCATTCCTTGTGGCCTTCAGGAGGTTACTCATAGGGTGGTGCTTGGAGTACGTTTGAGGTATTGAAGGTAATTGAGTAGCCAATAAAGGATTCATCATACGTGAAAGCAGAAGAGATACCTGACCTCTTCGTCGGGATCATTACTTTAAGTCTCTGGCGAGCATGACTATGTCATGAAGAGTGTCTTCATGGACATATAAAGTAATGAGTCCTCGGGCGAGGCGATTTCACTGGCTAGACTTAGTCTAGTAAGAGTTGACATATTAGCCATACTCATAACCAAGTGGGGTATAGGATGATTAAAGGACGAATTGCACCAGTAATTGTCTACATGGAAGGTTCGTGATCGGTTCGTGATGAATTCATCAAACCAATTACTTTTCGGTCAATTAGGGGTCATGATGTGTTGCTAGATACCGCTCATGACTTGCTTCGATTAATTGTTAATCTAAGTGGCCAACATAACTAGGAAACCTAAAGGGTCACACGCTTAAGAGTGACTCGGAGAATCAGTAAAATAGTAATTGGACGAGTTCCAATTATGGAGAGCATTAGATTAAATGGATCCCAATGGGATTGGGATATGTCCCGATGAGATCGCGACATCAATATTGCTAAGAAAGGTTTAGGTGATTTTTTGATCACAAGGGGCAGAGAGTGAAGTAGGGTAGGAATTCTCAGATTGACTGGACCTCTTAGTAATTATATATATATATTAATTAATTAAGTAATTAATTAATTATATATATATATTTATATATTATACACGTTGAAGAGGGAGGAGAGGATAAGAATGTTGAAAAGTCAAAGATGCCTTCATTTAATGCTTGAAGAAATGAATGGCTATAAAGCCACCACTTGGCTTCATCTTATGGAACTCTTTTAAGAGTTAAAAGAAAGACATAAGATGGCTTAAGTGAAAAAATGATGGTCGTATGTTTCATGGAAGAGAAAAGGAGAAAGCTAAAGGTTAAGTTTAAGGTGTAATTTGGATTTCATCTCTTCTTTTCTCAAGCATCATCGATTTCTCTCTTCTCAACACAAGGATTCAACATTATTCTCAAGCTCTCCGGATGTAGGTAGGGTCTAGCAGCTCTTATTCTCGTTTCTAGCTATTCCGGGTCAAAAGGGTTTGACTCGGTTAGGTTTTCCGATCTCTGCGAGATACCTTTAGAGATAGTCTCTATTGGCTATTCAGGTTTGAGTTTTCATACCGACACCGGATCCTGGTTTTCGGAAGGTCCCGGGACCAAAAAAATTTTTTTCCGCTGCTGGAACATGTGATGTTCCTCCCGGGATTTTCCTACATTCACAACCACAATGCTCAAACCACCACGTCCGTCGTACAGTGAATTAATTTCACAACTGCAGAATTTGGATCAACGCCGGAATTGGATTTCTAATGTGTCTTCACCAACAACTCACCTTGCTTTCTATACTTAGAAGAACAATACTGTAGGTAAAAATCAAAGTTCCACTTTTAACTCTGATGGTCAAGGTTTTCATGCTCAGCAGGCTCGAAGTCACCCTCAAGCAACGTTCTCACAGCAACGTCGTCCACCTCCTCCGGGGTAGAAACGCATGACAGCCGCAGAGTGCGAGTTATATCGCAATGAAACCTGCTAATACTGCGGTAAGCCAGGCATATAGCAAAATTTGTTGGTGGATCTCTAAACTGCAGCTCGACCTTCCGCACTTCCTCAAGCATCGGCAAGATTGACATTTGATAATCTGAATCGATCATGATCGGACATCGGACACAGACTACAAATCACATATTTGGAAGTGAAAGTATGTTGTCGGTTTACATAAATATACGTGAGTGACTCGATCATGATAGGCGATGGATCATCAATTCCTATATTTGGTATTGGTGGTTATGTTATTCATAAAAATAATCGACACTACCACTCTCAGAAATTTTGTATGTTCCTGACTTTAAAAAAAATCTGTTATCTGTAAGTAAATTAACTTCGCAATTTTCGGTTAATTGTGAATTTACTAATGATTCTTTTCGTATAAAGGAAAGGAAGACAGGCGAGCTAATCATGCAGGGACCACGGAAGGGTGATTTATATACAATTTCTAGTAGTCTAGAAGCAAATTTCTCTTATAGATTCAAATCCTGCAATGTGGATATCTGGCACCAGCGTCTTGGACACCCACAAGCTTCTGCTTTAAATCATTTGCATAATAAAGACCTTATTACTGTTAATGGCCCGTTAAAATTAAGACAATTGTGTGATAGTTTTCAGTTAGGCAAGCTTAGCAAATTTCCTTTCAGTAGAAGTACCAATTTAACTACTGTTGCGTTTGAGAAAATACATTGTGATTTATGGGGCCCTGCTCCAGTTCTGTCTACCGGAAAATTCAAATACTATGCATGTCTTGTCGATGATTTCTCCAAATATACATGGCTAATACCGTTGCTGCTGCAAAATCTGATTTTATTCGCATTTCTTGCTTTTGAAAATTATGTTCATCGTCAATTTAACGTCATAAAAATTTTCAATCGATGGCGGAGGAGAATTTATTAATTCTCGCTAACAAATCATTTTCTAAGCAGAATAATTCATCACATTTCTTGTCCGTATACTCGGAGCAATCCAAAGATTGAGCATGACATCGGATAATACGAGAACTTGGAATGTCAATGTTGTTTCATAGTCGGGTTCCACTATCACTATGGGTTGGCGCATTCAATCTGCGCATATTTTTAATTAATCGCTACCATCATCTTCAATTTCATTTGACTCACCATTTTTAGATTACATTAAAAAAACACCAGTTATTCAATGTTAAGAGTATTTGGGTGTAAATGCTTCCCATATCGTGGGACACAAAAAGAATAAATTTGACCTAAAATCTACCGTTTGTGTATTTGCGGGATCGGTGATCGATATAAAGGATACAAGTGTTTCGATCCAAAAATCAGAAATACATCATATCAAGACATGTGGTATTTGATGAAGAAGTGTTCCGTATAAGCAAAAAATTGGAACTACTCCAACGGTGCGAGATCTCACAACTCCTTGACACGTGGATAAGTCCAACAACCGTCACTCTACTAATACTCCAACAGCAGACCCAAAATCTCTTTCTCAATCATTGATTTCAAACCCAATTCCTTATCTGCCAAACCATATTAATCATTATCCTCCCCACACTCCAACTTCAATAAACACTCCAACAAATCCTCCAACACCCAATACCGTTCACCATCCACCATCTTCTCCACAACCAACAGAACACCATACTCCTCCACAGTCGGTCAATTCCATAACTCCACAAATCTCTACCGAACCGTCATCTTCAACCCATCCAATGATAGCTTCCTCCTCTCAACCACAAACCGCCACAGAACCAACATCATCGTCACCTCACTCAACACCTTCACCACAAACCGTCACCCAATCGTCAACATCATCATCATCGACGGGTCGCTTAACAACCACCACCACCACCGCCCCGTATAAACCAGGTCCGTCAACAAGTCGTCACCCGTTCAAAGCGGGATTGTCAAACCAAACCCAAAGTATGCCTTAATTCTCACAAAAATCCATCCATCCCTAAAGAACCGTGTCGGTGAAGCGAGCCTTGCACACGCGAGGTGGAAACAAGCCATGGACGATGAAATATCAGCTCTTCACAAGAATGAAACGTGGACACTTGTTCCGCGGACACCAAATATGCACATTATAGGAAGCAAATGGGTCTTCAAGTCAAAGCTAAAGGCGATGGTTCTCTAGAGCGATTAAAGGCAAGGTTGGTTGCCAAAGGTTATCATCAAGTTGATGGGCTAGATTATACAGAGACATACTCACCGGTGATCAAACCAGGAACAATACGATTGGTCTTATCAATTGCTTTAGTTCGAGGTTGGTTCGTGAGACAACTTGACGTTAAAAATGCATTCCTACATGGCCACATCAGTGAAGATCTGTATATGGAACAACCCCCAGGAATGATAGATGAAAAATTTCCATCATATGTTTGCAAGCTTAAAAGGGCGTTATATGGTCTCAAACAGGCTCCGCGCGCATGGTTTGATAGGCTTAGCAGTTTTTTAATTTCCTACGGATTTATTTGTAGCCTAGCTGACCCTTCTCTTTTTATTTTTAAGTCGGAGCATGGCATACTTGCGTTGTTGATTTATGTGGATGATATGCTTTTAACAGGATCTTCTTCAAAACTCATAGATTTATTTGTTAAATTGTTGTGTAGGGAATTTTCCATGAAGGATCTTGGAGCAATACATCATTTTTTGGGCATTGAAGTAACCACGTTAAACGATGGACTCCTGCTTTCACAGACACAATATGCTCTAACATTGTTAGACAGGTCCAACATGAATAATTGTAAACCCAAGGCAACACCTCTTGAAGGGAAACCAACCATTACAGGTTCAGAGGCAATAACCGATCCAACTTCATACAGAAGTTTGGTTGGAGCACTGCAATATCTAACGCTTACACGTCCAGATATTGCTTACAGTGTCAATTTTGTTTCTCAATTTATGCAGGCACCAACTGAGGGACACATGAAACTTGTCCATCGCATCCTACGCTATGTCAAAGGCACACTTGATCTCGGAATATATCTAACCAAAAATTCTACCTTGAATTTGCAAGGTTACGCCGATGCAGATTGAGCAGGTTGTCCACTGACAAGACGCTCAACAACAGGATATTGCACTTTTTTGGGACAAAACATTATCTCATAGTATGTCAAAAAGCAACACACGGTCTCAAGGTCAAGCACAGAGGCTGAATACAGAGCTCTAGCTAACACTGCCGCTGAACTTACATGGTTGACATATCTCTTACAGGATTTCTCAATTCCTCAAAAAGTGTCACCTACAATATTTTGTGACAACCTCAGCGCACTATATCTCACCGTGAATCCAGTGTTTCATGCTCGGTCAAAACATATAGAGCTAGACTATCACTATGTCAAAGAAAGAGTGGCCCTTGGACTCCTCGTGACTAAGTACATTCCAACAGAGCAACAGGTAGCAGACATTTTCACAAAACCAGTTCCCAAGGCATTAATCAAGACGTTCATCACCAAACTGTGCCTTCAGCCCCGGCTCAGTTTGCGAGGGGATATTAACGATCACAGGACCAATAAGGATGATTATTGTGGTCAATATGACCTGTTGCAAAACAAATATGGAGAAATAAGGTGATTTGGAGTAATAAGGTTGACTATATTTTTTACACTGTTAATTGGGTGTATTTAGTTGTTGAAGAGTTCTGATAGAGTTGTTAGTCAAATAATCTCTATTTCTGATAGAGTTGTTAGTCAAATAATCTCTATTTCTGATATAGTTGTTAGTCAAAGTTGTTAGACTATAACTGTTTAGATTGGATTCGGTTGTTAGCTACGTATAAGGCTAGAACTGTTAGCAAATGTACTGGGTCTATATATTGACTCACGGCATCTATTTTGTAGTAGTGAAAAACATTCAATCAAAATCTTCAGCCTTTATTCGGTCTTATCATTCCTTTTGTTGATTTACTTTTTGTTTTCTTTCTCCTTTCCCCTTCTCATCAGTCACAATCAGTATGAACTTCTGATAATGGAGATTCAATTTGAGCATCATCACGTCTTGACCTTTTGTGATCAAAACAAGGAGAATTTCTCCCATATTTTGCTCAATATTGAGAGAAATAGAAGAAAGGTAGATAGTGATTTAGAAGTTGCGAGTTTGATTATGAAGAAGACTATCCCTGTGTGCCTTATCCTTGTGAATCATCGATGATGGTCTGTCTACTACGTGAAATGTGTGATGATATCTGGGTTCACAAATCTTGTGCTTCTTTACCTCATGAGATACGAGCTCATCCTCTACACTTGAAACATGATCATCCTCTCACCCTTCTTCCTCAGCAAACCGATGAACTCTCTCATTCTGATTCACTATCATCTTCTAAAGGTGAGGTGAACATTTGTGATGGTTGCAGGGATATCACAATTTCTGGAAAATATTATGCTTGTGCAAAATGTGGGTTGAAGTTGGATGTCAAATGTGCTCTTTCACTGCAAGTCACGATATCACCGTCTCCTGATACAAAAACTTCGATTTCCCATCACTCCCATGATCATAAGCTCTTCCTTTCCAATTTCAATAAGGAAATGTTTTTGGATTTCGAATGGAATCGTGATTGCGAGCTATGCGACAAGGAACTATTGGATCTAACATATGGTTGCTTTTACTGTCAATTCTACCTTCACAAGAGATGCCTAGAAATTACCCAACAAGAATGTTTAATACTCCCTATTCACTCGCATCACCCACTTTCTATTGAATATCGTCATAGGTTGTCCATTTGTGATCAGTGCAAAGATTTATGCGGAAGCTTACGCAGAGGCTCTTTTATGGCAATTTGTAAAGAATGCGGCCTCAAAATTGATTACAAATGTGCTTTTATTAGTGACACCACTAATGACACGATTGAAAGATCAATTAAGGATGAGGTGAAGACCCAAATTTTGTATTTTGACCACGATCATCATATGCTAAGTTTCTTCAATCTTTGTGATAAGGTTAGTCTACATCGTGATATGGTTTTTCTAACTTGTGAAGGATGCAGATTGCCACTTTCAGGCCCAAGTTATGGTTGCCTTGAATGTGATGTGCATTTGCATAAATCTTGTGCAGAATTGCCACGCAGAATACAACACCCTTATCACCCTTATCATGATCTTTTCCTCGAAAATTCTGAAGGATACTGTAGAGCATGTCACAAACATGCAAAGTTGCTGAGGTACGGATGTCGTTGGTGTCCTTCCTTTTTGCTTGATACCCAATGTGTCCTCAATAATTTGGGGGTAATATCTGCACTCAAGAATAAAGAGTATCACCAACATGACCTCTATCATTTTGTGGCGCCAAATTTATATCAATTAATCGATTTCAAATTTGAGGCATCATGCTACATCTGTAGGGAGAATTGAGAAGGAGCATTCTACATTTGTTTGGAGTGCAACTCATATTTTCATATGGAATGCATTGGAATTCCAAAAGAAGTGAAGCATGATTCTCACCTGCATCCTCTAACTCTCATGGATCCATTAACAGAGGATAAAATTGATGAATCTAAAGATCAGTATTGTTGTTATACGTGTGAGGAAAAGAGGAATCCAAGATATCATGCTTATTCATGTCAACAATGTGCTAAGATCGGTCATATTTTTACATCTCACATTGAATGTGTATTATCAAGCGAGGTAACTTAACTTCTTCATTTTTTTATAATCTTTTCTTTTAACATCCTTGTCTTACTCAACTATTTCATCTTCTTTTTTGCTCGATGTAGTTAAACGAAATTGAGCATAACCGCATGATAAAGGAAGATGACGAAAAAGATAACCATGGAAAGCTTTCAATTAATCCACGGTGTATGAAGCAACTCCTAGTAAGTATCTATAAATTACTACCATACTTTAATATGGTATGATAGACACAAAAACTTACCACTCATTTATATGACAAATTGAATAAAGAAAAATGTAAATTCGATGTAAATACGGAATATTAAACTACAACTTCATTCTAAGCTATTAATAATATAGATACAAACCTATTCGATATTCTTTTTATTTTCACAAATCAATTCTTTTTATATTATTGTCTTTTAGTATTAAAATAAGTTTTAAAATAATTTTCCACAATATCGATTTTATTAAAGTGATGCAATTAATTTAATAGATACAAGTTCGATACTCTATGAATAATTAAATTATAGTATAAAATAAATATATTAATTTTAAAATTTATTATTAATTACAACGCATGGATTTATAATATTATAGATTATAAAATAAAATAAAATGTCATATATAACTAAATAGTATCATATACAAGTACTCTTTTATGAAAATTAAAGATAGAAGATATGTTTAAAGAATAATATTAATTATAAAATATTTATTGTAATTAACTTGAACTTATGTTTTCTTTTCTTCCTTTCTTTTACGCAGATTAAAGATAAACTCAACGATCATGTTTTGAGCGATTTGAAGATATAATTGACTTCTCATGCTATCTATGTAAGGAGTTAGTACATAGTCCACGCTATGAATGCTCGTTTTGTCAAATTCATTTGCATAAAGAGTGTGCAAAATTGCCTTCTAAAATAAAACACAATCTTCATGAGCACTCTCTATCTATCACAGGAGGAGAGTTTCTCAAAACATATATATGTGATGGATGCCATGTCTACTATGAAAATGACATGTGTTACTATTGTGAAGAATGTAGTTTTTTCCTCGACAAGAAGTGTGCTCAAACCATCCCTTCCATTGGCAACCATTACCCAAAGTTGAATGATAATGGGAGTAAAGTTGGATTTTCACATTTCTCCCACTTCCATAAACTTAGATTTGCCTTTATTTCTAAGAAAACCAAGGTTCAATGCATAGCTTGTTTATGTCAAATTTTAGGTCCAACTTATTGCTGTTATGCATGTAATTTCTTTCTTCATGAATCCTGCTTTGACGAACTCAAACCCCAGTACATTCAGCATCCCTTTCACATCCAACATCCCCTGCATTTGTACTTCGGAGGAATTTGGTGCAATGCTTGCAAAAATCATTCAAGTATTGGTTATAAATGTGCGGAAGATTTTTTTCGGCTTGATATAAAATGTGTCAAGTACCTAACATCTAGTCTTCAACATAAGTGTCACGAGCACGAACTTTTCTGCTTTATGGATGAAGATATAAGTGATATGAAGGAAAGGTTTAGATGCAAAACTTGTGAAAGAGATTGCAATGCATCTTTTTACCGATGTTTGGAGTGTAATCTTAACCTACACATTGAGTGTATTCCAATACCAAAGAATGTTAAGAGTGTATGTCACGTCCATCCCCTTACTTTAATAGATTCGATTACCAAAGAAGGACAAGATGAATATTACTGTCATGCTTGTGAGAATTTGAGGAATCCAAAACATGCTGTTTATTATTGCAAGACATGCAAGATAGGTGACTACACTGCTCATATTGGATGTGTGTTTGACGAGGTAAGATTTGTATTACAATCATTTTTAGATTTTGCATTATCCATTGATCATTAGAACTTATACTTTAATAATTGAATATTTGATTTCAGGAGGATGGTGAAATAGAGATTCTTTAATCTCTATAAAGAGCTTTAGATTAAAAGAAATGAAGAGAACATGAGAGTTAGTGCCGACTGTTGGGATGAAGAATTAAAATGATAATTACTGTTGTTTTTATGAGTAACATGTCTTGAGGTTTTTCACAATTGAGGTATTTAAACATGATTAGGAATTGCCAATAAGTTGTTTTTGGCATGTGTTCTTTCTTTTTATGTGAAACGTTTGGTGTTTGCATCTAGTTACTGACCATTTAAACACTATGGCTTATTACTCAATTTGTGTTTGTTCTTATGCTCGTCAATCCAATTCCACCTGCCACTTGAGACATACACCTTATAAGCCACACAAGCTCACACCTCTTAAAACATTCATGTTCAGTTCTTTCGATAGAAAATGACTTTCAACTTAGTGTTCCATACCTACATGCTCAAGCGATAAAGTGTTGTCTCTTAGGTACAAATCTACAGATTAACCTGAATGCACTATAAGAAAATAACGATATTACGACGAAAAAATAGCGACAGTAAAGAAACCATCGTTGTTTACTGACGGAATATATAAAGTTATCGATAAATGTGTCGTGAAAAGTTAAACTTAGCGATGGAACAAAACCGTCGACAAGTAAGGCGGGAATTGGTGGAGGGAAATGACTTGTTGACATTACCGACGGACGATTAGGAACGGAACTGTCCGTCGGTAACATTTAAATCAGTATGTTGTCTTGACTTTGTGTTTGAACATTACTAACTTAAACAAAACGGCGTCGTTTTGTTTAAAACACTCCCGCAAAACCCTTCTCCCCCATCTCCGTCGTTCCTTCATTCTACTCTTCCCTTCTTTCTTCTCTCTTCCTCCAGCCCTGATAGCTGTGTTTGCTCCTCTGATGCGAAGTTGTCTTCCGTTCGTGCTGTGTCCAGTGACATCGTGCTACTTCCGGTCCTCTTCTCCGAGCAAGGCATCATTTTTGTTGAGGTATACATATTGATTGTGGGTGTTCTAGTTTAATTAATTAGTTTGTGTCTTTGATATTTTTTTCTATGTGTTTGGTGTTTTATGAATGGATAACAACGTTAGATGTCGAAATGTATGTGATAGAAGGGGAAAAATGTGAATTTGGTTGGTATAATGGGATGATTATTTGATGAACATAAGGTGTTTGATAAAATGCCTATATCTCCCTGGACACAAGTTTTTAATTACAAATTGTTTTATCACAATCAATTTTTAGAACTGTAACTGGACACATGCTTTCAATTACAAAGTCCTATATGGAAGATTTACCAGATGGATGTGAAGTTAGATTTTCTGAATCACTACTTAGAAGAAGAAGTTTACATTAAACAACCACCCAGATATGTCAAAAAAGGTTAGAAAGACAAAGTCTACAAACTGAAGAAAGCTCTTTATGGATTGAAATAAACTCCGAGGGCTTGGAATACAACAATAGATAAGTACTTTAAAAAAACGGATTTGTGAAAAGCCCATATGAGCATGCATTGTACACGAAGAAAAACAAACAAGGAGATATCATGATCGTGTGCTTATATGTGGACGACATTATTTTTACAAAAAATAATCCATATATGTTTGATGATTTCAAGAAAGCCATGACCAAAGACTTTGACATGACTGATGTAGGTGAATTGTCCTACTTCCTTGGAGTCAAACTGAAACAAATAGGAGAAGGAATTTTCATTTCTCAAGTGAAATAAGCAGATGAAGTCTTAAAGAAGTTCAAAATGAAAGATTGCAATCCAACAATGACACCTATCGAAGCAAGCTTAGAGTTAAAAAAAGATTCAGACAGAAAAACTATAGATCCAACATTATTCAAGAGTTTGGTTGGAAGTTTGAGGTATCTGACCTACACAAGACCAGATATTATGTATGCAGTTGGGCTAGTCAGCAAATATATGGAGAAGCCCAAACAAGATCACTTTGACGCAGCAAAAAGAATTTTGAGATATATTAAAGGTACAATTGACCAAGGTTTATTCTATACACATTCTCAAAATTCGAAATTAATTGGTTATTCAAATAATGATTTTGGTGGAGACGTGGATGATAGAAAAAGTACTTTTGGTTATGTCTTTCATATTGGGTCATCAAAAATTTCATGGTCATCAAAGAAGCAACAAACAGTTACCCTTTCAACATGTGAGGCTGAGTATTTACCTGCAACAGCAAGTTCATGTCATGCAATGTGGTTGAAATATATTTTAAATGAGTTGGATCACCCACAAGAAGGCCCGACAAGAATATATGTTGACAACAAGTCTGCCATATCACTTGGAAAACATCCAGTGTCACACAGTCGAAGCAAACACATAAAATGTCATTTTATTCGGGAACAGGTAAAAAACAAAATTATGGAATTGGTTTTCTATAGAACAGAAGATCAACTGGCAGATATTTTTTATAAAGTCATTGAATAACGAAGTGTTCCGTAAATTGAGAGAGAAGTTTGGTATGAGAAGTCAGGTTTGAGGGGGAGTGTTAGAAAATACAAACTCTCGTTCATTATGGATAATTATGTAGTTATGAAAAAAGATAAGGTTTGGGATAGAGAAAAATATCAAGTGATGATGTGAAAATTTATGGATGAATTTAGAAGCTTATGGAAGAATCTTATGAATAAGAATGAGTTACTTAATGTGTCAAAGAAGTGACCAAATTGAATTTGAAGTCTTGTAGATATGAATGAGTCAAAGAAGTGGCCAAATCGAATTTAAAGTCTTATGAATAAGGATGAGTCAAAGAAGTAGTCAAATTGTATTTGAAATCTTGAAGATAAGAATGAGTTAATTAATGTAAGAAGTAACCAAATTGTATTTGAAGTCCTTTAGCATGTCTATATATATGTGGTCTTGTAACCATTTATAGATATATGAAAAAAATATAGAGTATTTGAGAAAAGAATAGTTTTGAGAGCTGTAGCTCTTTGTGTGAAAGAAATATTAAGAGAAAAAGTGTTGTAGCACTTAGAGAGAACTTTTTTGTATCTTGTGAGTGTTCTTTGTACTCGTAAACTTTGTTATCAATACAAATACATATTTTGTGAAAGTTATTTTACTTGGAGCCCATCAAAGCTTCCAAAATTCTTTAATACTTATAGAGGAGTTCAGAAGCAATGGAGAGAACCTTAAAAAGGAGTTTAGATCAGAAGCAATGAAGAGAACATGAGAATTAATGCCAACTTTTCTCAAACAAAAAGGCTGCAAACCTCTTAAGTTTAACCCACCTGATTTTTTCTGCAATCATATTCCTTCTGCTTTATTCAATGGAAGCAGCAACCTTTTTCCTTTTGTTCCTTTGAAATTTGTCGAAAGGGTATGTATAATCAAATTTGGGTTGGATTTTGATCTTGGAGGTAATCGGGCCAAAATCTGTCCAACAAAGCACATCTGCGTTGTTGTCATCAATTGGCTGCCTAAATGTCCTTCATTACCAGATAAGTGGAGTTGTGGTTTCAGGTGGTTTTATTTTGTTCCTGATCTAATACGCTTTTGTTTGAGGGACTTCTCTTTATCTCGTGTTTCAATGTCCATGTCTGGGATCTGGGCTCCGTTCTCTTGAAATTTTGCTGTTGTTGTTCACACCGTCATCAGAGCGTGATGGCTTTAGTGTATATATTAGAGCAATACTTATGTTACTATGTTAGTGACAACTGGCTTCGCTTGGAGTGTATCAACCTACAAATTATCGTTCACATGGTCCCGCTCATTTAAAGCTTGAGTTTTTAGTTTCATAGGGTGGTTTAAGATCTTGATCTACAGTAAAGTATTGGTTGGTTCATTTCCTCTAGAACCTTTCAATTGATTAAGAGCTTGAAATCTTCTTAACGCATGTTGAACGATACGTACATAAAACTCATGTTTAACTAAATTACGCATGACAGAAAAAGTTCAGCTCAATTCTATTCAGCCGTGCCTAAAGTTAATTGGTCTAACCAGATCAAGTTTTGTTTTGACTTTGCAGTTGTATCTTTTTGTGTTTAAGTTGTTCAAAGACTCATAGAGGTTCGAGCCATCCTAGAAAACTAACCATGTCAGTCATAAATATAGCGTAAAGAATGCCTCAAATTATGCCCTGTGGTTTCCGCATGACATGTGACCTTATGGGTTAGTTCCAAATTTGGAGGCGTTAAATTATGTGCTATAAGCCTCCAAAGGTATAGAAAAACATATGTTTAATCGATGAACTTCAGAACCATCGGAACACTGACCATCTTCAAATTGACATTAAATACTTACTCTGACAAAGTCATCACATGTCATTAATTTGCACATGTATGGCAGACAGGATAATCTAAATCTGCATCGGAAGATGCTTCCCGATCTGCTTTTCTACTCAAATATTTTAATAGTTAGCTACGAATATTGAAGATTTAACCATTTCAGCCATAGAAATCGTGTAAAAAACCTTCCCTATTGTAAACCTTCTTTCTTGCCGCTTCATCAGTCAGTAATTTAAATTCTGATAATGGAGATCCAATTTGAACATGAGCATGTCTTGACATTTTGTGAAGAAAACAAGAAGAATTTCATCCACAATTTGCTTGAGTTTTTCAAACGAGATGAGAGAAATAGAAGAAAGTTAGATGGTGCTGCAAAAGTTGTAGACTTAGATGATAATGATGATGAAGAAGACTATCCCAAGTGCCGTGTCTGCTTCGAAATCGTGGATGATGGTCCTGTCTATTTCTGTAAGGAGTGTGATGATATCTGGGTTCACAAATTCTGTGCTTCTCTACCTCGTGAGATATGAGTTCATCCCCTACATTCGCAACATCATCATCATCCTCTCACCCTTATTGTTCAGCAAGAAATGTCACTATAATGCTCATATTGGATGTGTATTGAAGATAAGGGTTACGATCATCTTTAATAGGCCTAAAATATAACTATAAATACTTAATTTGTGCTTGAAATGTTATTATAATTAATGTCTTAAAGTTTTGATCTTGTAATTTATTAGACCTTATGCTTCGCAATTCAACGTATCATCTAAACCTTTCAGTTACAAAATAATAACCTTACCATTTACTCTAAGGCTTACGTTCTAAACTTTATACTTCACAATTAAATATTTAATTTTAAGAAGATGGGAAAGTTGAAATTATAATGTAAATATACAATTAAAATATTTTATGTATATATAATATTATATTATATTATATTATTGTGTGTATTATAAAATATTTATATAAAATGTATAATTGGCATCCATAGAAAATTTATAATATATTTTATATTAGATCATGATAACTTTATATTTAACCCTTTTAATAATGCAAGGCTATTTAAGTTTTCAAGTACTCAATCAATTTATAATTACTTAAATAATTAATTTTACCTATATTATTTACAATTATCCAGGCAATCGTAATATAAATGGTAATATATGATTTTTTTTAATTACAAAAAGGCAAAAATTAAATTAACTCAAAGCTCTAGCAAATAACATTCGTTGCGCATCTTGACAGATCAGTTCCTGGACGCCTAAGGGCGGGTCCTGAAGGACATGAAAGCCTGGGCTTAGTAAGGTTGCAAAGCTCACCAATCGATCGGCACACTGATTGCCTTCCCGGATACACATACTAGAGACGAATCTCTTAAGACTTCTATAAAAGCTCTCGAATATCTGTCACCAAAAAAGTAACCTCAGTTAGCACACTGTAAAGGTCGGAAAGGATATTAATGACCTCGGTAAAGTCCACCTCAGCAATTACCTTGCGATATCCCAAGTCCCAAGCCAGGGTTAAAGGCGAGCCTCTCCTTAGATTTTGCTGAAATCACCCACATCAGTTGCCTCTCCTTAGATTCAAGGCTACGGCTTATAACTTTGTATTTGTTCTTATATATGCTTGTCAGTCCAATTCTACCTGCCTCTAGAAAAAGGTACTTTACATACAGACAATCCGATTCCACCTGACTTTGTATTTGTTTCTTTTTCTGTGTTTAAGTTGACTTTAGGATATTCATTCACGGACTCGTCGAGCTTCTAGCCATCCGTAGAGACTAATCATGCCGGTCATAAGTGTTACCGTAAAGAATGCCTTAAATTATGCCCAGTGGTTTCCACATGACATGTGACCTTTTGTTTTATTCGATTACTATTCCATGTTCATATTACTATATTTTAAAATAATTTACTGAAAATATCTATTTTTATATAGAAGTTATTTAATTTGAGAGATACATTTGTAATGTACTTTATATCAATTGTTAAATTACATCTTAAAGAAATATATTAATTCTAAATTCGTTATTGGTTACAATTTGCATTTAATTATAATTAATATTAAACTTATAATAAAATAAAATAAACATATATAACATTGTACAAGAACTCTTTTAATAAAATTAAAATGATAAGAAGACATATATTAAAAAAGTTGCATGAAATTTAACTACAATTAAAACATATATAACAAGTAAATATCAAATTTTTAAAGATAATATGACCATCAAAAAATCAAAATGAAATGTTGTGCACATTAAGTATTAGTCTACAATATTAATTATTAATAAAATAATAAATATTATTTTAAATATAACAAATAATAATAATTATAATATTATAAATTATAAAACAAAATAAAAATGACCCATATAACTAAATGATATCATGCACGTGCTTTTTAATAAAATTAAAATGATAGAAGGCATGTTAAAAATAACAATATTAATTATGAAACTTTTTCTTATAATTAATTTAAACAATTACGATCAACAAATAATATCTCCTCTAATTTGGCAATGCTTTGTTCAATTTCGCAGGGACATCCCATAGATGTTCCCTGGGCAGCTCCTTAAATGAGAGTGGCCCTATTTATTTTTACGAGGGGGGCCTGGGCAGGTGGCAGGAAGCATTTGCATGAACTAGTATTGGTTTGTTCCAATTTTATACAGTGAACTCATAATAATTAATGCTTGAAATGTTGATATAATTAAACTGTCTTAGATTTTTGATTTTACATTATCCATCATATGTGATGAATTAGAGATTCTTTAACGAGAGCTTCTTTAATCCCTACAAAGAGGTTTAGATCTTTTATTACCAGTGAGCCTTTCTTTGTTATGTTTGGTATACATACAAGTATTAAGATTTTACTTCATCTTGACAAAACATCATTGTTTTCGCATAATTGATCAAAACGATACCGTTTGGGTTTACAGGCTTTACAAAAATTATTATAAAAGCGAGGCGAGGACAGCCTATCGCCACTTCTAAAACTTTCTCGTTGTGGTTGCAGCGACAGAGTCTTTTAGAAAACTTTCCCAATCGACTTGTAAACTCTTCTACTTTCACAATCAGTTTGAACTTCTGATAATGGAGATTCAATTTCAGCATCATCACGTCTTGACCTTTGTGATCAAAACGAGGAGAATTTCTCCCATATTTTGCTCAAGTTTTCAAACAAGATGAGAGAAACAGAAAAATTTAGATGATGAAGAAGACTATGAAGAGTTAGAAGTTGCAGAGTCTAGTCCTCAAACGAGTCGATCGCAAAAGCTGGAAATTTTCCATTTTCGGTGCAATTCAGACTATCCCGTGTGCCTTGTCTGCTTCCAAATCATCGATAACGGTCCTGTCTATTTCTGTGAAATGTGTGATGGTATATGGGTTCACAAATCCTGTGCTTATTTACCTCGTGAGATACGAGCTCATCCTCTACACTTGCAACATGATCATCCTCTCACCTTCTTCGTGATAACGTTGGTCTAGATTGTGAAGGATGCGGATTGATACTTTCAGGTCCAAGTTATGGTTGCCTTGAATGTAAAGTGTATTTGCATAAATCTTGTGCAGAACTGCCACGAAGAATACAACACCCTTATCACCCTTTTCACAATCTTTACCTAGAAAATTCTGAAGGATACTGTAGGGCCTGTAGCAAACATGCAAAGTCGTCGAGGTACCGATATCGCAAACCTGCAAAGTTGCTGAGGTACCGATGTCATTGGTGTCCTTCCTTTTTGCTTGATACAAAATGTGCCATCAATAATTTGGGGGTAATATCTGCACTCAAGAATAAAGAGTATCACCAACATGACCTCTATTACTTTGTGGCGCTAGATTCAGATCGATTATATGATTTAAAATTGGAATGCGACAATTGTAGTAAGAATGATGAGGCATCATTATTCTTCAAGAATAACGCATCATTCTACATCGAGACAGAGAAGTGCGAAGGATTCTACATTTGTTTGGAGTGCGACTCATATTTTCATATGGAATGCATTGGAATTCCAAAAGAAGTGAAGCATAATTCTCACTCACATCCTCTAACTCTCATGGATCCATTAAAGGAGGATAAAATTGATGAATCTAAAGATCAGTATTATTGTTATACTTGTGAGGAAAAGAGGAATCCAAGATATCATGCTTATTCATGTCAACAATGTGCTAAGACCGATCATATTTTCACAGCTCACATTGAATGTGTATTATCAAGCGAGGTAAACTTAACTTCTTCATTTTTTCTTTTAAAAAAAAAAGATTCTTGTCTTACTCAACTATTTCATCTTCGTTTTTGCTTGATGTAGTTAAACGAAATTGAGCATAACCACATGATAAAGGAAGATGACGAAGAAGATAACCATGAAAAGTTTGCTGACTTGTGTAAGCTTTCAATTAGTCCACGGTGTATGAAGCAACTCCTGGTAAGTATCAATAAACTACTGCCATACTTTAATATGGTATGATAGACACAAAACTTACCACTCATTTATACGAAAAATTGAATAAAGAAAAGCTGTAAATTCAATGTAAATACGGAATACTAAACTATCAATAATATAGATACAAATCTATTGGATATTCTTTTATTTTCACAAATCAATTCTTTTATATTATTGTCTTTTATTATTAAAATATGTTTTAAAATAATTTTCTGCAATATCGATTTTTATTAAAGTGATGTAATTAATTTAATAGATACAGTTATGATACTTTATGAATTATTAAATTATAGTATAAAATAAATATATTAATTTTAAAATTTATTATTAATTACAACGCATGGATTTATAATATTATAGATTATAAAATAAAATAAAATGCCATATATAACTAAATAATATCATATTCAAGAAATCTTTTGGTAAAATTAAAAAATAGAAGATATGTTTAAAAGAATAATATTATTTATAAAAATATTTATTGTAATTAACGTGAACTTACGTTTTTCTTTTTTTCTTTCTTTTATGCAGATTGAAGATAAATTCAACGATCATGTTTTGATCTATTTCGAAGATATAATTGACTTCTCATGCTATCTATGTAAAGAGTTAGTTCAGAGTTCACGCTATGAATGCTCATTTTGTCAAATTCATTTGCATAAAGAATGTGCAAAATTACCTTCCAAAATAAAACACAATCTTCATGAGCACCCTCTTTCTATCACAGGAGGAGAGTTTCTCAAAACATATATATGTGATGGATGTCATGTCTACTATGCAAATGACATGTGTTACTATTGTGAAGAATGTGGTTTTTTCCTTGACAAGAAATGTGCTCAAACCATTCCTTCCATTGGCAACCATTACCCAAAGTTGAATGATAATGGGAGGAAAGTTGGATTTTCACATTTCTCCCACAACCATAAACTTAGATTTGCCTTTATTCGTGAGAAACTCGAGGTTAATTGCTCAGATGTAAACGCTTGCTAATTTTAGGTCCAACTTATTTCTGTTATGCATGTGATTTCTTTCTTCATGAATCCTGCTTTGACGAACTCAAACCCCATTATGTTCAGCATCCCTTTCACATCCAACATCCGCTGCACTTTACAATTGGAGAGGCTACTTGCAAAGCTTGCAGACGTCGATCAAATCTTGGTTATAACTGTGCAAAATGTCATTTTAGGCTTGATACAAAATGTGTAAAGTACTTAACATCTAGTTTGCAACATAAGTGCCATAAGCACAGCCTTTTCTACTTTGTGGATGAAGATATACGTGATGATGGTTCATGTCATTTTTATTGCAATGAGTGCAGCAAAGTTTGCGATTCGTCTTTTTACCGTTGTTTGGGTGTGCTTTTAACCTTCACATCGATTGCATACCAATACCAAATAATGTTAAGAGTGTATGTCATGTCCATCCTCTTGCTTTAATGGATACAAGTGATGAAAAGAAGTACGAGATGAATATTACTGTTATGCTTGTGAGAGCTTGAGGAACCCAAAACATGCTGCTTATTGTTGCAAGAAATGCTACTACACTGCTCATATTGGATGTGTGCTTGATGAGGTAAGATTTTGATTCAATCATCTTGATCGCCTAAAACATACTCATAATTTTGCATGAACTAGTAATATTTTGTCAAGATTTTTATTCAGTGAATTGTCTAAGCTTCCACCTCTAGTCGTTAGATGATAGTTAGTGCTTGAATTTTACTTATAGTTAACGTGTCTTCAGGTTTTAATTTTGCATTATTTATTAGAACTTATGTTTTACAATTGAATATTTGATTTCAGGAGGAAGGTGAATTAGAGATTCTTTAATCCTTATAGAGGAGTTCAGATTAGAAGCAATGGAGAGAACCTTAAAAGGAGTTTAGATCAGAAGCAGTGAAGAGAACATGAGATTTAATGCCAACTAAACCTCTTAAGCAACCCAGCTGGGTTTTTCTGCAATCATATTCCTTCTGCTTTATTCAATGGAAGCAGCAACCTTTTCTTTCTGTTCCTCTGAAATTTGTCGAAAGAGTATATATAATCAAATTTGGGTTGGATTTTGATCTTGGAGGTAATCAGGCCAAAATCTGTCCAACAAAACACATCTACGTTGTTGTCATCAATTGGCTGCCTAAATGCCCTTCATTACCAGATAAGTGGAGTTGTGGTTTCAGGTGGTTTTCTTTTGTTCCTGATCTATACGCTTTTGTTTGGGGGACTTCTCTTTATCTCGTGTTTCAATGTCCATGTCTGGGATCTGGGCTCCGTTCTCTTGGAATTTTGCTGTTGTTGTTCGCCACCATCATCAGAGTGTGATGGCTCTGGTATGTATAGTAGAGTGACAACTGGTTTCGCTTGGAGTGTATCAACCTACCAAATTATCGTTCACATGTCCCTGCTCATTTAAAGCTTGAATTTTTAGTTTCATAGGGTGGTTTAAGATCTTGATCTACAGTAAAGTATTGGTTGGTTCTTTTCCTTTAGAACCTTTCAACTGATTCCGAGCTTGAAATCTTCTTAATCCATGTTGAACGATACGTACATAAAACTCATGTTTAACTAAATTAAGCACGACAGAAAATGTTCAGCTCAATTCTATTCAGCCTTGCCTAAAGTTAACTGGTCTAACCTGATCAAGTTTGGTTTTGACTTTCTGTCGTTATAGAAGAAATCAGTAGGATCCTATTAAATAAGTGATGCTGTGCAAAACAAAGGCAATCCTATTAAATAAGTGATGCTGTGCAAAACAAAGGGGGCCTGACAAATATCTACTTACGTTTAATAAAGCAAGTCAGATGGCGCCTGCTAAGAACAAAACTTCTTTGAAAAATAGAAGGAGCTTGTTATAAAAACTAGGAAATTAAACACTCAGCATAATATAATGCGGAATTAAAAAGTAAAGAGAGATAGAAAAGAGAAAAACACAGTCGATTTATACTAATTCGGCCTAACTCAAGCTAACGTCTAGTCCCCAAGTATTCTACTTGAGTTTTTCACTATAAAACCAAATAGTACTGTACCAATCCTTTCCAAGCTCAAACAAGTAGTATTGTCCTAGCCTCTTCAAGCTAACACGATTAGTATTCTCCTAGCCTCTCCAAGCTAACACATTATAAATGAAACAAGTAATTGGAGAATTTTACTCAATTGTATTGTTGGAAAAGTCACATGATTTACACTACTTACAAGCTACATTCTTGGCCTATGATTGTGCTAATTCTTACAACTATATGATTACAATATGTAACGACAATTATGCTAATTCTTACAGCTAGATGATTACAGCGTATAACTATAATTGGAAGTCAACTGATTGTGTGTGATAGTTAAGGGATCTTGAATCCCAAGTATCCTGCTGTCCCTAATAGCCCCCCTCAAGCAAGAGAGCTTCTTGGAAGGACTTGAAGCTTGCTTTTTAGCTCCAAAAATTTCACAGAGGATAATGGTTTGGTAAAAATGTCTGCGATTTGATCATTAGTGGAGATATGTTTGACTGTGAGAACCCCCTTGGTGCATTGTTCACGTACGAAATGATAATCGCACTCAATGTGTTTTGTCCTTACTTTAAAGACTGGATTAAGAGATAAAAATGTTGCCCTCATGTTATCACACCAAATCGTGATTGGTTGAGGGATGGTGTGACCAAGTTCCTTCAATAGAGACTTTAACTGTAACATCCTGTCACCGATGGGATGTGTACAGTTCATTGCATACGTATTTGGCACGAGCATGCATTATAGAATTTGTGTATAATTGACATTTGTACGTACATACATGTATGACATATTTCCGACTTAATTTGGATAATTTGAATTTGGATATGATTAGGTCATGTGTGAGAATTTGGTCAAAATAGGCTCTAAGATTGAATTTGAATTAGAAAAGGATGTTAGGAAGTTGAATTATGAAATTGGAGTATATGATAATTAGTTTTCTATTTTTGAAGATTTATAGGAAAATTTCTGGAATTTTCGAAGAAATAGGCCCGGACCGGAAAATTGATCGATGACTGGTTAATTAGATTTTCGGTTCCGAAATTGATTATCCGATGGCTCGGACATGTTAGAAATTGAATTGAGGAATTAGGATTTAGTCATTAGAATTAGGAGAAATTAGAATTGAAATTAGTTTGAAATTTGTTCGATTTGGGTGGTGGAAATTTATTAGCCAAACAAGCCCTTGTTCCTTTGATATTTAAACCCTTACTCTTTGAAATCTTTCTTTTCCACAAGCTTTCTCCTTCTTCTTCGTGATCTTCTTTCTTTGGATTGCTACTCAATTTCTTTGTGCCAATTGCTTTCTTCTTTTGTCATTGATCATTCCTTTGGCTTGGAAAAGAATAGAAGAAGTTGATGGAATTTTATTTGGTGATAGCGGGTGGTGTCGATGATCTTTGTAACATCTCACCCCCTACTGGAAGGGTAAAATAGAAAATTTGCCTTAGGATGGGATTGATAGGGAACAATTAGTACTGTTCATGCATAATAGGATTGATACACAGTATCAATTGTGCACAGGAACTTACTGTACATGCATACATGATATTCTCGGTTTGCATACCTAAGACAATTTTATTGGAATTAACGTGATTAATGGGTTTGAAAAATTATTCTGAGTGCGCTATTGAGTGTTTTATATTTTAAGGGATTTTTAGAAATTTTTCTGGAATTTTCCGGAGAAAATTCCCGGACCGGAAAAAAATCGCCAAGTGGCGAACCGGTAGATTTTCGGTAGCGAAAATTGCTACCCAATGGCACTGTCATGTTGGGTATATTATTTTGGAATTGAAATTAGGATCATTGGACTAGAATTAGTCAAATTGCAGTAGTATTTCTAAATCCTATCCATCATTTTGTTTTATTTCTATTTTGTCTTTTTCCCATTTTTTTTGAGAAGTGTCTTGAGGACACCTCATCAACACCTTAAGCCTTGTGTGATTCTCGGTGTTTCTAGTAAAATGAGTAAAAAAATGACTTAAAAGGCTTGGTTTCATCCACTCATCCGAAAATGCTTCACTTCTCTCCATCTCCATTGATTTCTTCTCCTTCTTTAAGTTACTCTCCTTCTACTTAAGAGCTCTTCTTCTTCTTGCAACCAAGTTGTTGTCTTGCCATGGAGAACTTACACTTGCATGGGGTTAGAAGAGGTTGTTAGAGAGAATAGCAAAGAAAGAAGTGAAGAGAATTAAAGAGTGGAAGCTTGAATAGGTAAGTGTATGGTTTAAGTTTTCCTTATGCTTTGAGTATGCATTTAATGAATCATAGTAATTAGTTGCATTGATTGGAAGTTATTATTCATTATATATGATGTATAATGCATGGAGGTCATGAAACCTATGGTTTAAATTGTTGAGTATAAGACTAAGTTGAAGTATGACTTGAAAGTTGTATGATTGAATTGTGTTTTAGCTTGTTTTGGATTGAATATTGATGTTATTTCTTGCATGGAAATGATTGTGTATGGTGCTGCCAAATTGAGGTAGATATTCCTAGTGAATGTAGGCATGATATAGGGACTGATTTTGTGTCCAATTGAGATGCTTATGGTAGTAGAATTTGAATTGGCATGATAGGAAGTGTAAGTTGAAGATGAAGGCTGGAAAATGGATTTTAACTTACTATACTGTTTTGAGCATAACTCATTGTGTAGTTATGCAATTGAGGCAAGGTTTGTGCCCACTGAAACTTTGGTTTGTTGGCTACATTTTGTGTGAAATAGGTTTTGTCAATTTTAACTTTAAGAGGTTGAAATTTGGCTTGGAAAGTTGCTGTTGGGACTTATGTGAACAGTAACCGAGACATAGAACCTAGAGTTTTGCTGATTTTCTAAATTAATTGATATGGAATTTGGGAAAATGATCTTCATGAAAGTTGAAGCCTATTAAGTTAGCTTTCCAATGCCACTGATTTTGCAATTTTAGACATTTTACAAGGAGTTATACTGCTTGAAAATCACTGTCCAATTGAGTACTTTCAGGGCAGCAGCATTCACTGAATTGTTTGACCTAGTTGGCCATTGAATTTGAATTTAGATTGTTCATGAAGTTGTAGATCACATTGTGATCTTACTGAGAAAATTTATTGTGTAATTTGTGACTAAGGAAATGGGAAGTTATTGAATTTACAAAATACTGCACTGGTTAGGAACTCATTGACTGGACAGAAACTTTGATTGTATTTTTAACACCTTAGAGATGAATTTGGCTTTTGGGTTCTTCATGAACATTGTAGATCTTTCTTTTCTCTATGAAATAGACATTAATTTTACCCAATTTGGAGTTTGGAGTAAGGAGTTATGACTTATGAAAGTTGGTATGTCGGAGAACATTTTGCAGATCTGTCATGGGAGTAATGTAGTGACTTGTATCCTTAGATAACTCGACTTATGCATACTATGACAACGTAAGTCGACTTGTTTTCTCATGTAAAGTCGACTTATCTTGACCTTTTCCATTCTTTTGTTTATAACTTGTCCGTCAAATTGTCCGATTGACTTTGATTCTCGAGGCATCGGTTCATGACTTATTAATTTCATTTACGAGACATTGAGAATTATTGGACGGAAATTAGCGTGGACCGGGTAATGGACCGTTAATTCTGTTTTATTTAATTGGGGACCTATAGAGGTCCGATTTGGCGTTCGTCGGTGCCATTGAATTTCTAATTTTTCTCGGATTTTATTGTTGAAAAAGATGAGGTTAGGGCTGAGAATATCATGATCATGCATTGTGCACCTTCTAAGTGTTACATGTGCATTACGAAATAGTTACGATTGAATAATTGATAATGTTTGTATCTTGTCATTGTTATAGAGTCACACTTGAAGCGTCGGTCTCTGAGCGTCCTTTGACCCTTGATTTTGGCTCGAAATCTGGTGAGTAACTGGGTGGTTTACTCAATTATTATATAGCTCTTGTGGGGATGAGCGGTGGGATTAGAACATGTTTGTTATTTGAATTCGGACGGAGGATCCGATGGATTGGAAGAATTGACATAAAAGTGTATCTGGTTTTAATTACATGGCTGGATCGTTACTCTTGTGTGAAAGTGCGATACATAAATGGCTTGTCTTATTCGCTTCTGTTTCCTTGTGATATCTTGTGATCTTGTGAACCATTCGTGAAGTGTTACGGATGACATTGTGCATGGTTTGTTACATTGTCTTGTATTCTCTTTGGGATATGACTGTTTTATCTTGATATTAAATTGGGCATATGTATTGCATACACCGATGCATAAAGCGATAAAGGAAAATTGTGAACCGATGCCATCGATCATCGTCTGCGAGCTTGAGTTGAAGGAGTCTACTCCCTAGGCGTGAGCGTCCATGGTAATCTTGAAAAAGAGCTTGAGCTCGAAGGAAGTTCTACTTCTAGGCGCTAAGCGTCATTTTTCTTGTTATCGCCCGATCACAATCTGAAATAAAAGCGGAAAAGAGTCACATATGCATTGCATACATCTTGGATGAAAAACTGAAATGATTTTGGTTGTATATATGTAGCATTCTGGATTGTGAGGATATAAATCTTGTGATTGGGTTATTCTTGTACATGATCTTATATCGTATTATTCACAGTAACTTGTTTTGTGATGCATGAATTGGGAGTACCATAAATGATGGTTTCTCATTGAGTTCATAAAACTCACCCAAAATTTGCATCTATTTTCAGGTCTGAAGAATACCGGTTGACATGGGAGTATGTCTCATAGGCAAGTGAAGGATAGAGGTTGGGATCGGTCATTGTATCGCATTAGTGTCTTATCGAATAGTATTCCATGATCATTGTGCAATAATGCTTTGTATTTATAATGAGCCATTGTGGTTCTATTGTTTTCCATTCTTTGATTGTAAAATTATTATTAGATGGTATAATAAGCGAAAATGATTAATTGTGAACATGGGCTCAAGTTTCTTCTTTGTTTATATCGCGTTAATGAATGTTTTATCTTGGTGATGTAATCGCCACCCTCGCGAGCACGGACTGGATATCACCGTCGATGTCGGGTTGGGTCACTTTCGGGAGTAAGTGTTACATTTAGGTAGTATCGAGCCCGATGATACGTAATGTATCTGGGCGCGATCTGAAACATAGGTGCATGCATTTGAGTCGTGTCATTGCGGAGACCATGGCAAGTGATCCTAGTTTGAGTCGTGACGGTAGAAATCCTCGTGTGCATACGTGTCAGTGACTAAGTGAGAGAAAAGTGAGGCTGTGTTGGAGGGTGAACCCCGAAAGTGTATAAGCAATTAGGAAAGGAAAAAGGAAAAGCGGATAAGGAGATTAATATTGTCTTGTGGTTAGAATGGTTGTGTTGGCTAGGCGGATTAAGAGAAGAATTGATATCAATGAATTCACGGATTAAAATGGTAATATTGTGGTGATAGAAAATGAATATGTCTAGAATTGGGAGGTCCCATATCATACTGGTTATAATAGGCTAAGTGAGATTAAAGTCCGGGATGACGAAGTAATTAGAGCTCGACTATATATGCGAATGCAATGAAATGGAAACATTGGGCCAGGTAAAAGCGTAGATGGTCCGATCAGTGAGATATTGATTCTTTGTATTGGTGTTAGACCTCGGTAGAGATTATAGAGATGATGATAGTGAGATTGTAATAAGAGCAAAATTGTATTATAACGGTCTGAAAGAATGAAAGAGCAAAGTGCCTAGTAGGGTAAGAAAAAGTGGAAATGGTGAGACAAAAGTGTACTGAGATAAAGCTGAAAAGAATTCATGAAGCAGTTATGATCCACGGCGCATAAGCTTGATATTGAAATGGTTATCGAATAATGTGCTAAGAGTTTGGAAACTAGTATCGGAAGATAGTAAAGGAAAAAAATGATTGACAATTCCTCCGATAGTGTATTGGAAAATTATGGATTGGTTGAATATCTAAATATGGACATAGAAATGGGAAATGGATGGGTAAATAGAGAGAGAGACAATGTATGAGTATCTATGATTTTGCGTGTTTGGGAACACATCCCAAATGTACTAGTAATGTGAATACCCTATAATTGGATTGTTTCAGAAAATACAAAGATATGTAGCAATAATCGATGACGATTATATAAGCCAGTGGATATGACCTTAAAAGGTCAAGTGACACATTAGGGATATAAGAAGAAAACTATGTGAAAGGAACTACAAGGACATGTGGGAAAGAAAACAAGGATAAAGATAGTGAAACAATGAAAATGCTAATGAATCAAGGATAGTGATATATGAAAGAGTTGTCACATTTAAGTCGATTTACCATTGGGAGTATCTCTTGAGCAGATAAAGTTGATCATGATTCTTTGAAGCGTATGTGAAAGATACATGAAAATCACGGAGGAGATGATCGGTGAATGATATGAGTGGCTATAAGTGTAAAGTTTATATGAGGTTAAAGTAAGACATAGGAGGACTGAATGTACCTTTATGAGAGGAAATGAAAATGATTATGGCATCAATTATTTATTTGAGGATTAGCATAATGGAAAGGAGTCTTCTACGAAGTCTAAATTGTATAGGTCTTGTCACAAGGAACCTTAGTGGAAGTAATGTTCGATTTTAAATTATGACATAAAATTGTTACGATTAAGATTATGCATTATAGTGGAAAATGATTGAAAAACAATTAGGGATAATAATTGGTCGATGAGACTTTCGTGAGCAGTATAAAAATGGAAATTGAGTCATATCTCATACTCTTGAAGTTATCATATTGTGTGTCTTTGAAATGCAAAGTGTCCAATAACATGAGTGGACTTTTAATTTGAGATGATCCTATTACAATGTGAAGTGAAATACTTAAAGGGCGTGGAAATTGATGGAAGTCAATCTGAGATGATTAAGTACTAGTATATATATATCAATGAGGATGATAGAAAATCAATTGGAAAGAAAATGAATAGAGATAAGAAGTCACGAAGGAAAAGCGACAATGACGTGATGTAGTGTTATCTTCATAAAGGGATGGTAAATTCATTAATTGTGGACTTAATGAAAAGGTAGAATGTTGTTTAGTGATGTTTGGAAAAGTCATCAAGACCCTAATTGGGGAGTATGCAAGGTAAGCAAATGATAGCGAGTATGATGATGAGGCGGAATATGTTTGAAAGTGTGGAACAATGATAAATTGAATTGACTTTGATAAGCGATATTAGTGTTGAGATCACAATTATTAAAGCCTTGAGACTTTAGATTCCTATAAGGATACATGATGTTAATTCGAGGAAAAAGACGGGTATAAATGACTACTGTACTGATAATTCTGAAATGAACAGACAATTCTGCCTACTAAATTCAAGTAGTGAATAGATAATGTCGCGATGAACAGATTACAGATATTAGGATTTCCAATGAATATCAGGTAGGTTATGGCTAATTGTGAAGTATTTCTGGACACTTGAGATACTGGATAAAGGTAAGGAATGGGTAAGAATGTTGGAGTTAAAGTGGTGAATCCTATAAGGAGTCTGAATATGCGAATGACATTGGGAAAACAATATTGAATAATTCAAAGAAGGATTATGGGTACCCGATAAAAAGTGCTAGAATAAGAAATTGAACAGTTAAAGCTAGACATTCTAGTAAGTATATGCGAAAAGTGAAATTGAATAACCATGGCTATAGAATGAAGTGATTATAGATTGAGTCTTATAGGTTTGATTGTTCAACGAGAAAATGCTTAAGTGGTTTGGGTTTCACAGATTTTGATCGCGTTATAGAGTTACGATTCTTTGGAAAGATATCTTTGCTACACTATAGATTGCCTAACGGAGTCAAAAACCACAATGGATTTGAGACCGTGATGAGTGACACAAAAAAATTAACTTAGGAAGGCTGCATGGGTTAGCTAAAGTGGATCGGGATCGGAAAAATGAAGCGAGTAAAATGCATATCCGAATAGAGTGCGTGAACACTATAGAATAGTAAATTGTATAAGGAGAATTGCATTTGAGCAGAGAGTCAATGGGATATAAAGAATAACTATATTAGGTAAAGTATCATTGGTTATAGTGAAATGGAGCGAAATGTCATTGTATTGGTACCAAAGGAATGTGAAGCGTCCACGCGAGATAAAGGAGGTTATGGTAAGTCACCTTGAAAAGATGTACTCAATGGAATACAAATTAGACTGCATAGTACTTTGGAGAAAAGGGTATTGGATGGATAAAAGCGTGATGAGTGAATAGGTTGAAAATAATGTCTTGAGTCGTAGCTCGGAAATGGCAAGCGAGTTAGTTAAGATAGTGAGATCACCAATGTGACCTTGTTGAGTCCATCTACATGATGAGTGATAATGAGTTAGCCAAATAAGTGGTGAACAACTGAATTGAGTGTGGTTACTATGACTTTTGGAAAAATGAATCATTGAGTGTAAAAGTGTATGGGACATGTAGGGTCATTTGATAATGTCATAGTGAGCTGTTGTTGAGAATTTCGAGGGCCGAAATTTTTTATAAGGAGAAATGTAACATCCCACCCCCTACTGGAGGGGTAAAATAGGAAATTTGCCTTAGGATGGGATTGATAGGGAACAATTAGTACTATTCATGCATAATAGGATTGATACACAGTATCAATTGTGCACAGGAACTTACTGTACATGCATACATGATATTCTCGGTTTGCATGCCTAAGACAATTTTATTGGAATTAACGTGATTAATGGGTTTGAAAAATTATTCTTAGTGCGCTATTGAGTGTTTTATATTTTAAGGGATTTTTAGGAATTTTTCTGGAATTTTCCGAAGAAAATTTCCGGATAGAAAAAAAATCGCCAAGTGGCAAACCAAATTCGATTTTGATAAAATTGCTACCAATGGCTTTGTCATGTTGGGTATATTATTTTGGAATTGAAATTAGGGTCATTGGACTAGAATGAGTCAAATTGCGTAGTATTTCTAAATCCTATCCATCATTTTGTTTTATTTCTATTTTGTCTTTTCCTTTTTTTTGAGAAGTGTCTTGAGGATACCTCATCACACCTTAAGTGTAGCACCCACTCTCGACGAGACCGAACCCGATATCCATGGTGATATCCGAGTCCGTGACCACGAGGGTGGCGTCTTAGGACATTCATTACCTTATGAAAAATCGTATGACATTTTCTTTTCTTTCAAAACATTAGAGTGAGCAAAACAATCATTGACTTGGCCTGATTATAACAAAACATTTTCAAATATAAAACCATTTCACTTTGATAAAACAATTTCAATCATTATTAGTACTCATTAGTGCTCAGCCACTCTATACAATTACATATAAACAATTGGGCCTACTAAATACCAAATCAATACACTAATGCGGAATCACGGACGACCTTTGATCCCGACCCGATACTCTCTTGCTAGCGATGAGCGTACTCCGTGTCCAACGGGTACTCTCCATTTCTGAAAATTAGATACAATGTTGGGTGAGTTTGCGAACTCGGTGAGAAACCATCATCGATGGTTCACCCAACTTCATGCATATCGGACAATCACACTGATATTGTACATATATCATAAACAAGAAATCACAGGCGATCAATTTCACATTTTATAAGGCAATAAGCCTTTCACACAATTCACATAAAACATTCATTTATGCGGTGTGCATGTGACTCTTTCATTTTCTTCGTTGTTGTGACCGTGTGCACGAGCTCATATCGTTGAGCCATTGGCTCTGAAACATTGGGCTTGAAGCCCCGAAACATTGAGCATAGCCACGATCATCGGTAGGGGCTCGGAATCGTTAGACACGAAGCCACATGCGTTGAGCTTAAAGCTCGAAATCGGTGGCTACACGGTCTGGCTTACCATTATCGATCATTTACTATGCATGAATGCACATATGGGTTTCAATTTCCAATTATCGCATTTCTATTTCCAATTCAATTAATTACTATTTCGATCATTTTCCAATGTTCTCGGACTTTTAGTCAAGTATTTCATTCCCATGCATTTACCTTTCATTTCACTAACACATTTACAATCCAATTTACTAATGCATTCTCGCACTTATTCTCATTTGCACTTGATATCACAATCCAATATTTGAACACTCGTGGTCAAAAATCAATCAAATCAATCAATCACATATATCCATCATTGCTTCCTCGTCGCTTTCGATGCATATAATTAATAAACACGTAAAATTTGAAACCAACTAGGTTACTCATCTATTACTTAGAGCTAATGCTGGAAGTTTTACGCCCGTCAGTGAGACGACGCTCCTTGGGCCTCTGAAGAAGCAGAGAGAAAGAACGAGTCACTAAATATCAATTTGTGCACATATAGGTGAAATATGCATGTTCATGAATTCACTGCCCTAATCTCATTTTTCTCCCAGAAAAATTCGTCTAAAATTAAAACCTATTAGGCGGTGCATAATTGGACCTCTATAGGTCCCCAATTAAATAAAATGATGATTAAAGGCTCGTTACCCGGGGCCAAGTCAATTCTGTCTAAAAATTCCCATTTCTCACAAATAGAATTCATATATTCTACCAATCCGATCCTATAAGAATCAAATTCAATCGGACGTCGAGACGGAAAAGAAATTGACAAAAGAAACAATCGGGTCATAATGCCAAATAATAACAAAAATAATATATATATATATATATATATATATATATATATATATATATATATATATATATATATATATATATATGCCTTCTTGCCCTTTTTCCAGTTTTCAATCCAAAGTTCCAACCTTTATAATTCTTAGCATACAATTGAATAAATACAAACTATAGCTTGTTGGAAAGGTCATGAAAAGCTCTACAATTCTCAAGAAGACCATAAAAATCAATTTCACCCTAAAATTGTCAAATATCCATCAAAGCTACTGCCTACTCAAATCCCATTAAAACAGAACAGTACATTGCAAATTCCATAACTCTCTGATTCTTCAGTCAACAATTACACAATAAATATGCTCATCAAGATAACAATGTTATCTACAACTTTCATGAACAACCCAAAATCAAATTCCATAACTAACTAGGTCAAATAATTCAACAAAAAATCAGTCTACTGAAATCAATCAATCTGGGCAGTAATTTTCCAAACAGCATATCTCTTAGCACAAATGTCACCAATTTCACTACCTTATGTTCCTGAAAAGATAAGATCTCAAACTTCAAGTTTCATGAAGAACTCACACTCCAATTCGATTTCTAACAATTTCAAAACTATTTTGCAAGTTACTGTCATGATCAGCCATTCACATCCTAATGCAGGATCAGTTTTTGCAAAATCATAACTCCCAACTCTGACCTCTAAAAATTATATGCCATATCTCATTTTCAAGATAATTTCTTCCTCTACAACTTTGCAGAAGTTCACTCACACCAATTCAGTCCACAAAAATGGCTAAAATTACTTCCAAGCAGAATACTCACAAGTCAGACACTTAAGCTAGGTTTCATCAACATGCCCAAAACCAGTCCATAGAAAACAGTTCATATCTCTCAATATACACCTCTAAAAATAGCAAGATCAGTGGAAATGGAAAGATAACTCAATATACTACAACTTTCATGAAGACCATTTTCCCTAATTCCGTCTCAATTAATTTAGAAAAATCAGCAAAGCTCATAGGTTATGGTTTCGGTTACTGTTCACAGGCAATGAAACAGTAACTTTCCATGCAACAATTCACCCTTCTAACATTACAATTTAACAACACCTATTTCACACAAAGTTTTAGCCAACAAACCAAAGTTTATTTGGGCACAAACCTTGCCTCATTTGCATTCCTATACAATGAGTTATGATCAAAACAGTATACTAGGTCAAAACTCAATTTCCAGCTTTACTTCACCAATTCACTTCCTATCATACTAATTCAATTCCTCCCACCATAGGCATCTCATTTTAACACAAAATCAGTACCTACAATATTCATACATTCACTAGGGCTAATAGTCACATTTGGCAGCATTAATTTCTCATTCCTATGCACAATTCATCATCAAATGCAATTACAATCAAGCTCAAACCATTCACCACTCATCCTACTTTCATTTCATAACAACCCTAATCTTATACCCATTAATTCAAGCCATAATTGACATCAATTTAATGCATCCATCATCATACTAAATACACTAACCCTCCCATTAAAGCTCCTAACTACCATGGCATTGAATTCCAAATAGAAACATCATTAAAACATTATAAAAGCTTAATTCCTTTACTTATCTATTAGCTTCCAAACTTCACTTCTCTCCTTAGCTCACTTAGCACCTTCACTACTCACTTTTACTACCATACATGCTTCTCATGGATAGAAGAATTAAGTTACAAGGTAAGGAAAATAGCTTAGTTTCATGGAGGAGCTAAGGAAGAAACAAAAAAGCGGTGGAGAGGCTTGCAAAATGGAAGGATTTGGATGAAGGGGTTGGTAAGCAAAACAAATACTCTTTCCTTCTTAAAGTTGAAGTAGCGAATATACATGATAACAATGCATTAAATGAAGCTTTTTGGTGGCAATTTTTCATTAGTCCACCTTTGTAAAGAAAAGTCAAAATATTAATTTTATAATTCGGATCAAAATTTACTGATCAACTCCAATGACCCTAATTTTAATCCCAAAATAATACCCTAATAATACAGTGCCATTGGGTAGCAATTGTCGCTACAAAAAATCAATAGGTTAAATCCTTAGCGATTTTTCCGATCAAAATTTCCGAATCATTTTTTAAAATTACCTAAATTGCCCAAAATTGTAAAACATATAACAGTCCACTCCCAATAATTTTTGCAAATCGAAAACCACATTTCTGACAAAAACACATTTAGGCCATCTACTGGCAATTTTGCGGTCAGGAAATTTCTCTAGGACAATTCGGAAAAATTCTAAAATCTCTTAAAATATAAAACACACTTTGGATCAGTCAAAATAATTTTCAAACCTAATAATCACATTAATCACACTAAAATTGCCTTAGGCACAAAAGCAAGAATGTCATGTATGCATGTACAATAAGTTCATGTGCTGATTTCTTTGGTTACTAGTACCGATATGCATGGATAGACCTAAGTCATTCCGATCCATCTCATCTTATGCCAAATTTACTATTTTACCCTTCGATTTGGGGTAGGATGTGACATTAAGCCTTGTGTGATTCTCGGTGTTTCTAGTAAAATGAGTAAAAATGACTTAAAAGGCTTGGTTTCATCCACTCATGAAAATGCTTCACTCTCTCCATCTCCATTGATTTCTTCTCCTTCTTTAAGTTACTCTCATACTTCTTAGAGCTCTTCTTCTTCTTACCAAGTTGTTGTCTTGCCATGGAGAACTTACACTTGCATGGGGTTAGAAGAGGTTGTTAGAAGAATAACAAAGAAAAAAGTGAAGAGAATTGAAGAGTGGAAGCTTGAATAGGTAAGTGTATGGTTTAAGTTTTCCTTATGCTTTGAGTATGCATTTAATGAATCATAGTAATTAGTTGCATTGATTGGAAGTTATTATTCATTATATATGATGTATAATGCATGGAGGTCATGAAACCTATGGTTTAAATTGTTGAGTATAAGACTAAGTTGAAGTATGACTTGAAAGTTGTATGATTGAATTGTGTTTTAGCTTGTTTTGGATTGAATATTGATGTTATTTCTTGCATGGAAATGATTGTGTAT
Source organism: Erythroxylum novogranatense (assembly GCA_029891385.1). Lineage (NCBI taxonomy): Eukaryota > Viridiplantae > Streptophyta > Magnoliopsida > Malpighiales > Erythroxylaceae > Erythroxylum > Erythroxylum novogranatense. Next base: position 273,320 of record JAIWQS010000134.1, read on the forward strand.
GGTGCTGCCAAATTAAGGTAGATATTCCTAGTGAATGTAGGCATGATATAAGGGACTGATTTTGTGTCCAATTGAGATGCTTATGGTAGTAGAATTTGAATTGGCATGATAGGAAGTGTAAGTTGAAGATGAAGGCTGGAAAATGGATTTTAACTTACTATACTGTTTTGAGCATAACTCATTGTGTAGTTATGCAATTGAGGCAAGGTTGTGCCCACTGAAACTTTGGTTTGTTGGCTACATTTTGTATGAAATAGGTTTTGTCCAATTTAACTTTAAGAGGTTGAAATTTGGCTTGGAAAGTTGCTGCTGGGACTTATGTGACGATGGCGAGACATAGAACCTAGAGTTTTGCTGATTTTTCTAAATTAATTGATATGGAATTTGGGAAAATGATCTTCATGAAAGTTGAAGCCTATTAAGTTAGCTTTCAATACCACTGATTTTGCAATTTTAGACATTTTACAAGGAGTTATCTGCTTGAAAATCACTGTCAATTTGAGTACTTTCAGGGCAGCAGCATTCACTGAATTGTTTGACCTAGTTGGCCATTGAATTTGAATTTAGACTGTTCATGAAAGTTGTAGATCACATTGTGATCTTACTGAGAAAATTTATTGTGTAATTTGTGACTAAGAAATGGGAAGTTATTGAATTTACAAAATACTGCACTGGTTAGGAACTCATTGACTGGACAGAAACTTTGATTGTATTTTAACACCCTTAGAGATGAATTTGGCTTTTGGGTTATTCATGAACATTGTAGATCTTTCTTTTCTCTATGAAATAGACATTAATTTTACCCAATTTGGAGTTAGATGAGAGTTATGACTTATGAAAGTTGGTATGTCGGAGAACATTTTGCAGATCATCATGGGAGTAATGTAGTGGACTTGTATCCTTAGATAACTCGACTTATGCATACTGTAACAACGTAAGTCGACTTGTTTTCTCATGTAAATCGACTTGTACTGACCTTTTCATTCTTTTGTTTATAACTTGTCCGTCCGTGTCCGATTGACGATTCTCGAAATTATCAGTTCATGACTTATTAATTTCATTTTACGAGACATTGAAATTATTGGGCGGAAATTGGCGTGGACCGGGTAATGGACCGTTAATAACTGTTTTATTTAATTGGGGACCTATAGAGGTCCAATTTGGCCTACGTCGCGCCATTGAATTCTAATTTTCTCTGATTTTATTGTTGGAAAAAGATGAGGTTAGGGTGAGAATATCATGATCATGCATTGTACCTTCTAAGTGTTACATGTGCATTCGAAATAGTTCGATTGAATAATTGATAATGTTTGTATCTTTATCCTTTATAGAGTCACATGAGGCGTCGGTCCACAAGCGTCCTTTGAAAACAGCTTGATTTTGGCTCGAAATCTGGTGAGTAACCTGGGTGGTTTACTCAATTATTATATAGCTCTGTGTGGGGATGAGCGGTGGGATTAGAAGCTGTGTTTGTTATGGTGAATTCGGACGGAGGATCCGATGGATTGGAAGAATTGCGTAGAAGTGTATCTGGTTTTAATTACATGAGCGGATCGTTACTCGTGTGAAAGTCGATACATAAATGGCTTATCTCTCATTGCTTCTTTTTTCCTTGTGATATCTTGTGATCTGTGAACCATTCGTGAAGTGTTCTAGATGACATTGTGCATGGTTTGTTACATTGTCTTTGTATTCTCTTGGGATATGGTATTTTTATACTAATTAAATTGGGCATATGTATTGCATACGATGCATAAGCGATAAAGGAAAATTGTGAACAGGTACTTGCCATCAATCACGATACTACGAGCTTGAGTTGAAGAGTCTACTCCACTAGGCATGACGTCCAGGTAATCTTGAAAAAGAGCTGAGCTCGAAGGAAGTTCTACTTCTGGGCAATGAGCGTCCACTTATTTCTTGTTTATCGCCCGATCAATCTGAAATAAAGCTGGAAAAAGTCCATGTGCATTGCATACATCTTTGGATGAAAACACTGAAATGATTTTGGTTGTATATGGTACAGCATTCTACTGTGTTGTGAGGATATAAATCTTGTGATTGGGTTATTCTATGACTGTGTAAGCTGTATTATTCCTGTAACTTGTTTTGTGATGCATGAATTGGGAGAACCATCGATGATGGTTTCTCACTGAGTTCACAAAACTCACCTAAATTTGCATCTATTTTTCAGGTCCTGAAGAATACCCCGGTTGACACGGAAGTATGTCTACTGTAGGCAAGTGAAGGATAGAGGTTGGGATCAGTCCGTGTCTACATTAGTGTCTTATCGAATAGTATTCCGCGATCATTGTGCAATAATGCTTTGTATTTATAATGAGCCATTGTGGTTCTATTGTTTTCCATTCTTTGATTGTAAAATTATTATTGGATGGTGTAATGCTGAAAATGATTAATTGTGAACATGGGCTCAAGTTTCTTCTATTTATATCGCGTTAATGAATGTTTTATCTGAGTGTTGTAATCGCCACCCTCGCGGAGCGCGGACACAGATATCACCGTCGATGTCGGGTTGGGTCACTCGGGAGTAAGTGTTACAATCTTAGAGTTGAGAAATCCTTGAAGATTTGAGGTTATAAATCAAGTAAGTTACTTCTATCTTGTCTCTTATGGTTTGATTATTTGATTTATAAAGTTGTTTGAATGATTTAGTTGGTATATTAAAGGATTTGTGAGTTAGGGTTTCCGATAGGGGTTTTCGGTGATTTTAGGGTTTAGATTTGGGGAAAATGATTGTTTGATGAAATAGAAGCTAAGAATTAGTTGTATGATATATATGGAATTATTTAGGAGTGATTTGTGAGGAGAAAACCTGAATTTGGTGGTGATTGCTGTTGAGAATCAGAGATTTTCTGGGCGTGTTTATAATTACATATTTATGACGTATGAAAAGAACACGCACATGCAATGAGGAATGCTTATGCACTTGCCTTGTGGCGGGATGCGTGCGGCGCGTCTGGCGTCTGTAATACGTCATGACGAGAAGATACATAAGCGCCCGTGATGAAAGATCGATGCATGGCGAGGAATCTTTGATTAATAAAATTGGAGGTTTTTAAGAATGGGATTTAGGAATTTGATGGTTCAATTAATTATGGATTAAATTCAATTTGGAGATTATGAATTGGGAATTTGAAGTTGAGATCGGGAAATTTGAATTTGTGCCGAAATGTCATAACACGTATAATCGTACATTATTCAATTCATATGCATCATGGAACATGGAAATTGACATAATTAGTAATGCTATTTATATTTTGATTGTTATAGCGGCTCAAGTGGATCGTCGATCATCGAACGTGGGCGAGACTTCTGGCGTGCTTTCGGAAGTTAAGGGTGAGTAACCTAGTTGGTTTCTCAACCTTTATGTATTTAATTTTATCAAATATGCCATGTGGAGTTAGAACGGGTTATATGTGTTTGATTTGATTGATTAGGACCACGGTGTTGGATATTTGGTATGATATAGAAGTGTTGATTGTGCATAAATTGTTCATAATTGATTTCAAATGGTGAGAATTAGGTATATGGGATTCTAATATGATGTATGTATTGTAAAGTAGACATGTGCATACGCATGCATGTGATATAATCGGATAAAGCGGTTATGGCCGTGTAGCCACCGTATTGAGCTTTAAGCTCAGCCTTACGAGGCTTCATGACGATTTCTGAGCTTCGCTCAGCGGATTAGGGCTTTTGAGCCCATGTTTCTGAGCCTATGGCTCAACGTATATAAGCTCGGCATAGGTCACAACAACGAAAGAAAATGAAAAGTCACATGCACATTGCATATATGAATGATTACATGTGAATTGTGTGAAGGCATATCGCCTTATAAAGGTGAATTTGTGCATGTGATTTCTTGAATGTGATAATATGCGATATTATATGATTATCGTATATGCATGAGTTGGGTGACCATCGATGATGGTTACTCATTGAGTTTAAACTCACCCCAATTGCGACTATTTTCGGCGACGATAATTTGACTTCTAGCTCAGTCGGTTGAGACTTATCCTGCTTGTGTGTCGGGCGTGAGAGGAGCATGGCCCAGTCTGTCATTTAGGGATCTTTTGGGGTATTTTGTGGATGACTTATGTAGGAGCTATATTAGTCCTTTTTGGGTGTCTGATGTATATATATCGATGATGATGTATTAATGGTTTCACGAATGAATGGAAATGAATCTTGGTTTTAAATTCATGAATTTGATATTCTTTTCTTTGTATGGATGCCATGAGGTTATAGAAATGATAGTTTGGTAGTGCACCCCGTAAATAGGTTGTACATGGTCGACTTCTACAGGCGACTTGATGTATCTCTCTGATGGCGCTACATTAGGTGGTATCGAGCATGGTTTGGCATCTTTGAGGCATAGTATATTTTAGGCTTGAATTTACGTCTGACAAGAAATTGATCAGTTGTGACTTTATTGTAGGTCATCCATTTTTGGTGATCAAGTTGATCAACGGTGACCAAGGATCGATCGGGGCCAGTAGAGTCTTATGTCGATGTTTGAGAAGCCTCCGGTAGAGTCCCATGAGGCGGAGCGGAGGTATGATCGCTGCGTCATGCGGTTGTCATTCTCTGTGTGAGACCTCTTGGTGAGGTTGGTTGGAAGGGCCGGCGGGTCTAGATCGGATGGATTGCGACCACGAGGCGCTTGATTATCTTTGTTTCTTTGCTCCAGTCCGCTTATCGGTGGTGGAAGGCGTCCGGGTAGTTCCACGGGCCGTGTGTGTTGACTTGGGCTGACCTTTGAGGGCTTTCCAGACAATTTTATACCCAAGGTATTTGGATATGAAGATCTGCAGGACTTAGAGTTGAGGCGAGGATCGATGGCGTGGCGGATTATGGGAATTCGATTTAATGAATTGTCGGTGTATCGTCCGTTTGATTGCCTCAGAAATGATAGGTGCGGAAATTTGAGGAGGCTGAATCGGATATCGTATCGAGTTAGCCCGATCGGATATCGGTACCTTTGGAGATGAGATCAATTTCTTTGTCGAGTTAATGACTCTTAAAAGGAGCCGATAGAGACGAGTCGAGGATCTGGAGTAAGAGATCGATGTGACAGTCAGGGTAGCTCGGTAGGAGCATGGCGAATCTGAGCGAGTTTAGATCGGTGAGGATTGAGACGATCGGGTTTTAGTCGAGAGAGGAGATTTGGACAGATTGGCGGTGGTAGTGATGGTAGTGGCGAGAGCGAGTCGAACTTTGCGGTCTGTATACATTGTGATAAGAGGCTGATGGAAGTCTTGGCGGTGACAGAGCTTATTTAGCTTGTGTCGATGGACCATATGATCGAATTGTCCTTTGACTTTGGGAGTTGATCGTGCCTTAGTGAGAATGGTAGTAGCTCGTGGTCTTGATGAGCCGTGGCGGTGGACACTGATTTAGGGGGCGTGAGCAGAGGTAAGCGGAGATTCTTTGTAGGGGCCGAGGGGCGGCGTGAGCCCTTGATCCGAGCCGCAGAGTCTACGCCTGACAAGCGAGGCCAGGATTCTCAAGGTTGTTGCGAGTTTATACACTCTGGATATAGGGTGTATGCATTAATAGATCCGAGTCCACGCGTTCATTTATTGCCATGTGGCATGTAGATTGCATGTGGATGAGGGAGATGTTCGATATGGGTTGCGGTGAGTACACTTTGGGTAGTACCACTTTGCTTTAGGTGAATCTGCGGGGATGCCGGTTAGGTGGTTCAGTGGTATTAGTGCGAATTGATTGTGTTACCCTTGAGGAGATTGATTTGATTTTGAGGATAGGTTGCTCCTTGCCCATAATTTATTTTGGATTATTATACCGAGGAGGTAGTATTGGATCTCTGGTCAGTAGAAATTTGTGTTGAGTGATAGTCGAGTGATTGACCAAGGATGATTCGTTTGTGAGTGCTTTGAGGTTGATGAGAGGTGGGCTGTGAGGCTTGTTTGGGCATATGGTGGACTCTAGAGTCTGGCAGAGGTTGCTGAGGATGTCCTGTGATCGGGGGTTCCTAGATGTGTTTCGAGGAGTTCTGGGGTTCTGCTTTGATCGGGAGGCGAGTTCGAGATAGACCTCGTTCAGTGCAGCTCTATGTCGATACCTCCGTATAGGATGTGCCGGTGGGCCAGGGAGCTTAGGCTCAGCCAGGGGTTATTGGATAAGGGGTTCCTCGGGCGAGTGTTTCACAGTGGGAGCTCCGGTGTTGTTTGTGAAGAAGAAGGAGCGGGACTATGAGACTTTGCCGACTATAGGCGAAACAATGGGATTCTTGTTAGGAATAGTACCTTGCCTAGGATCGATGACTTATTTGATCGATTGCGGGGGGCTCGGTGTTCACCAGAGTTGGATTTGAGATCCGGTTATTATCGATTGAGGATCGCGAGGCCAATGTGCCTAAAGCGCTTTTAGGAGGCGAGTATGGGCATTCTGAGTTCTTAGTGATGTCGTTGAGTTAACTAATGCCGGTAGCCTTCAATGGCCTTGATGAATGGGTTTTCAGCCATACATGGATTAATTTGATCGTATTCATTGATGATATTACGGTGTATTCGAGTTCTAAACGGGGAGCATGCGAGCATTTGAGGATAGTGTTGCAGTTATGAGGATGGGCGTTTGTATGTCAAATTCACCAAGTGTGAATTTTGGCTGGATGAGTGGTGTTCTAGGTCATATCGTATGCGGTGAGGGTATCCGGTGGATCCTCAAGATTGAGACGATGAAGAGTTAGGAGATTCGAGAGCGTGTCGAGTTGAGGAGTTTTTCTGGATTGGCGGATATTACGGAGGTTTGTCGAGGTTCTCGATGATCTCCGCCCCTTGACAAGACTTACGAGAAGGAGTAGCCTTGATTGGGCAGATGAGTGTCGAGAGGAGTTTCGATGAGTTGATACATCGGTTTGGCAATGCCGGCTGGTGTAAGCCGCCTTGGGAGCGAGGAGGATTTGAGGTGTTGATGATGCTTGTGAGGTTTAAGTACATGTGTTGATCGACATGGGAGAGTCATCAGCGTCACCGAGGCGATTGAGAGCCCATGAGGTAATTATCCTGTACATGACTTGGAGTTATGACGGTTGTATTTACTCTAAAGTCTGGAGACATTATCTGTATGGGAGGCGTTCGGATCTTCACCGATCATAAGAGTTTGAGTACTTAGTGAGTGGGCTAAATGAAAAGCGAGGAGATGGTTAGAGCTGTTTAAGGATTCATTGCTACTATCGAATACCACCGGGGAAGGCCAATGTAGTGGTGATGCATTGAGTAGGAGATCGCATGGTCTGTTCGATTCAGGTTCGAGGTTGAGCGTGCGCTTAGCAGATTCGTTGAGAGCTCTCAATGTGCGGATGGATTTGAGTCGGGAAGGAGCTACGATGGCGACCTTGAGGTGAGGCCGGTATTGCATGATCGGATCGGGGAGTTTAGGATGTCGAGATCCGGTATTGGTGAGGCCCGATGGATAGAGTCGGATCGAGGATGGCGATCGAGTTTGGTGAGGATGGTACTTTGTGGATGGGCGGAGGTTGTGTTCTGATATAGATGATTTGAGGCGGGAGATTTTGGAGGCTCATTTGGCTGTATACCATGCATCCACAGTGTCGCTGAAGATGTATCGCCTCTTAAGTTACATTCTGGTGGCGGGTATGAAGAAGCATGTGGCGGATATGTTTCTCGGTGTTTGGCGTGCCGTGAGTTAAGGCCGAGCACCGGCCCGATCGGAGATTGCATTCGTTGCCCATTCCGGAGTGGAAATGGGGCGATATTCTGATGGATTTTATTATGGGGTTGCCGGGGCCGAGGCGGTGATGCTATCTGGGTCATAGTGGACCGATTATTCATCGGCTCACTTTTGCAGGTGAGGAAATACCTCGATCGATTGGGCTGAAAATATGTAGCGAGATAGTTCAACGCGTGAGTCCCGATTCGATAGTGTCGATAGGGATCCCAGATTTGCCGAGATTACGGAGGAACTGCGATGACTATGGATGCGAGGTTGAACTTGACCTGACATTTCATCCTCGAACGGATGAGGCGAGTAGAGGACTATTGAACGGTTGAGGATATGTTGAGAGCACATGTGTTGGAGTTAAAGGTGTATGGGATCGATGTTGCCTCTGGTGGGTTGCTTATAATAATCGATGCAGGCTGACATTAGGATGGCACCGTATGAGGCACTCTATGGGGCCGTGTAGATCCCTCTTTCTTTGGGATGAAGAGGGTATGAGGATGATTAAAGGGTCCGAGCTGATCCGAGACCTTATTGATAAGAATCTGATTGATTGAGTCGCATCAAAGCTGACTCGAAGATAAGCGAAGAGTTATGTGAATT
>JAIWQS010000132.1:0-195763 GCA_029891385.1 Erythroxylum novogranatense
CTTCAATTGTTTATACCAATCTAGATATCCATGAAGTTTGAAGCATGTATCTTTGGTGTGTCCTCCTCCTTGCAATAGTCAAAACTTACGTCGTCCTTCTGCTGCGGTTCCCTTTTCTTATAAGCGATATTTACATTAATATCGGCTCCACATCTCACTCCTTTAACTACCATAGCACTCATTTCGGCATTATCCGAAAAGCCAGATGTACATTCTTACTTTTTTTCTACTCGAGAATCATTGAGTAAGCCTTATTAATCAAGGCATGGGTTCCAAGACCAAATCTGATTCCTAACATTATCGTAGCTTTCATTTAAACCCATAAGAAATTGTATGAGTTTAGTACGAGACATAATATCTAAAACATCTCCGTAGCGTTACAAGTGCAACCTCTCATGCACCACAAGAACATTGGGGAATAGATTGTAGAACATTGATTCTTCCCACAATTTCTTCATTTTACCGTAATATATAGCAACAAGAGTTACCTTGCCCATAGAAGAAATCTGTCTTTGAATCTGGTAAATCTGTGGACCATTGCTTTCACCAAATTGTTCCTCCAGTTCTTGCCAAAGTGTTCTAGCAGAGGTAGAGTAGATGAAAGTTTCTGTTATTTCCTTTTGCATAGAACTGATTATCCATGAGCTAACCATTTCATCCACCCTTCTCCATTTCAAACGAGCAGCTTCATCTGTTGGCTCCACTAGGCTGCCATTAATAAATCCCAGTTTGTTTTTAACCGTTAGAGCCCTCTTCATGGATCTGTTCCATGTCAGAAAATTGTTATCATTGAGCAGTATAGTCACGAGGGCCATTCTAGGATTGTCAGATCCTTGCAAAAACAGAGGATCATCTGCATTTTGAATTAAGTTTGTAGCTTTATTTATGGGGTTAACAACTTCGTCGTTTGTCTGTCACCATGATGAAACAATAAAGAGAAGAATGGTATTAAGTTTAAATATGGGAAAGCAGAAAAATCGCAGATTCAAGAAGTAGCTCTAATACCATGAAAGGTGATTTTGTATAGGAAGATAATGGATAGATTTAGCTTTATCATTGAAGAAGAAGACACAGTAATGAATAGAACAATATTTTGAGAAATGTTTTCTTCTTCTTATTCTGTAAATGAGTACGAAGATTCAATATATACAAAAGGCAAGCACGAGGTTCCTGTGCTTGGTTTAGAAAGAAAAAACCAAAAACAATCGATATTTACACCTCATCAAAAGAACCATCTAGAATATGTACACCTCATAATAAAGAGTCGCATTCGTAACCACCATATGAGAAAATGACAAAAAGGACTGACGTTGAACAAATATATCTGAAGGCTTCATATTTTATATTTCAACACCATCATCTTTGCTTGAGCAATGACCGGAAGAGCCTTGAACTATTCATCCCGAAGATTCTCAAGCATTTGGTAATGGAAACCAAGAATATGTCAGTTCATATGACCGTAAACTTGTGAAACTAACAAATAGGCAAATTATGCAACTTTAGGCGAGGCTGATTTGGCGCTCTTCAATAGGGGGCAAAAGCGAGAATCCATGATCTAATCAAACATAGGAATATCGGTGGTCTTTTTGCCAAGTGAAGGCTAAAATGCATCAAAAGATTTGGTGTTAGAACCTTGGTGTTTGATCTACGAACCGTTACCAATATCGGTGATGGCGTGTCAAACCAACAAAAATAAATTCCTACTACAGAACACTTAAGCGAGTAAAGTGGTGAATAGGATTGAACCACGAGAGACCGATGAAGTAATTATTTATTTCATGCGAAATCAAAATAAAAATAAAATAAAAATATAAGAGAGTTGATTTGGAGATGATTAATTTTAAAACACAAAATCACGCAGGAAGAAATTGAAAATAAGATTGAAAAAAAATATGAATAAAAGCCTAGCCAAGGTACTCTCCCATTTGATACCATAATTCGATCATAGACTCAAGAATATAAATTTCGTTCATTCTTATGGATAAAGTTATAGCAGACCGTGAACAACACAAATCTACCAATCCATTCGTAATTATTCGATAATCCCGAGTAAAGCTCCGCAAATTATTACCCTAACCAATTAGACTATTCCCGAGTAAAGCTCCGCAAAATATAATCTATGGCAGCAATAAATTCTAATGGACCCTCGTCTTAGCCAACAGAATCGGAACAACCGCAATCTATTTAGACTAAATTATTTAATCCCATTAACCTCTTAATTGAAATTAATTAAGCCACTCGATGAGCGGCAATCACGGATTAACTAATCTATTCGCAATTTATTATTAAGTTAATTAATTAACAAGCCTCATTAATCAACAAACTCAACAATAATTAATCGATCGCTTAAGATTAAATAAACATAAGAAATTCACGAAAATAATTAAACCACGAGAGTCTCATTAACTACATGCATCAAGCGTAAAAGTACCTTGTCTAGATTAAAAATTAGCCACACATAATACTAGTCTCTAACTAATAAAACTAAAATTGACAAATTAAAATTAAAAATAAACCTTATGTGAAATTGTTGCCCACTACTGGTGTGTTTATGAGGATTTTTCTGCTTCCTTCTCGTTGATGATGTGACCAATAAAGGTCACACATCATCTTAAAACAATTCTCCTGCGCTTCTTTCTTCCTGCGTCCTGTCAGAAGGCGTCAGCTTCTCCACGTGAAGCTCTTGCTTGTTTTATTCCTCTGCTTGTCATGTAGCTTGGATTAGACAATTAAGGGTCTCTATCTAATGTTAAAACCTCTTGGCTCTTCTCACGTTGGCTTCTTGCGTCTTGTCTGCATTTGGTGGGTCTCCTTGAAGTCTCTACTGCTGATGCCTTATTTATTCCTCCACTTGTAGATTGATAAGACAAATAAGTTTGCAGCCTTTTAAACCATCAGCTGCTCACGCCTCTCTTGCCCTCAAAAGCAGGCATATAAGTTGGACTATTGATTTGTCGTTTTGCCACTGATTGTTGCTCCTTGTGCGTCATCGTTCTCCAGCTGATTTTGAATAAATCTACTGTTCCCTTGCTCAACTGTAGCTGATTGAAGTGACAAATAAGGGTCACCTCCTCCCTTCTAAAACGCACAGCTCTCTATTTTTATGGTAACTCATAGCTGTTCACTCACCTTTTTCTCCTCACTTACTCACACACTCACACACACTCACGTTGCACACACTATACACATAGCAAGCAAGCCTCCACTCCTGGTGTTACGTTATTCCCTCTCAAAAACCAGCTGTAACGTTAGTTTATATCTTTTATTCAGTGCATTGCGTGGGTGGCTCACATTACTGCGTGGGTGTTTCTTTCCTTAGCGTTGGAGAGTTGTAAGTGGAAAGTATCCTCCACATTATCTCGTTCCTCTTCCACTATCGCCGGATGTAGCTCTTACATTCACGCCCTTCATTTCGCGTTTTTTCTCCTTTTATTTTTTTCTCCTTTACGCACACTCCTCCAGTCCACTCCTTTCCTTCACACTCCAGTCTACTCCTTTCCTTCACACTCCCCCTTTCACATGTAACTTGACTCTTTTATTTTCTTCTGGCAAGGCGTCTCCGGTGGTTAATTTTCCTCTTCCTCACATCAAGTAGCTCCCTTTCTCGGTGTCTCTGGTGAGTAATGTTGCTTGGTTTCTTCCTGCATTCATATCTCCGGTGGTGTGGTGTAAGCATGGGTCTCCTTCCTCTTCACGCCGATCCCTGTACTCTACATTCACTCATTTAACCTCTCCCTTCGCTAGTTCACGCCTGACCCCTTCATATCACTGACTCACGTTGCTTTTACTTGCCCCCACTAGCTCCATTCTCCTTTTCATCTCATCCACGTCTCTCTTGTCTTTTCCTTCGAGATACATTCATCTTCATTGTTTATTCTTCATATTTCTTACCTTTTGAGGAGAATAACGTGATTACTACAACCGGTGTCTTTGGCATGGTGAGTGAGTCTCCTTTAAGTTGGTCCTCCTCTTGGTGCATCGTTATCCACTCTTCTAGCTGGTGTAACTTTAATAACCTCTATCTTGTTGGAGCTTTTTGCTGTAAATGTAGCGTCTCTCAATGCTAGTGGGTCACGCGCTCTTCTTCCCCTCTCCCCACAACTGCTGACGTTATGGTGCTCCTTCGTGTGTCTACTTTTGGTTGCTCCTTTATAGCTTGTTTCTCCACATGCCTTTGTTGATTGACAAGACCAATAAGGGTCAACATAAAAAACAAACCTTGCTCTCCTTATCAAGATGCCACGTCTCTTGCTGATTTATTTACTCCCATTTAATTTGCTTCCTTAGTTGCTGTGTGCTCTCATGCGTGGATGCCCTTTGATTGCTTGATTTTTATATATTGACCACTGTTGCCTCTTGGTCACGCCCCCTTGTGTTGTAGCGTGATTTGACAATTAAATATGCTCCTCACCTAAGCACAATAGTCACACCTCTTAGCTGTTTTAATTGCGTGATTTTATTCCTTCAGCTCCTCTAATTGAGCAGCGCCTGTACATGTTGCGTCTCACTTTTTAATTTGTTGCGTCAAGTCCTCATTTAATTTTCTCTTTTTAAAAGCTGAAAAACAATATAAATTTCAACCTATTAAGGACTTTTGTATTTTATGTGTCTAAAGTTCTAATAATTATAAAACATCTTGAAAAGGCCATAGATATCCATAAAACACATGCAAGATGCTAAATATAAGGTTCTAAAACATATAAAATATGATTGTATCAAAATCCCTACACTTAGCTCTTGCTCGTCCTCGAGGAAGGTCAAAACATAAATTTTGAAAGCCTAAGAAAATCGAGAATACAAAAACTAAGTATGGATGAAAAACAAAAAAATAAATATGCAAATCTGCAAGCGACATTTTCTTAAGTGCGTTTTTCTCCTGACCTCCAACAACATCAAAGATATACAAGGTTATAAGCAAGAAGGAACGTGACATTTAATCCATAAAATAATGAACTCACTTTAAATCTAAGAGCCAAGCAAGATTGCACAATAGACTTGGAGGAAATCTACACCATGTCAAAATAATAGGTCCTCTCATTGTCATACACTCCAACACTCAGTGTTTATGGCTCAAATGTGTTTTAACTCTCATAAATTCAAACAATGCAATGCTCTACCATAGGCTTGCTCTTGATCTTGAATACACTACTAAGTATTACATACACAACATAAATCAAAAGGTCTTAAACAAGGATGCAACTTGGTTGGGTTAGGGGTAAGGTAAAGAAAGGTAAGAAAAGGCTAAATGTCGAGTGAGTAGAGCATAACGGGTAATCAATAACACATATATGCGCATCTTGCATATAATCAAACAATTAAGCACATCTCTCTCTTCTTTTTTTTTTGAACTTTCATTCCCTAAACATTTATCAATCAAGCACATGGGGAGTCATTTTCTTTCTTTTCTTCTTGGCCTCAAACTTTTCTTCTTTTTCTCTTTTTTCTCTTTTTTTTGATTCCTTCCCGTTGACAACAAGTAGAATACAAGTCATATACCATTGATATTCCTATATTCGCAACCTTCTGAGTTTAACTCAACAAGCATGCTCTACTAACCATGATAAGGGTTAGAAAGATAAATCAATTAAGAAAAGGTTAAGTTAAACATGGTAAAGCAAAGAATAGATAATATGTTCAAATGGGCTCACTAGTGGATAACATGCTTTAGGTTGGGTTTTTAGTGAAGTGGTTAAAATCCTAAGTGCCTTTATCATCTTCATGCATGCATGTAAAAGTGTAGTCTCAACAAGATATCAAGCAAGTTCTAGAGATACAAAGCATTGAATGAATACACATCGAAAGAATTGCGTTGAAGGTTCAAAAGCTCACATGGAACAATCATCTATTAAGTTAATGAATGTAGTTTCAAAATCAATCCAAAGCTATCAAGCTTATAACTCACGTAAAAACACATTCATCAAGTTCATGATTCAAATATCAAAGATTAACTCTCACCTATAATACTCATATTCTTATCAATCATTGGGAGATCAAAAGACAAAACTAAACACTTAAGGTGCAAAAGCATGCAAAACGAAAAATCTTTTGTGTTTTCAAAAGTTTTTTGAACTAAAACATGCAAGTACAAGTGAAAATCTTCAAGTTCAAGCAAGAGCAAAGGTGCGACACTTTGAAGCACAAAAACCAAGAAAATCTAAATCTGCATCCACTAAAACACGAAAATTTTCATGCAAAATTTAACCTAAATCCTTCCCCACACTTTAGACCAAACATTGTCCTCAATGTTAGCAAATGAAAAGACAAGACGGTAAAAAGGTAAAAGAGAGAGAAAGCTTGATCGCCAAGCTAATGGTGGAGCTACGAGGTGATCGCCCATACTATCCTGCAAAACAATAAAAACCTTGCGACAAGTGACATCCAACAACAAAGACAAAATATTGGAAGAAAATTCAAAAGAAAATGTCGATAAGCAGGGCTTGATGAATTATGAATCAACTAAAATTAAAGATGAAAAATAAAATGGAATCAAACCTTGGTTTGCCTCCCAAGAAGCGCATTTGTTTAACGTCGTTAGCTCGACACGGGCCCCATTCAATTATAGGAAGGTTCATGCAAAGAATTAACCTGACGACTTGGGGTTGAAATCCTTCATAAAATGGCTTCAAGCGATGGCCATTCACCTTGAAGATTTTCTGTTTCCATGCTTTGGATATCCAGCGACCAGTAGGGATAGATTTTGGTAACCGCGAAGGCCCAATCCACTTGGATCGCATTTCCCGCAAAAGTTTCAAAGTCGAATTAAATAAAAATACCTTCATCCGACTTTAAACTTCTTCTCGAGAAGTCGCTTGTCGTGAAAAGCTTTAGTTTGGCCTTGTATGTAATTGCGTTGTCGAAGCATGGTTTCGTAATTCTTCCAATTCTGAATCTGCAACTTCCTTTGTTGCCCGTAGCATCAAAATTCATGTTGCCTTGCTTTGACCCAAAATGCTCGATGCTCAACTTCCTTTGGCGGATGATGGGCCTAGCCATAAACAAGTCTGAAGGAGACATATTTAATGGCATTTTGTAAGCGGTCGGTAGCCCAAAGAGCATCGTCTAATCGGCAGCTCAGTCTTTCTGCTAAAATTCACAGTTTTCTCAAAATACTCTTTACCTCTCGATTGGACAATTCACCAACCCATTAGTTTGAGGATGGTAGGTAGTGGAGGTCTGTGCCGACTCCATATTTCTTGACAAGAATGCAAACACACTGTTGCGAAATGAGTCCGCGATCACTAATGATTGCTTTGGTCCGAACCACTGAAAGATATGAGCCTTCACAAAATCAACAACAATCTTAAAATCATTAGTTCGAGTAGCTTTTCTTCTACCCATTTGAAACATAATCGACAACTAACAAAATGTATTGGAAACCAAATGATGATGGAAAAGGGCCGTGAAATCAATACCCCCACATCAAATATTTCACAAACAATAGCAAGAGTGCGAGGCATTTCATTTCTTGACTTATGTTGCCGATCATTTGCTTTGTCACATGTTTTACAAAATGCATAAGAATCCCGAAAAATGTCAAGCCAGTAAAAACCAGATTCAAGCACTTTCCTAGCTGTCCTATTGGGACCGAAATGGCCACCACAAGCAGATGCATGACAAAATTGCAATATGGAAGAAATTTGATTCAGTGCGCACCTTCGCTGATCTGATCGAACACATTTTCATAAATATGGATCATCCCAATATAATACGGCATCATTCTTGATTTATGGTATTTGGCGGATGTGATACGGTGGGTATCCATTACGGGTGATAAAATTGACCAAATCTGCGTACCATGGGTTTCGACATAGCCATGTTGAAGTCACTACGAATAAGCATTCATCAGGAAACTCCTCGAGAACGACGGATCATCTCAAAAGTGTTTTGCAGCCTACTCGGGTGATTTGCGACTAGGTTTTCGCTCCTCTTTTATCTCGGACCTCGATGTGAAATTCTTGTAGCAAAGAACCCATCGGATAAGTTTGGCCGCATCCTTTTGCTCATTAGGTGCAGAAGAGTAGCATGGTCCGAATACACTATCACCTTCATTACCAAGCAAATATGATCGAAATTTCTAATGCGAAGACCACACAAACATCTCCTTCTCCGTGGTTGAATAGTTTTGTTGAGCACTATCCAACGTCTTTGATGCATAATAGATCACATGAGGGTCACGGCCTACTCTCTTGCCTAAGAACCGCTTCCTACAAACAGTAATTCTTGGCATCGCATGAGCTCGAAAGGAGGTTCCAATCGGTGGTTTGATGATAGCGCGGTAACTAGCTTTTCCTTCAAGATGTCAAACGCCTTTTTGCAGTCTTCATTGAATTCAAACGATACATCTTTATGTAGAAGATTGCTCATAGGATGGGCTATCTTCGAAAAATCTTTGATGAACTGCCTATAAAAACCTGCATGACCAAGAAAGGAGCGTACTTCCCGCATATTTGAGGGGTAAGGCAACGAGCTAATCACATCAATTTTTGACTTATCCACTTCAATGCCCCTAGCCGAAACTATATGTCCCAATATGATGCCTTGATTAACCATGAAATGACACTTTTCACAATTAAGCACAAGATTTTTTTCGATGCATCTTTTTAACACTTTCCTCAAATTTTCTAGACAAGATGTAAAGGAATCTCCATACACAGTAAAGTCATCCATGAAGACTTCAACAATTTCCTCTACATAGTTAGAAAAGATACTTACCATACATCTCTAAAATGTCGTGGGCGTTGCAAAGACCAAATGGCATGCATTTGTAGGTGAAAGTGTAAGCGGACAAGTAAGCGTCGTCTTTTTCACGATCTTTAGGTATACATGAATCGGTGAAAGCACGAATAACCGTCTAACAATAATAATGAGAACGACTGCAAGTCTCTCAAGCATCGATCGATAAGCGGTAAAGGAAAATGATCTTCTGGTGTAGCGACATTTAGCTTTCTAAAATCAATACACACACGCCACCGTTTGAACTCTAGTGGGTACTAATTCACCTTTTCATTCTCAAAAACAATAATGCCAGGTTTTTAGGAACTACATGTTGGACTTACCCACTTGCTATACGAAATAGCATAGATCACGTCCGCAGCCAATAATTTTAGTATCTCCTTTTTTACAACCTCCATCAATGGTGGATTCAATCGACGCTAAGGTTGCCTGCTGGGTTTGCAATCATCCTCCAACAGGACTCGATACATGCAAATGGTAGGGCTGATTCCCTTGATGTCTGCAATCAACCATCCAATAGCTTCTTTATTCTCCCTGAGTACACGGATAAGCCTCTCCTCCTCCAATTCGCTCAACTGATTGGAAACAATCACAGGTAATGTTTCGGCCTCCCCCAAGAAGACATACTTGAGGTGCGCAGGTAATGCTTTAAGCTCCAATGTCGGCGGATGAAGAATGGATGGGAGCAATTTATTGTCAATCTTGATGGTTCTTTGTAGCATGCGGATGCAACTGTAATGCTCAGAATCTTGTACTGCATGGACCATACCTCGCGGCACTACCCATTCAGTCTCTATCTCTGATAACTTCGCAGGAGTAATGTTGTCAGTTATCGCAACCTGCAAAAAATCATCAACACACAACTCAAGAACTTTCTCGGTCAAGGGTTAATCGGTCACAAGAAAGAAAAGCGGTACAATAATCAGCAGAATGCTTAATGGTGTTATTAATATTGAATGTAACTTTGGCACCATCAAACTCCATAGTTAAAGTCCCCGGTGAACATCAATTTTGTCTAGAAGTGCTAAAAATGGGCGTCCTAATAACATCATTCTAGACGCAGGTGACCCTCATCCTCCATTCTCATCACATAAAATCTGCGAAATACCAAATCATCCACCGCACTAAAACATCCTCTAACAATCCTTGAGGTACCTAGTGATGCGATCGGTCGGTGTTAAAATCACCCCATCTTGCTTGATGGACCAAACATTTAATGTAGTATAAATGGACAATGGCATAAGATTTATAGAAGCCCTAAATCTAGCATAAACCATTCTATACCAACATTGCCAATTTTACAAGGAATGGTAAACATACCAGGTCCTTCTCCTTTATTGGTAACTTACCTTGCAACCTTCTTGAGACGTTCTCACTCATCACCACACGCCGATTGCCTCTCATCTTGGTCATACTAGTAACCAAGTCCTTCAAAATTTGCAGTACCTTGGTGTTTGTCTACAATGTGAGAAGGGGATATTGATCTCCACTTTCTCAAAAATCTTTAAGATCTCCTTTTATTTTGCAATTTCTTCTTCTTAGCCAACTTTGTGTGCGAATGGTGGCCTTTCTGGATTAGCTTTCATGATTTCCTCGGTTTCTGCTTCTTTTTCTGGCTCAACAGTTTCAACATGGTTATGTTGCAGTTTCTGCGATCCTCCAAGACTTTCAATTTCTTTTCGCTACGCAAGGTAATGGCGATATTACGCCTAGGATTGACAAGTGGTCGAGAGGCAATTTCCTCGATTCGTGCGTGACCAATTGACTAATTTGCTCCCTCGATTCTTGAAAATTTTTATTAAATGCGAGCACGAAATTGTCTTTGAATCGACCAAATTGAACCAAACTTTGTAATTGTGTATTGGTCGTCAATTGGGCCATAGTCAATCTGTAACATGAGATCCTCCAAGGTGGAAATTCGATTCGTAGTAATTAGGCCTCGGATATTATTCTTTATTCTGCCGCTGCTGGTGAGGTTGACGCCGCCGACTACTCGACCTAACGCCCATTCCATATCTCAGTTGGGATGATCCCTCCATCTGGGTTGTAAGTATTGAATAGGGATCATATTTCCTTTGAGGCTGATAATTATCATTGAGTGCCTTAACTTCAGCTTCCATAGTATCATCTTGCAGAGTCGGACAAGCATCAGTAAAATGACCCTAAAATCCACAAATGTGACAAATAGGGACTTGTGGTCCCTTGGTTACAGCATTTGTAGTGACATTATTAGCATTGGAAGAATTAATAACTTGTCTCTCCAACAAATCAGCAATCTTATCAAGTCTACTTTCAAGTCTAGAATTACTTACCTCATGGACACCTCGAGTGTGTGTGTCGAAACGATACCGAATTGTGAAGATTTGCAGACCATTCTTTGCAATCAAGTTCTGCCTCTGAGGTGTCTTGTTCACTATGGCTCCCCACTAGCAAACATCAAGAATTTTCCTATCATTTAGTAACATCCATCATAGAAGTCTTGAATAAGGGGCTGCTCTGTAATTCCATCTTGAGGACAACTTGCATGAAAGCCTCTTGAATCTCTCATAATATTCATACATGTTTTCGTATCTCTTTATGCGATGCCACAAATCTCTGCGTAAATTAATTACCGGGATCTTTGGGAAGTATTTTCCAAAACAATCTCGCCATATCGAGCCATGTATCCACTGTCCCAGGCAGAAGATAGTATAATCAATCTCTGGCTGCGCCCTCTAGAGAAAAAGAGAAAGCACGCAATTTCAACTGATCCTCAGTTATGCCTCTTGGCTTGAATCCAGAACATACCACATGAAAGTCCTTGAGATGTCTGTTTGGGTCGTCAGAAGGTAACCCATGAAATTTTGACAATGCCTGAATCAACCCAGCCTTCAACTCAAACCCATCATTGACAGTCTGGTACTGTATACATAGAGTTTGATCCTCTACTGGTGGTTCAAGCATGTCCCTTAGAGTTGCAGGAGCTCGATTTCTGGCTGGTTGTGCAGGTGGAATAGCTTGCGGATCTGCCATCTCTACTTCTTCAAAATCTTCCACTGACTCTATCTCAAAGGCAGGCAAATTCTCAGTTTGATCAGGCAAGACTTGTGCAGAAGCAGAAGCTTGTCCCTTACGCAATTTAGTAGCTTTCCTGAGTTGTTTTGCAGACTTCTCTATCTCCGGATCGAACAATAAATCACCTGCAGAAACACAATGCCGCATGCAAACAACTAGAAAAAAAAGTTATTAGCAACACAAACAAACAAAAACTTAAGCACCGATCCCTGGCAACAGCACCAAAATTTGATGGCGTGTCAAACCAGCAAAAATAAATTCCTACTCTAGAACACTTAAGCGAGTAAAGTGGTGAATAGGTCAAACCATAGAGACCGTGAAGTAATTATTTATTTATGCGAAATCAAAATAAAAATAAAATAAAATATAAAGAGAGTTGATTTGGAGATGATTAATTTTAAAACACGAAATCACGTAGGAAGAAATTGAAAATAAGATTGAAAATAATATGAATAAAAACCTAGCCAAGGTACTCTCTCGTTTGATACCGTAATTCGATCATAGACTCAAGAATATAAATTTTGTTCATTCCTATGGACAAAGTTATAGCAGACCGTGAACAACACAAATCTACCAATCCATTCGTAATTATTCGTTAATCCCGAGTAAAGCTCCGCAGATTATTACCTTAACCAATTAGACTATTCCCGAGTAAAGCTCCGCGGAATATAATCTATGGCAGCAATAAATTCTAATGGACCCTCGTCTTAGCCAACAGAATCGGAACAACCGCAATCTATTTACATTAAATTATTTAATCCCATTAACCTCTTAATTGAAATTAATTCGCCACTCGATAGACAGCAATCACGGATTAACTAATCTATTCGGCAATTTATTATTAAGTTAATTAATTAACAGGCCTCATTAATCAACAAACTCAACAATAATTAATCGATCAAGCGCAGAGATTAAATAAACATAAGAAATTCATGAAAATAATTAAATCACGAGAGTCTCACGAACTACATGCATCAAACGTAAAGTACCTTGTCTAGATTAAAAATTAGCCACACATAATACTAGTCTCTAACTAATAAAACTAAAATTGACAAATTAAAATTAAAATAAACCTTATGTGAAATTGTTGCCCAACGCCGTATGTTTATGAGGCTTTTCTCTGCTTCCTCTCGTTGATGATGTGACCAATAAAGGTCACACATCATCTTAAAACAATTCTCCTGCGCCTTCTTTCTTCCTGCGTCCTGTCAGAAGCGTGGCTTCTCCACGTGAAGCTCTTGTTTGTTTTATTCTCCGCTTGTTCATCGTAGCTTGGATTAGACAATTAAGGGTCTCTATCTAATGTTAAAAACCTCTTGGCTCTTCTCTCATTGGCTTCTTTGCATCGTTATGCATTTGGTGGGTCTCCCTTCGAAGTTGGTGGGTGTCGAATCTACCAAAAATAAAATCTACTCCTAAAAAATCAATTAAATTGTAGCTAGAGTGAGTAGAGTCGTATCCACAGAGACTGGAGATTAATCAATCCTTTTAAAAACTAGATAATCAAGAACGAGGAAATAAAAGGGGGGTTTGTAATTGATAAGTGAAAAATACTGAATTTAATAAATGGAAAGTAAATAAATTCAAATTGAGAAGAAATCAGATTAATGGCATCTAACAAGGTAATCTCATTCAAGTTCTATGGTTGATCATTGAAATAAAGAATAAATCTGGATCCCTGATAGATTGGTTATGATTATTGAAACGCTTCTAATAATCTCATCTTTCCTTAGTTTTAGATTAATGGGACCGTGCCTTCTAACTAACCCCTTATTGACGAACAACCCCGACACGGCGCCTAGGATTTAATTAGCTAATAGCTTTAAGAACTAGAAAGACCCAACCACGACTAACAAGATCAACAAGCGTGGACTATTTAAATCATATTATTCACCCTCGTAATATAACGTGAAAATTATATTACCGCCTTTGTTATCAAAATTAACTAGACAATTACGGATCTAGAAACCTTGATTGGCTAATTACGACCTATCAATTGCACAACGAGCTCCTATTGCAACAACCAACAAGATAGTAATAATATGAATAAAAGAGAATGAATAAATACTGCAGAAATCCAAAGATAACAATTAAGTTTAGATCTCTCAACACATATGAACTTGAACTTGATCAACCCTTGCTAGACTAGAGAAGGATTAGCCACTCATGGCTATACAAAACATGCCTAAGAAGAAAGAGTCTGCTGTAAGCTCTAAAGAATAAAACACTCGATAGAAAAACTCTCGAAGAAACTCGATCCTCTAGGCTTCCTCTTTGGGGTCCTTTTATATCCTTCAAATCCTTTTCCGTGTAGGAAAGGAATAGCCTCTTGATTGGTGCCTCTAACTTCCTCCTTAATCCCCAAAGACATCCCTTTCTAAATCTGAAAACTATCCAACTTAGGGTCCAATTGCGTTTACGATTCGTATCGGTATCTCATTATCGTGACCTTAGCCGTGGGCACGACTTCTTGCAAAATCTGAAATCAGCCCAAAATACCTCTGGTTTGGCCGATTGACATCTCCGCCCAAAACATATAAAACTAAGTAAATTATGTCCTCTCCTCATGAATATGTACCTAAAAGTCAACAAAATTATTAATACAATTAGCAAATATCCACATCATCAGAAGTTTCCTACACTGATGCCTTATTTATTCCTCCACTGTAGATTGATAAGACAAATAAGTTTGCATCCCTTTTAAACCATCAACTGCTCACGCCTCTCTTGCCCTCAAAATGCAGGCGTATAAGTTGGACTATTGGACTGTCGTTTTGCCACTGATTGTTGCTCCTTGTGCGTCATTGTTCTCCAGCTGATTTTGAATAAATCTACTGTTCCCTTGCTCAACTGTAGCTGATTGAAGTGACAAATAAGGGTCACCTCCTCCCTACTAAAATGCACAACACTCTATTTTTATGGTAACTCACAATTGTTCACTCACCTTCTTCTCCTCACTTACTCACACACTCACACACACTCACGCTGCACACTTATACACAGAAAGCAAGCCTCCACTCCTGGTGTTACGTTATTCCCTCTCAAAAACTAGCTACAACGTTAGTTTGTATCTTTTATTCTAGTCTGTTGCGTGGTCAGCTCCTGTTCTGCGTGGGTGTTTCTTTCACTGCCAACGTTGGAGAGTCGTAAGTGGAGAGTATCCTCCCTGTTATATGAGTTCCTCTTCCACTATCGCCAGATGTAGCTCTTCTGTTCATGCCCCTTTAGCTCACGTTTTTTTCTCCTTTATGCACACTCCTCCAATCCACTCCTTTCTTTCACACTCCCCCTTTCACATGTAACTTCAGCTCTTTTATTTTCTTCCTGGCAGTGCGTCTCCAGCTGGTTAATTTGCCCTCTTCCTCACATCAAGTAGCTCCCTTTCTCGGTGTCCTCTAGTGAGTAACATTGTCGCTTGGTTTCTTCCTGTTGTTCATGTCTCCAGTGGTGTGGTGTAAGCATGGGTCTCCTTCCTCTTCATGCTGATCCCTTGTATTTTCTATTCACTCATTTAACCTCTCCCCTTCGCTAGTTCACGGACAGCCCCCTTCATATCACCAGCTCACGTTGCTTTTACTTGCCCCCACCAGCTCCATTCTCCTTTTCATCTCATCCACGTCTCTCTTGTCTTTCTTTGCTCAGATACATTCATCTTCATTGTTTATTCTTCATATTTCTTACCTTTTGAGGAGAATAACGTGATTACTGCAGCTGGTGTCTTTGCCATGGTAAGTGGGTCTCCTTCAAGTTTGTCCTCCTCTTGGTGCATGCGTTATCCACTCTTCTAGCTGGTGTAACTTTAATAACCTCTATCTTGTTGGAGCTTTTTGCTGTAAATGTAGCGTCTCTCAATGTTGGTGGGTCGCGCTCTTCTTCCCTCTCCCACTACTAAGACGTTATGGTGCTCCTTCGTGTGTCTACTTTTGGTTGCTCCTTTATAGCTTGTTTCTCCACTGTGCACTGTTGATTGACAAGACCAATAAGGGTCAACATCAAAAACAAACCTTGCTCTCCTTATGCTTCTACCTTCAAGATGCCACGTCTCTTGCTAATTTATTTACTCCCATTTAATTTTCTTCCTTAGTTGTTGCGTCCTCTCATGCGTGGATGCCCTTTGATTGCTTGATTTTTATCTATTGACCACTGTTGCCTCTTGGTCACGCCCCCTTGTGTTGTAGCATGATTTGACAATTAAATATGCTCCTCACCTAAGCACAATAGTTACACCTCTAGTTTGTTTTAATTGCGTGATTTTATTCCTTCACTCCTCTAATTGAGCGCTCACCGTATATGTTGCGTCTCACTTTTTAATTTGTTGCGTCAAGTCCTCATTTAATTTGCTCTTTTTAAAAGCTAAAAGTATAAATTTCAACCAATTAAGGACTTTTGTATTTTATGTTTCGAAGTTCTAATAATTATAAAACCTTATGAAAAGGCCATAGATATCTATAAAACACATGCAGATGCTAAATATAAGGTTCTAAAACATATAAAATATGATTGTATCAATCAGATACTAGTTAATCGAATCGAATCGAACTTACTTGAGAGCGAGAAGAGGCTTTTGGTACCTCCGCAATGCATCGCTGCGAGAATCTGCATCGATTGAAAGTGCTACATGTCGAGCGTGTAGGCTTTTGTTTTATCGTGACATTAGATTATATTAAAATAATTGAAAACGGTTTGGAGCCAAGCGGCCCAACTCAATTCTGTTAAACTCCTTAACATTCCCACATCTTGTGTTCTAGTCTTCCAAATCTTATGTAAATGTGTTTGGGTTAAATCTACGAGCTTTGGTTTAGTTGCTGTTTTGCTCATACTTCTGTTGAACTTTTTGCTCTCTTCAGAGACTATTTTTACCCTCTCCAAATCGTATGCTTATGAGTATAGGTACGCCAGGAAGAGAGGTTCAAATCATCTCTTTTAGACGAACAAGTTCTTCAATTTAGGGATGGAAATCCCATAGAAAAATCAAATTGTGTCAAATCAATATGGACTGTGCAGAAAACATCATAGTTTCAGGTCTTGTAATACCAGACCCTGAGATCAGTTTAGTGCAGTCTACATACTTTGAAGGTGGTTCGACAGAGATATTCCCTACAATTGAGTCATGATGAATATGTTGTTTTAAGTTGTTGCTTTGCTGTGACTGTGAATAGGTTGTTCTTGACGAGCTTTGATACGCTTAGTTGCCCAATAAAGAAGCTACGAAAGATGGAGATTGAGGATAAGATAAAGTGAGTGAATCAAATCAAAATCCCATTTCGAGGCGAGACGCAATAAATGATCAATTCAATGCTAATTATTGCTTCTTTTCTTCTTCTTCTTCATTGGATGAATAAACAGCAACATTGTAAATTACGAATATGCACGAAAAGGTTAAATGGGGACTCAGATTACATTTGTCATTGCAAATCTCTCGTCCGGTCTCTTTAATGTCCCCTTTTTTGTTGGGGCTCGATCCGAGACGGATCCCAACTCAACTATTTATACCTTAACATTAACGCTCATGCTCTTGCTTACATTCCACACCTATTGGACCCGCTTCAGAGCCCAAAATTTGAGCCCTAAAGCTTGCGCTCCCTACTTTGCAGCGTTTGATCTTTGTGGTTCCATAAGGTGATGAGCGACACTACCTAATCATCAAAATCACATTTATACTTGTTCATATCAATGTAGCTTAAGGCCTCACGTTCACACAGAGGCAAGAATCACCTTAATCGAGTTATGTAACTCAAGATACACTCAAAAATCTAAGAGAGTTCATACCAAACATGCCCTCTTAACTGACCTTTCACTTGTTTTAGGACAAACTTTCTCAATTTAACTCCAATTGATACCGAATTTTATGGAGTGAAAGATATGTGTATTATAAATCCAATGGTTCAAGCCTTACCTCATTTTGAGGTCGTATGAGAGAATTATGCCCGAAACATTGGACCATGCTCACTTCTGAAATCGGATTGAAACTCTTTTGGCACGATTTGCTATAACTTTTAATCTATAGCTCCAAATGCTTTTTTTCTTTCACCATACGAAAGTAGACATCTAGATCTACAACTCTCATGAAGACTACAAAGGCTGATTCTATCTCCTACATTCTGCGGCGTCCTATTTTCCCATCATCGATTTCTATCATCCGGTTTTCTATCGCCCCGATTTCTATCATCCGGTTTTCTATCGTCGATTTCTATCATCCGGTTTTCTATCGTCGATTTCTATCATCTGGTTTCTATCTTCGCTTTCCTTCCTACGCTTTTCTATTTTCTGATTTCCTTCATACCTTTTCTATCTTCGATTTCTATCTTACGCTTTTCTATCTTGATTTCCTTCCTTCCGATTTCTATCTTCCGATTTCCTTCCTTCGCTTTTATCTTCGATTTCCTTCCTTCGATTTCTATCTTGATTTCCTTCCTTACCTTTTCTATCTTCCGATTTCTATCTTACGCTTTCCTTCCTTCGCTTTTATCTTGATTTCCTTCCTTGATTTCTATCTTCGATTTCCTTCCTTCGCTTTTTATCTTGATTTCCTTCCTTCGATTTCTATCTTCCGATTTCCTTCCTACGCTTTTCTATCTTCCGATTTCCTTCCTTCGCTTTTCTTCTTGATTTCCTTCCTTACCTTTTCTATCTTCGATTTCCTTCCTTCCTTTTTATCTTCTCGATTTCCTTCCTTCGATTTCCATCTTGATTTCCTTCCTACCTTTTCTATCTTCGATTTCTATCTTCCTTTCTTTCCTTCGCTTTTCTATCTTCCGATTTCTATCTTCGCTTTCCTTCATACCTTTTCTATCTTCTGATTTCCTTCCTTCGATTTCTATCTTACGCTTTCCTTCCTACCTTTTTATCTTCTACTTTTCTATCTTCCGATTTCTATCTTACCTTTCCTTCTTACGCTTTTCTATCTTGATTTCCTTCCTTGATTTCTATCTTCGATTTCCTTCCTTCGATTTCTATCTTCCGATTTCCTTCCTTGATTTCTATCTTGATTTCCTTCCTTCGATTTCTATCTTCGCTTTTCATCTTCGCTTTTATCTTACGCTTTTCTATCTTGATTTCTTGTAAGGCTCATATCTTTTAACTCCTAACTCCAAATTTAGCAAACGATATACCTTGGAAAGCTCTAACCTTCTACTACAATATTCATGAAGGCTCATTTATCTAATTCAAGTCCTACGAAGGTCAAAATCTGAGGTGAAGTTCTGTCAAATTTGGGAAAATTTGACAGCTCTTCCCTTGAAAGTACATCTATCCAATTTTTCAATCCTAATACTTCCACCTGCGTAAGACTCATCATACAACCTCATATAACATGATTAAACCTAAGGTATCTTCAAACACCATTCGAAGCAACAGCCACACTCTTAATCATCTATCATATCCAAACTATAATAATGATGCAATTGGCTTAAACATGCATGGATTTCTCAAAATACATTTGAACTTAGCATTCTTGCATTTCATTTACGTTCAAAGTGAGTAGCTTACAATGCTTTAGTGGGCATTTCAAGCCCTTTTACAACATAGTTCAAATACACTTCCAAAATACTACACTTTTCTTAAAATGCATCTAAAGCATTGTTTACAACAATTTGCTTGAAATACATCAAAACATAATTCTTGGGTATGCCTTGAGCTCATTCTTCATGATCCGATCTTTACCGAGATGGGACGGGAAGGTGGGGTGAGCTTTAAGCTCCATGGGTGACACATTTATATTTAGGCTAATAAGCTACATTGCTTCATTAATCATACTTTTAGCAACTTGCATAGAAATCATGCAATCATGCAATTCATGAAATTTATCAATCTCAAAACATAATGTTCATGCTTCATATCATTCTCATTCTTGCAAAATATACGCTAACATGTAAACACATAGGCGATGGTTGAAAAATCCACGGGTTCTTGATGAGCTACACAAGTGTAGTCATATCTTGAGGAGTCTAAAAGGAACATCCTATGCCACAATCGGACGGCAGGCGAAGGCTATACTGGTCGACGTCGCACGTGACTCTCTGGTGGACTTAACTAACCCACATAACACTTAATTTCATGCATAAAAGCTGGACTTGTCTTGTCCGTGACTAATTTTCTGAAAATGGATATTCAAGCATCCATAAAGTGATCATGCTTAAAGCACATTTCATGCTTAGCTCACATTTCATGATCTCATTCATGCTCATCCAATTTATGGCAACTTCAAGCAATGTCATGCACTAATCAATTTCTCACCTAATGGCAATCATCCATCAATTTATACACAATCAAAAGTCAATCAATGCTCATTCTAAATTAGTTGGAAAAACATTAATTTTCCTTAGTTAAGATAATATTTAAGCATTACTAACATAAAGATAAAAGTGAAACCCACCTTATATCCTTGCTTAAGCTTGCCTAAGGAAGTTCCTCTTCTTGTTCTCCTCTTCTTTCTTGTCCTCCTTCATTCATGGCAAGGAAAGAACCTCACATCATTTAGGGTTTCTAAAATTGAAAACCTAATGAACCTTAATCATGAAATCAACCCTAGAATCACTAAACCCATCTTCTTTCTAAGCTTTCTAAACCATAAAATCAAGCCAAACTCAAACTACATTTCATAACTTACCTTGAATCTTTACTCAACCCAAGGGTTTCTTGTATCAAAATAAAGCTTAGACTCTCCTCTTCACTTTTTCTTCTTGCTCTTTCTTCAAAAACTCACTCACTTTCATGGAAATGCCAAACCCTAGCAAGCTCCTTTCTTCTTCTCCTTTCTTTCCTCTTCACGTAAACTTCTCCCTCTTCTCCTTTAAATTTCGTAAATCTCACTTCTTCCTACACTAACTCACTTAAACTCCTCCTTTTATACTTCTTCTCTAATCCACTTAAGCCCAAAAGGCCCAAGCCTTCATTTAATTCCTTCTTCTTTCATTTTCCTACATCCTCCTTACTTCCTCTTTATCCTACAACTTACTTAGGCCCAATTATCTTTAAGCCCATTTTATCTTTCTTTTCTTTCCTACCTCATTAAAACCCAACTAATTCATTTAATTCCATTAACTCATTACCTAACATCTTTAATGCCAACTCATATTTCTCAATGTCAAGTTAATTAATGTTAACATAATTTACTTAATTACTCTAATCATGCTTAATTACATAAAAATTTTGGGGCTAACATTTTTCCCCTAATTTCTAACCCTAATCAGAAGAAAAGGAAGAACCTGATTGGCGGGTATTGGAGTATGGGGGAAATCACAATTTCGATGAGATTGTGTCAATTACTTTTTCGTATCAGAAGAGAAGTAATTAGAGTAGCAGAGATTGATCGGAAGAAGAAGCCAAAACAGAAGTCCATTAGTAACAGAGTCTTCTTCTTCGTTTTCGTCTACCAGAGAAACATGTTGGACAGAATAACCCTTAACCCTACCGGATTAACTTCGATCCGACTCACCCCAACTTGAACCAATTTGATTTGACGAACCGGACTTTTTTGGGCCCAATTTTACTAGATCCGAAACTGACCCAACCCATTACTTGGAATAGGCCCACTCCAATACGTTATCACTCCATGGTTCCCTCCAACAAAACATAAATCTAGTCAGATCCAAATCTACTTGACATGGTCCGACCCAATTAGATCCAACCCTATTTGATAGAACCCGACCCGAATTGATCGACCCGTTTGATTGGGTCGGGTCATGATGAAGTAGCCATATGATCCTCAGGAAACCTAGCTTTTGGAGCTCTTCAATGCATACGATATTTGAGATTCCATCGCCGTTGGTTTTAAATCGGGCGTTCATGTAAACACAGACCAAGTGTCTCCGAATCTGGGACCAAAACCCGTTGCCTTACCGCTTGGTCATGCCCCATTTATCTTTTATTCAACCCTACTCAAAACTAATAATAGTTTTGTTCTTCGTCAATTCTCGCCAAATATCTATGAAATAGATTCGATTAGCTTGTTGTTTGGATTTAAATAGGTGTAGATAGGGTCGATGTAGATATAGAATTAAATGTAATTTATTGATTATAATATCGAATTTAATTAAAATATTGTATGAAAATCGGATTTTCTATTATTTTACGAGTTGAGAGAATTAAAGGATTTTTATCGGGGAATTTCTAAGTTTAAAGAATGGTTTTCGTTAACTTCCTAATATTTTATATCCATCTTGTCATGTAAACACGCACCAAGTGTCCCTGCTCGGTGCTCTGGTTCTTGCAATCTTATCCTCCTCTGCTTATATATTGCAATTTGACTTCACATATTGTTTTGCGTGTATTAGGATGAATGTAATTTAACGCAAATATGATTATGAATCACCATCATCTTTTAATCATAAGAAGCATACTCGTGATGGTTGCACGGAACACTAACTCAAAAGCAATCATTTACAAGGACTGAACAATAAACGTTATAAGAGGGGTGTAAGGTGCCTGTTTCAAGTGGCAACTGGAATTGGATTGACGAGTATAAGAACAAATACAAGTTCAGTTATAAGTCATATTCAGCAATATGAAATAAGATTAATTACGAACAAATTCATCGTCAAACCACAACACGAGACATTGGTAATTCCTAACCATGTTGAACACAACAACGATGTGTTTCATTGGTAAGAGACGATGCATTTCTACATATATACCCATAAAATCCGGCCACATTTCGGCCAGTGTACGTCCAAGATCTAAAGTTGACCCAAATTCGATTATACATACCCTTTTCACAAATTTCAGAGGAACAAAAGCGAAATAGGTTGCTGGTTGGATTGAATAGAGCATAATGAAGATGATTGCAGAAAAACCCGACTAAGTTAAACTTGAGAGGTTTGCAGCCTTTTTGTTTGACAGAAGTTTAAATTAATTCTCATGCTGGCTTCATTGCTTCTGATCTAAACTCCTTTCTAAGGTTCTTTCCAATACTTATGATCTAAACTCTTCGATAAGGATCAAAGAATCTCTAATTCACCGTACTCCTGAAATCAAATATTCAATTGTAAAGCACAAGTTTTAATAAATAATAAAAAATCAAAAGCCTCAAGACAAGTTAACTATAAGTAAAATTCAGGCACTAATTATCATCTAACTGTTAGAGGTGGAAGCTTAGATAGTTCATTGAATAAAAATCTTGACAAAATATTACTAGATCATGTAAAATTACGAGTATATTTTACGCGTATGAAACATGATTGAACCCCAATCTTACCTCGTCAAGCACGCATCCAATATGAGCAATGTAATAGCATTTCTTGCAACAATAAGCAACATGTTTTGGATTCCTCAAACTCTCACAAGCATGACAATAATATTCATCTCGTACTTCTTCAATAATTGTATCCATTAAAATAAGAGGATGCACATGACATACACTCTTAACATTCTTGGGTATTGGTATGCAATCAATGTGTACGTTAAGATCATACTCCAAACAACGGTAAAAAGATGCATCACAAACTTTACCACAATCTTTTCAATCATCATAACACATATCTTCAGCCACAAAATAGAAAAGGTTGTACTTATGGCACTTATGCTGCAGACTAGATGTTAAGTACTTGACACATTTTGTATCAAGCCTAAAATCACAATTTTCACACTCATAACCATACACTGAATAAGTTTTGCAAGCTTTGCAACTAGCACCTTTGATTGTAAAGTGCAAGGGATGTTGAATATGAAAGGGATGCTGAATATACTGAGGTTGGAATTCTTCAAAGCAGGATTCGTGAAGAAAGAAACTACATATGTAACAGCAATAAGTTGGGCCTGAAAATTGTGAGGAACATGCTAAGCATAGAACCTTCAGATTCTTAGGAATAAAGGCAAATCTAAGTTTATGATTGCGAGAGAAATGTGAAAATCCAACATTACTCCCATTATCATTCAATTTTCGGTAATGGTTGTCAATGGAAAGGATCCCTTGAGCACACATCCTGTCAAGGAAAAAACTACATTCATCACAATGATAACACATGTTTTTTTCATGATAGACGTGACATCTATCACACATAAATCTTTTGAGAAACTCCCCCCCTCGTGATAAAAAGAGGGTGTTCATGAAGATTGCTTTTATTTTGAAGGCAACTCGCACACTCTTTTGCAAATAAATTCGCAATATGAGCATTTATAGCTTGAAACACTCTTCACATAGATAGCATGAGAAGTCAATCATATCTTTGAAATAGTTCAAAATATGATTATTGAATTTATCTTTAATCTGCATGAGGAAAAAACATATGTTTAGTTAATTATAATAAAAATCTCATAATTAATATTGTCATTGTTAACATATTTTGTTGTTTTAATTTTATTAAAAGAGTTATTGTAAATGAAATCATTTAATTATATAGGTCATGTCATTTTATTTTACGTTATTTATAATATTATAATTTCATGCATATTATAATTAATAATAAAATTTGATATTGTAAAAACTTAAAGATAGTAATACCAAAAGAGGTCTTGGTATTGTGAATCCAAAATTTTAATAATTTTGGAGATATTAATCCAAAACGATCCATATTTTTAAAAAATAAAATGTAAAATATATTTATATCTATACATTTAAATAATTGAAATATTGAATTTCACATTTCTTAATGTACAAAAGAGTTATAATAGTAGTTTAATATTGGGTACTTGAATTTATACTTTTCATTATTTAACTACAATATAAATGATTAGTAACTACGTATGTCTAACTGGCTATCATAGCATTTTAAACTATGGTAGTAGCTTATATAATAAAGTAATACTTAACATATACAATTTCATCAATGACTAACATATACTAACAATTAAGAATATCTTGATAAATGTAAATTTATTTTCACATCATATGTATGTATTAATTTTATTTTTATTTTATTTATATATTTAGAATAATTAATATTGTAGATTAATACTTAATGTTCACAAATTTTAAATTAATAATTAACCATCAATATTTATCAATTAGCTTGAACATTTTAGATAGACATATTATCTTTAAGAATTTTGATATTGACTTATCATATATTTTTAAATTGAAGTTAAAATTAATTGAGTAGTCTAAAATTTAAAATAGTTGAAATTCATTAATAATTAACAATCAATATTTTCAATTGATTTTGACATTATAGATATACATATTATCTTTAAAAATTGACATTTACTTATTATATTTTTTTTACATTGAGTTGAATTTCATATAAATTCTTTTATATATGTCTTATCATTTTAATTTTATCAAAATGGTTCTTATAAAATGTTTTATAGTTCTATTTTATTTTATTTTATAAATTTATAAATTTAAGATTATAATTAAATACATATTGTAACTCATAATGAATTTAGAATTAATATATTTATTTAAAATGCATTAACAATTGATGAAGTTTTACAAACGTATCTATCAAATTATATAACTTCTATAAAATTGATATTGTAGAAAACTACTTTAAAGCATAATAATGCTAAAACAATAGCTGAAAATAAAGTTGTAGTTTAATATCTGTATTTACAATGAATTTATATTTTCTTTATTCAGTTTATTATATAAATGAATATTAAATTTTGGGCCTATCATACCATATTAAAGTATGGTAGTAGTTCATAGAAACTTACCAAGAGTTGCTTCATGCAATCGTGGACTAATTGAAAGCTTACACAAGTCGTGGTATTTTCCATGGCTATCTTCTTCCTCATCTTCCTTTATCATGTGGTCATACTCATTTTCGTTTAACTAAATCAAGCAAAAAGAAGATGAGACAGTTGAGTAAGACAAGGATCTTAAAAAACTAGAAAAAAATGACGAAGTAAAGTTTTACCTCGGTTGATAATACACATTCAATGTGAGTTGTAAAATATGACCCGATTAGCATAATCGTTGACATGAATAAGCATGATATCTTGGATTCCTCTTGTTCTCACAAGTATAACAATAATACTTGTCTTTAGATTCGCCAATGTCATCCTCGTTGATGGATCCATGGCGTTAGAGGATGCAAGTGAGAATCATGCTTCACTTCTTTTGGAATTCCAATGCATTCCACATGAAAATAGTATGTGCACTCCAAACAAATGTAGAATGATCCGCTGCCATTCTGACTACAAATGTTGCATTGATATTCTGAATATGGAGCCACAAAGTAATAGAGGTCATGTTTGTGGTACTCTTTACTCTTGAGTGTAGATATTACCCCCAAATGATTGATGACACATTTGCTATCAAGCAAAAAGGAAGGACACAAATGACATTGGTATCTCAGCGACTTTGCATCATTGCCACAATCTCTACAGTATCCTTCAGAATTTTTAGGAAAATATTGTGAAAAGGGTGATAAGGGTGTTCTATTATTCGTGGCAGTTCCACACAAGATTTATGCAAATACACTGAACATTCAAGGCAACCGTAACTTGGGCCTGAAAGTGGCAATAGGCATCCTTCACAATTTAGATTGTGAAAAAGGTGGTTAATAGTATAATTGAAGAAACTTAGTAGATGTAGATCATGGTTAAAATACCTAATTTGGGTCTTCACCTCATTTCCAATTGATTTTTAAATCGTGGATTCTTTGAAAAAGGTACATTTGAAATCAATTTTGAAGTCGCATTCTTTGCAAATTGCCATAAAAATGCCACTGCTTAAATCTCTGCATTGATCGCAGATGAACTTCCCACTACCATATTCAATAGAAACTAGGTGATGCGAGTGGCAAGGGTGTTGTAATTCACATTCTTGTTGGGTAATTTCTACGCATCTCTTATAAAGGTAGAAATCACAGCGAAGGCAACCATATATTATATCCTGTAGTTCCCTGTCGCATAGCTTGCAACTATAAGAAGAAAAATCCGATTCCCATCTAGGTCTGGAATTAAAAAGGAAGAGCATATGATGATGACTGTTATGGAAAAAAAGAGTTTTTGTATCTGGAGAAAGTAAAGCTGTGATTTGTTGGGGGTCATCATTATCTGGTGAAAAAGCGCATTTGCAATCTAACTTCAAGCCGCACTCTGAGCATTTATAATAAGTAGGAATTCTTATGATATCCCCGCAACGATCATAACTAACACGATAGACTTCTGTAGTTTGAAGGGTTAGAGAATGATGATGTTGCAAGTGAAGGGGATGAGTGTTAGATTATTTATTGTCTCATGTAATTTATTTATTGAGTCCTATGAAATGCACCCAAGATAATGGTTATTGGATATTACTCGAATGGGTCTCAAATAGGTCACAGACCCTTTTCCTCTCTCTTCTAATTCCAAAGGACATGTCCTTTGACAATGGTATATAAGTTGCAAAACTTATGAAATGAAATCATTCTTAACCATTGAAAAAATCATAATGAAAGAAGACGAGAGGAAATAAAAACTCTTTCAACGATATCAACATTTAACGAAACAACAAAGCATGGATACATGTACACGCAAAACGAATCGATCCTATAAAGTTTTACAATTGGTATCAGAGCATGGAAATTTCTGATTTGTTATCTACAATATTTCTACCGTGAATTGCGATGATGATTATTGTTTATCGTTAATGTTTCTGTATAAAGCATGGTTAAAGCATGATTTGAGTTCTAGCGTTATCGATGATTTCATTGGTTTTGTATGAGATTGGAAAATCTTCCAAACCATGAAAGAAATACAGTGAATGGAAAAGCAAATTTTGGTTTTAATGGTGGAAAGCAAGCGAAACGTTAAAAATTAGAGTAAGAAACATATATATGAGAAAGAACCTAAACAAGTGTGATTATGGTTGTTGATTATTACGGTGATTATTCTTGAACCCATGAAAGAATGACGTTAAGATGTCTTGTGGTTTGAAACAAACCCATGAATTGGTAATGGACGAGAGTAAGAATTGAAAATCAACAACCATGTTTTGATGAGTTTTCGGTGTATATGTTGTTAACGGTATTTTTGTGTTGTATTTATGCTCTTGATCATGCTTGAAATGGTTTACATTAGAATAGAGATTAGAGTAATGGCAATATAGAATAGTTATTAAAAAACGAAATCGAAAACAAAACCGAAGCGTCGAAGGATGAAGATGAATGCACGCGCCGACGCCGGTGTAGGTTGACGTTGGCGTGTGCCTCGAAAGCTTCCGGTAGCGGCGTGGCAAAGCATGGGCTCCAGCCCATAAATGAGTTCGGGCTTATTTTTTGTTGATTTTGGGCCTTTGGGCTATTAAGAGACAACACTTTGGGTTAGTTATTAATTATGGACTTTAACCCTAAAGAAAATTATTTTAGGATGGAACATAAGGGTTTTTAATTCATAATTGATTCATACATAATGTAATTTTAGGATGGAATATTTTATGTTATGTAATAATTGGAATTAAATTTTCCTAGCATATGTTGAATATAATACATGACATTATGGACATTTATAATAGTTTGTTTGTCACCAAAATGACCAAACTAGTTATATATTAACTTTGTCATGTGTGATAATTGTCCAATTAAATGCTTATTGCATGGAAAGCTTGTTAGTCACCAAAGTGACCTAGCTTGGAATTTTAATCATTTAATTGTTTCAATTGTTCAATATAATATGATGCTAAATGACATGAAGGATGAATTTGAGATTATTTGTAACATCCCATCACCGATGGGAAGGGTAAATTGGTCATTTGGGACGGGTTAGGCGTGTGTAAACATATATCGGCATGTTCATACATAATATGGCCTCTATATATATATGAATGGCAATTTTTGCCCATGCACATGATTGTACATGCATTCATGATATTTCCCGGCATATGTGTCTATAAATGTGTTTATTGTGAAAATATGTTATTTGTACTTGAAAAATTGAATTGGAGTGATTTATGTGTGTTTTCCATTTTTGGGGACTTTTAGGAATTTTTCTATAATTTTTGGGGGACAATGTCCGGACCGAAAAAATTGCCAAGTGACAGACTGATTGGATTTTCGATACTAAAAATGACGGTCCAATGGCACTGGAAAATTAGATACATGATTTTAGGAACTATGAACTTTGAGTCATTGAAATTTGGAGAGAAATTGAAGTAGAAATTGATTTGAAATTGGAAAGAATCTTAAGACAAGTGGCAAGTGACACATGTCACTTGCCTACTTAGTCTTATAATTATTGGTTTTATAATAACCTAATGTGAGAGTGCTTCCACGACATTTTAAGGGAAAGAGTAAAAAAACAAAGGTGATTTAAGTGCTTTCTTCTCCTCCATCCGTAACTCCTTCCTCCCTTCCTCCTTCGTTTGTTTTTTTTCCATCCTCCATATAAGAAGCTTCTCTTTGCTACTTGCTTGCTACTCTTGTCTTCTACCTTATGTGCTTCCTTTCCATGTGTTCAAGCTTAAGCCTCCTACATCCCTTAAAAATGGTGATTTTCGTGTACGTGAAGTGAAGTGAAGGAATTGGTGTTAATTGAAGAATTAAAGCTTTTAAAGCTTGTTTAGGTGAGAATTAAGTTGTATGTTCTTTTATTGGTAGTTAGAAGCATTTATTGTGCTTTATGATGCATTAATTTCATGAAGTTTGTGTGTTGATTGTATGGGTCTAAGTGTATGTTTGTGTAAGGATAAATGATATGGTAGGTGAAGCATGTGAAGTAAGAGTTTTGGCTTGGTTTTTATGCTGTTAGATGGGAGTTAATTAAAGTAAGAAAATTGTGAGTGTGTGCTGCTTATTTGTGACTACTTATTCAAGTGAATGGCTTGATGAACTTGTGGCTAATTTCATGGCTAAATTGGATGTTTATTGATGTAGTAATGATATTGGAATGATAGGAGTAGAGTTAGATATGAAATCTGAAAATTTTACTTTGTGTAGGTTTCAAGTTTTTGATCATAACTTTTGATATGGTTGTGCTATTGAGATGAGCTTTAGCTTGAATTAAACTTGAGAAGTTTGGCTAGAATTCTTATGAAGAAAGTTCTGTCCAATTGTGGCTAGAAAGTTTTGGAATTTTTCTTTGAAAGTGAGATATATGTGCAGGGTGAACAGTGATGGCTCCAACATTGAATAATTTGTGAACAGAACTTTGGGGAATTTTTCTAGGCTAAAGTAGACTGATTTTGTGAAATTATTCTTCAAGAAAGTTGGAGAATTTCTTGTTAGCTTTCTATCTCCACTAAGTATGATTTTTTTTATTTTTAGGTTGAAAGTTATGGCTGGTTAGCTTTCAGATGGTAATTTATGTCTTAATGTGTTTTGATGTGTGCCATATCTCTGAGTATGGATTTTGGTGATTTCTGTGTTCTGACGCTAATTTTGGACTATTATTGTTGAAATTAGCTTAAGTGATCTTATGGAAAGTTGTAGAGAAATGCTTTATCTTTGTAATGAGGTATAATATACGAATTTTGGATGTAGGGATTGTAAGTTATGAATTTGTAAAGTTTGGATATGGTTTAGGTCATATGCTGATTTAACAAGCTTTAACAGGGCAGTCACAATAATGGGAAAATTTGACTTAGTTAGAGATGGAACTGCTTTTAAGTCCTTCATGAGACTTGTAACATGAGTTTTGATCTTTTCAGTGATATAGAGTATGTAATTTTTCAATAATGGGATAGAAAGTTATGCTTTGTGGAAGATTGTATTACTGTTGAGAATGACTTATATAGGCAGAAACTTTGATTGAGAATTTGATTTGTTTACAGGTTGAATGTGCTTCTAAGTTGTTCATGAAAGTTGTAGAATATGTTTTTCTCTTTTGATTGATATAAAACTTGGAATTTTTTGCTTAAGGAATGGAAAGATAGGATTTTTAGTAGAGTGATGTACTGTTTTGGGAAATATGGGATTAGGCAACAACTTTGATTGTATTTTGACACCTTAGAGGTGAAATTGATTTGTGAGCTCTCATGAAACTTGTAGGATTTTCTGTGCTCTTTCCAATTAATCCTTAATTGTAATTTTTGGACATTTGTGTGAAGAGTTGTGTAGTGTGGAAGAAGGGAAGGTTTATAGCCCTTTGTTTTTTTTAATTAATTATTATTTTCTTAATTTGTTATTTATTTTAGCCTAATTTCTTTCTTTTGTTAATAACTTTTTCTTTCGACATCCGATTGACCTGATTCTTGAGGCATCGGATTCGTATAATATTTAATTTCATAATATGTGAAATTGAGAATTTTTAGAGATGAAATTGATGGGGATTGGTTAGGTCGAAATGAGGGGATCGGGTAATTATTTTTCTGGTCCGTATTTTAGTCATAATTGGACTTATAGAGGTCCGAATTGATTGATTTTGGTGTCTATGAGTTTCTAATATTCAAAGGAAAATTTTATGATGGGAATTTTTGGGATAGTACCGAGAATGTCACGAACATGCATTGTACATATTTTAAATTACTACATGTGCATTATTAAATATTTCTGATTAGACAATGTGTAATATATGTGTGTTTGACTTGTGATAGAGGCGCATTTGAAACGTCAGCCCACAGACATTGCCAATACTTCCAAGCATTAGCTCGGAAGCTATTGGTGAGTGACCTAGATAGTTCCTCAATTATTATTTGCTTATACTTCTGTGGAGAATAATGGTGGGATTGTGTCTGCTTATGGATTTTGGACAGAAGGTCCGACGAATTGGGAAGCTATGACATAGAAGTGCTAATTGTATGTGAAGTGTGACCTACTTGCTTGAGATGTGATACTTTGTGAAATATGTGTTGATTGTGCCTTATATACTTGTGACATATACATTCCATGCATGAAGGCATGATCGATAATAGTGATTGTGGCCGGAAAGACCACCAAGAGCTAAAAGCTCAATGTATTTGGACCTCGAGCCCACAGTGATTCAGAGCCTTAGGCTCACCGATTAACGCGCCCATATTGGGACAGTTTAGGCGCTCGATCATAACACCGTAATAAATTGAAAAAGTGTCACATACGCATTTCATATGTATCGATTGAATCTTATTGATTAAGTGAAAGGAAAATGCCTTATACTTGTGTGATAACAATCATGTGGTACTTCGAATGTGCTATTATGATACAAGCGTGTTATGATTGAATATTGCATGAATTGAGTGGATCATCAATCTGGTTACCTCACCGAGTTCGTAAACTCACCCAAAATTGCAACTTATTTTTCGGACCGAGAGTAGACTCTAGCTCGGAGGGACTTTTCTGCCGTGTAGATCGTGTTGGCAAGAGAAGTCATGGCTCACAGGTCGGTCAGCTGGGATTTTTGGGGGATGACCTAGTTAGGTTTTTTGTATTAGATTTCTTTTGGAGTGATGTATAAACAGTGAACTATGACAGATATGTAAATTTCCGATTATGATGAAATGAAATGAGGAAAGTTTATGGTTTCAAAAAAATTGTGATTTTTATATTGATGTATGATTATTATGATGCCATGTGAAGTATTGTAGTGATTTTTTGTAGCTCACCCTTATCGTAGGGTATGTATCGGAAT
The DNA here is from genome assembly GCA_029891385.1 of Erythroxylum novogranatense. Taxonomy (NCBI): domain Eukaryota; kingdom Viridiplantae; phylum Streptophyta; class Magnoliopsida; order Malpighiales; family Erythroxylaceae; genus Erythroxylum; species Erythroxylum novogranatense. The sequence goes on from JAIWQS010000132.1 coordinate 32,191, forward strand.
GACCAACGGGTATCCCGATGTATACCTATGATGAAAGCTACATTATTAATTATAATGCTGGAGGTCACCCAAAGGTAGACCATTGTTGATAATTAATAATATTAAAGATTTTATTAACATATTAAGTTAATATGATTGTATATCCAAAGATAACATACATATTGACTGTAATATGTTTAATTGTCTATTATAGTATTATATATAAGCATCATACTAGGTTATTTCTGTGTATTTAAATTTCACCTAAATTTAAATGCATAATTAATGTTTATTAGTTAGTTTGAATCCATTTAGGTTTACTCAAAGCATTAATGTGAACTATATGTTGTATGTGCAGCATCTACTAGTTTGTTTGCCTTAGGCAATAGCTTGATTAAATTCAATCGTCTGAACTATGAAGATTGGTCCGAACAAATCCAATTTCAACTGGGTATAATGGATTTGGACTTGGCCATAGTCTCAGACGTAAGGCCTGCAGCCATAAATGAGACTAGTTCTGAAGCTGACAGGTGTTATTATGAGGCTTGGGAATGGTCTAACAGGCTGAGCTTGAATTTAATGCGAATGACGATCGCTGAAAATGTCAAGCCATCAATGCCTAAAACGGACAATGCAAAGGATTTCATGTTGAAGCTTAAAGAATATTCCCAATCTGATATAGCTAACAAGTCCATAGTAGGGACTTTAATGAGTGAGCTAACGACCAAGAAGTTTGAATGGTCACAACCCATTCATAATCATATAACTCATATGTCAAACCTAGCTGCAAAGTTGAAGTCTATGGTTATGGATGTGAGTGAGTCCTTTTTGATACAGTTTATCATCAACTCACTTCCTCTAGAGTTTGGCTAGTTCCAGGTGAATTATAACACCATTAAGTAAAAATGGAACCTTCAAGAAATGAAGGCCATGTTAGTTCAGGAGGAAGGGAGATTGAAGAAAATAAAGGAACACTCCGTTCATCTCACATTTCATCAAGGTGCTAGTAGCAGCAAGAATAAATCATGAAAGAAAGGCAAAGAAAGGCTAGTAGCATCCTATCCTCTCTTCTCTCTTCTCACAAATCTCTCCATCGCACCGCTTCTCATTTTTTTGGTAAAACACCGCTTCACATTTCTCTCTTCTCTCTTCTCAGATGCCTCCATTGCCACCCATATCAGCTCTTTTTTTAGATCTTCTCAGATTTGGTCGGCATCAACCTCAACCACATGATTGATGGTAAAAACGCAAGTGTGCGTTTCTATCGTCAAGTAGTAAAAATATCGATCCCACGGAGACCAAATTAGCTAAATAGTAATACTCGTAATAACTTCTAATTTAAGTTAATAACATAAAAATTAAAGAAAAGATTGATTGGTTTTGGTTTGAAAAATTAAATAAAAACGAGAATTAAAGCAAGATAAAATATAAGAAATATCAATGGAATGAAAATCTAGAATTTAACTTCCCTCGATTTTACCTCGAGGTCGAAATTTTCTCGGTTTAGCTTCATATACCGGTTTGATAACCTAAGATTCAGAATTAATTACTAAGCCCTCCGGATCATTAGTAATCCTAATCATCGAACCAATTTCCTATATTTCTATGGTAAATTGTGAAAATTATATGATTGCTTTATCAAATCAATCTTAATGTGGTTACTTAGGGTGGATAGGTATCTCCGATCCTAGACACAAATCACTACTGAATGTGATCCTAAGCTATTGCAATCTTTTCCAAATCTATTGCTCCTGTTACGCTACACAAAGATTAAGAAAATCAATTTCATAGGTGATCAAATTATGAAACGATTAAGAACAAATTGCAATAATCAAACCTTTAAGTAAAAGCGAGCATAAGAAATTAAATGGAGAAAATACCAATTAACCGAGATTACATCAAGGGTTCAGTTAAAATCTAGAATGAAAAATTAGTTACTCATAATAATAGTAGCAATAATAAAAATAATAAAAGCAAGCATTATAATTATGAAATGAGTAGAAGGAGCGTTAAAACAATTGGTGATTGCTTGGTCTTCAATTTTGCTTCCGGCGTCCTCGCTAGCTTCTCCAACCCACCTCTCCTTTTTTATTTCTTGGTTCCTCCTACCTCACGTTAATGCTTGGCTTGTTCAGTTGATAGCCCCTCCCTCATGAAGTAGCGTCGGTCCCCTTTAACGTTAATAGCTAGTCCTCCTTCACGGTGTCACGTCTTCTATTGATTTGCTTGTGCATTGATTTTCTTTGTCCACACTGTCCACCTCTTGCAGCCACGCTTACTTCATGTATAAGTTCACCATGGTGGAGCCCCAAGCTTGATTTTCGTTTGCTCATAGTCCACGCCTCAGCTGTCTTTTTGTCTTTGTTTTGTCTTGTGTAGCTCCTGAATTTATCGTCAGCCCACGCCTCCATTTTGCATGCATGGTGGGTCATCTCCAAACTGCAACGTTCCACCTGTTGAAGCTGCCTTGGTCCTCTCCTTTAGTGATGTGCATTAATTCCTCTAAGCTTGATCCCTTGTCCAACTAGCTGTTGGTGGGGCAACGTGAGTGATGTTGGTGAGTGCTGGAGCTTCTTGCGTGATTTGTTGACCAGCCCATGATACATGCTTCTCTTTACTGTGCATTCCTTTCTACTGTAGCATGACAAGACCAATAAAGGTCTACATCATGTTTAAATCTTGCTCCTCTCCTCTCTTGTGTGATTTTCTCTAATTCTCCACTAAGCCGCCTCTCTTATTCACGCCCCTACTTCCTCTACAAAACCCAGCGGACTCACTCTTTTAATTGTTCCTTTAATTGTTGCCCCTAATTGACGCCACATCTCTTGCGTGAGTGATGTCTTCACCCTTCTGTTGTTGCTGATTTCTTTGTAACTTGCGTGTATATTCCTTCAATTTGCTGCTTGATTTGTCCCTTGCTAAGTTGATTGTGGCTTCCTTGCTCTCTCCGCGTGACTTGTGTGCCTTGGCTATGCATGAATTGCAATTTAAAGATGCCATCTTGCTCATTGCTGTGTAGTGTGATGTGACAATTAAGGATCACTCACATCAACCCCTCTTAATTCATTTTGCTTGCTTCCACTTGATTGGTCCACGTCCACCTAAGTTTAGCTGATTTTCTTGATCTTTTTGCTTGCTCATTTATTTCCGTGGTTATAACGTGTGTGTTTTGGTCGTTTTCATTTTTCTTGCTTCAAACATCTCCACGCATGCTACAACGTCTAGCCTCCTTCATTTAATTATTGTTGTGGTCTTTTTCAATTAAAAAAAATGTATTTCCTCCAAATTAAATAGGACTCATTATAAATACAGAATAAGATAAACTAAGTAATTCAGTAGGAAAAATATGTATAAGATAAATACAGAATAAGATAAACTAAGTAATTCAGTAGGAAAAATATGTATAAGACCCAATAATTTATCCAGAAATCAAGGGAAAATGCCATTAATTCTAATGATAAAAATGCATCCAACAAATGCCCCCAAACTCAAACCTTTGCTTGTCCCTAAGCAAAATTAAGAAAAATTGTGCAAAATAGATTAAGGAACGCTCAACAATTGGAATTTTCAGAATTGCAGTAATCAATTAAAATTTACCTTTAGCCACTTATCAAACCATACCCACCTTCATAATGCAAGCATACCAATGCTCGCTCAAACACACACTCCTTGATTCGAGTCTAATTAAAAACCAACCTGTTAAGTCAAACCAGACTTCACGTATTAAATAATTTTGATAATAAACAAAGAGAAATATACGGAAGAAAAGCGAGGCGATACAAAAGGCATTTAAAGAAAAATGAGGCGGAAGGAAAAGGCGATACAAAAGGCATTTAAAGAAAAATGACGGAAGAAAAGCAGACGATACAAAAGCATTTAAAGAAAAATGAGGCGGAAGGAAAAGCGAGGCGATACAAAAGCGCATTTAAAGAAAGCAGACGAAGAAAAGCGGGCGATACAAAAGCGGCGGAAGCTTTACGAAGACAAAAGCGGGCGATACGAAAATAAGACGGAAGAAAGAAACATCAGTTTAAGACGGTTACGGAGTTAAACTGAATAACCGTTTCTTTAAAGATTCAAGAAGCAGATAGACAAGAAGCAGTTGAAGTTCTGACTATAAATAAGAGTCGAGATTGAAGAAGAAATAACTTTTGGAAAAAGTGAATGAAACTCTGCGTATTCAATATCATCTATCTCGAGAAAAATTGCGAACTATTTTCAGTGTATATTGTGAAGAGCAACTCTTTTGTAAAAGCTCTTTATCAATTTTTCATTTTGAAAAAGTGCTCTGAGATAGCCCAAGAGGCTAAGAGTAAAGAATACTTCTGTTAAGAGACTCAAGAGGCTCGATCTAAAGAATACTTGTAATCGGTTTGGAGATAGTGAAAATCTCGGAAGAATATCGAGGATCGGGCGTAGCCCACGGTTTGGGGTGAACCGGATAAAATTGTCGTGTTTCTCTCTAACTCTTACTTTTCTTAAATCGTAGTTTTCATTATTAACAAAGTTTTTCAAACTAGTTAAGAATTGATTTACGATAAGTTTTCTGAAAGAACAAGCAATTGTTATTGAAGGGATTAAAGAAAAGTTTATCACAATTCAACCCCCCCCTTCTTGTGTATCTTGGTCATATTATTACTCAATATATTAACGTGTGATTTACTTCAATTGGTATCAGAGAAAGGTGTTCAAGAATCACTCTAATAAAGTGTGAACTAAAGAAAATGGTGGAATCACACACGTATATTGCAGAAGGAGCCTCAGTCACCAGACCTCCAGCATTCAATGGTGAAGACTACCACTATTGGAAGGATCGGATGAGATTGTTTATCGAGTCTACTTGTAACATCCCACCCCTCCTGAAAGGGTAAAATAGTAAAATTGGCATAGGATGAGATTGGTAAGGAATAATTAGTACTGTTCATGCATAATAGGATTGATACACAGTATCAATGGTGTACATGGAATTCGATAAATGCATTCATGACATTCCGAGAATTGGGCCTAAAGCAATTTTATTGGAATTAATGGGATAATTGAGTTTAGAAAATTGATTGGATTGCACCATAAATGGTTTTACATTTTAAGGGATTTTTAGAAATTTTTCTGGATTTTTCCGTAGAAAATTCCTGCCAAGCAAAATCGCCATGGCAGCCTAAACATGTTTTGGGGTAAAAAAAGGTAATTGTTGTGATTGCAAAATTAATTAGAGTGCACTGTTACCTGTTTTATAATTTTAGGGAATTTCATTAATTCTCAGAAAAATAATTCGGGGAAATTCTCGGACCGGATAAATCGCCAATTGGCGAACCGGTCGATTCTCGGTAGCAAAAATCGCTACCCACTGGTACTGTAATATTGAGTATATTATTTTGGGACTGAAAGTAGGGCCATTGGAGTGAAATGAAGTAAAATTTCGGACTGGATTAAACAAATTTATCTTGACTTTTCAAATAAAAAGAAGCCAATCACTACTTGCCAAGAAAAAGTAACATTTAATGCTCCTCTCCATACTCCTTCGGACGTGTATATGTTTAAAAGGAAAGGAAGATGAATTTTTAGGTTTTTATCATTGTTCATCCGAAAACTCAAACACTCTCCTTTACAAAACCATCGAATTTTTCTCTTCTCTCAATTTCCTCCATAACTTCAAGCTACTCTCTTTGATTCCCTCAAAGCTAGAGGATGAGTCTTGAGTATACTTGAGAAGGGAAGGGGTGGATACTTTGGTGTAGAAGTTGGAAAGTGATTGTTGAAGCTTGAAGGAGGTTTTGTCTTAGGTAAGGTTTCACTTAAGGTTTGATCTTTAAATGATGTTTGCATATGGATTAAATGCCATGACAATATGGGGTAGTTAATAAAAAGGGTTTAAAGCATGTATTAGGTTCATGTAGACATTAAAGTGATGATTATTGTGATTTGAAGAAAGGGATATGAGGCTAGGTGAAGATGCATTAAAATTAATGATATGGTTTGATTTTGAATTGATTATGGATAATTATTTGAGTAATTGAATTGAGGAATTTAAGGCTGCCAATTTTTCAGTATTAACCCTAGTATATGTATGACTGGAGTAATATTTAATTTGTATTTATTTTGATGTCTAGTGATGTGAAAAAGGCATTGGAAGTGGGTGAACTAAGGTTAACCTTAAATCTGGAAAGTTGGAATTATAAATGATGTTACTGTTTTATTCATAACTTATTGTGTAGAAATGCAAATGAGGTAAGGTTAGTGGCCACTGAAACTTTGGGATGTTGGCTTTAATTTAGTGTGAAATAGGTGTTGTTGAATTTCACTGATAGAAGGGTGAAATTTTGCATGGAAAGTTACTGTTCCATTGCCTGTGAACAGTAACCGCAACCATGACATCTGAGTTTTACTGATTTTTATGAATTAATTGAGATGGAATTAGGGAGAATGGTCTTCATGGAAGTTGTAGAATATTTGATTATCTTTCCATTGCTACTGATCTTGTTATTTTTAGAATTGTGTATTGGGAGATATGAATTGATTACTAATGGCTGGTTTTGAGCATTTTGGATGAAACCTAGTTTAAGTGTGATTTTGTGAGTGTACTGATTGGAGGCAATTTTAACATTTTAAGTGGACTGAACTGGTGTGAGTGAGCTTCTGAAAAGTTGTAGAGGAAAAGATTACCTTGAAAATGACATATGGTTTGTAATTTTTAGAAGTCAGAATTGGGAGTTATGATTTTTCAAAACCTGACCCTACATTAGGTTATGAGTGACTGAGCATAACAGAAACTTCCATAACAGTTTTGAAATTGTTAGAGATCGAATTGGATGAAGAGTGCTTCATGAAAATGAAGTTTATGATGTTATCTTTACAGGATATAAAGTTCTGATTTTATTGACTTGTATACTGGGAGTTATGCTTCTTGTAAGGTTACTGCCCAAATTGAAGGATTTCAGGGACAGTGACATTGAATGAATTAATTGACTGGTTTAGAAATAGAATTTGATTTTGGGTTGTTCATGAAAGTTGTAGAGGACATTGTGAACTTGTTGACCATATTTTGTGGTAATTTATTTCTGAAGAATCAGTGAGTTATGCAATTGTAAATGTACTGCCCTGTGTTGAGGGAAATTGTGAAGGCAGAAGGTTTGATGGATTATTTGACACCCTTAGGGTTAGAATTGATTTTATGGTCTTCTTGAGAGTTGTAGAGCTTTTCATAAGCTTTCCAATGAGGTATAGTGGGTATTTTTCTGATTTGTGTGTTAAAAGTTAGAGTAATTGGAAATTGGGATTTAAATCTGGAAAGAAGGGGCAAGGAGAAGGCCATCTCGCGAGGCGACAAGCGCCTCATGAGGCGAACAGACTCGCGCCTCTGAGGCAGTTTCGCCTCATGCGAGGCGAGATGAAGGAGGCAGGTCGCGAGGCGACGCCTCGCCTCATGACGCAGTGAGGCTTAAATCGCCTCGCGGACGGCGTCTCGCCCATGAGGCGTGCGCCAGCTATTCCTTATTATTTATTTTGAATTTTATTTGGTATTAAATGGTACGATTGTTCATTTGTCAATTTCTTTCCGTCCGACGTCCGATTGACCTGATTCCAGAGGCATCGGATTTGTTGAATATTTAATTTCATATTATGAGAAGCAGGAATTTTAGGCGGAATTTGACGTAGCCTCTATCGACGGAACATGTAAACACTGTTTTATTTAATTTGGGACCTATAGAGGTCGGAATTGCGCACCGTCAGCGCCTATGGATTTCTAATTTTTGATAGAATTTTATTATGGAAAAATATTAAATTAGGACCGGGAATTCATGAACATGCATATCTCATCAACATGAGTACAAATTTCATATTTAGTGACTCGTACTTTTTCTCGATTCATATAGAGGTCCAATTGGGCGTCGATTGACCGACGTCACAGAGGTTTTCCGGCATTAGCTCGGAAGCAATAGGTGAGTAACCTAGATGGTTTCTCAATTTTTTTATGTGTTTAATATTTGCGATTATGCCATGTGGAGATAATGGATGGGTATAGGTGTGTTTGACTTTGATTGATTTGGACCATAGGTGTCGAAATATTGGGAATGAGATAACGAAGTGCTACTTGTGTGTGATTGTTTGTGAATGTTTACAATGGAGATCTCGGACCAAAGGTCCAGGAAATAAAGGATTGATATCGAAGTGTTAATTATCTGTCTCGTCATGGGATGTATTTATAAATGCGATATGGTATGACCAATAAATTGGAAAATATATGATTGAAATACGGATGAAGGTCAGGAAATGGGAAATGGCATTGAATGTAAGTGATAGAAATAACTGTAAATGAAAATTGGAACATATGCATTCATGCATAAGGACATGATCGATAAAAGCGATTGGATTCGGAGACCACCGTATCGGGGCATATCCGCCTAACGTATGTGAGCTTTATTTCAGCGCATGCAGGACCTCAGTCCAACGTATTGAGCCTCGGGCTCAATGTATCGAGGCTTCAAGCCCAATGTTTGAGCCACGGCTCAGCGCAATGTGCCCGTTCTTGGGGCGAGCCAAAGCACATGGTCACAACAACGTAATGAAAATGGAAAGGGTCTCATGTGCATTGCATATATGGTAGGATTGAATTTGGATTGTATGAAAGGCGTACGCCTTACATTTGTGAAATGTAATGGTATGTACTATTTGAGATTTCATTTGTGAACTGTGTTCGTATGTGATATTTGGTGGTGATTGAGCATGCGTGAATTGAGTGAACCATCGATGATGGTTTTCACCGAGTTCGCAAAACTCACCCAAAATTTGCATCTATTTTTCAGTCTGAAGAATACCCGGTTGACACGGAGTATATCTCTGAGAGCGAGTAAAGGTTAGAGGTCGGGATCGATTCGTATGCGCATTAGTGTCTTAGTAAACTGTATTCGCAATCACCGTATATCAAGGCATTGTATTTTCTTGAGCCACTTGTGGTATTAATGTTTTCTTGACCGACCGATTGTAACTATTCTTGGATGAGCGTAATAAGCTAAACTGGTGTATATTGAACACGGATTTTATTTACTTCTTGTGTTTGCCGTGTGAGCGTGGAGTTAATGGCTCCAAAAGATAAAAAAATGTATACTGAATTTTAAATCGATCGATGTAAGACGTCACTCGTGGACGCGGACTCGGATATCACCAACGATATCGGGTTGGGTCTTACGGAGTGGGGTGTTACACTACTCACATTGACCTTTGGGACATCATCGAGAATGGACCTTACACTGAAGATGATGATAAAATCCAATTCCACGAGAAAGATGGACGGTGAGCGAAAGCAAGATTTCAACTAAACTCAAAGCGAAATTTTCTTGAGTTGTGCATTGAAAGCGAGTATGACAAAGTGCATGGATGCGACATCGCCAAAGAAATGTGGGATACATTATCAATTGCACATGAAGGAACAAATCAAGTGAAGGAGTCCAAGATAAGTATTTTGGTGCATCGATGCGAGTTATTCAAGATGAAAGAAGAAGAGACCATTGATCAAATGTTTGGAAGATTCCAAACAATTGTTAATGGGCTAAAGCTCTTGGAAGAGCATTACAATGATCAAGACCATGTTCGAAAGATTTTGAGAGTCTGCCCAAAGATGGAGACCCAAAGTAGCTTCTTGTCAAGAAGCCAAAGACCTAAGCGTCTTGAAGCTTGATGAATTGCTTGGATCGTTGAAGATACGAAGTAGAGCTTGATGTGGAAGATAAGCCCAAAAGGAGAAGTCCATGGCGCTCAAAGCAAGTCAAAAGAATCACAAAATCCAAAAGAAGAAAACAAAAGGAATACATCAAAGGCGTTAAAGATTGAAGAAGCAAGGATGATGATTCCAGAAGTCGAATCTGAATCAAGTGATGAAGGCGATGAGCTATCTTTCATTTCAAGAAAGATAAGAAGAATGTGGAAAAGAAGTCAAAGGAAATTCAACATTTAGAAGGAGCAATGGCGAAAGCGATGAAAAGTCGATAAAGCATCCATTACATTATGAATGCAAGAAGTCGGGACATTACAAGTCCGAGTGTCCAATGTTGAAAAGACAACCCGGAAGGAGTAGAGATAACAAGAAAAGCATGATGGCGTGGGAAGATCTGGATTCATCGAATCGGATACAAGTTCTGGCGTCGAACATGCTAACATATGTCCAGTAGTGAAGAAGAAAGTGATGAGGAGGTAACTTCCAGCTATAATGATATACAAGATGCATATTCAGAATTGTTAGAGGATTCTCATGCTATTATGAAACAGTACAAGCTGTTGAAGAAGAAATATGTAGAAAACCTCAAACATACTCATGAGATAGAGTGAGAATATAAGTTTGAGAAAGCAAGTTGAGGAATTGAATAACAACAAAGTTGTAGATAGATCTGAAGAGATTAATCAATTGAAGCGAGAATTAATAATCTCACAATTGATCTAGCTAAATTTACGAGATAGTACAAAAAGATGAATGAAATGATAGGAGAATACAGACATCAGAGGATAAAACTAGATTAGGGTTTACTAAAAATAAGCTGACATTACGTAGTAAAATCGGTTGCTCAAAAAATAAGAAAAGATATCAATCAGATTTTCGGAAAGGTCATCAACATTATCATTCTACATCATTATCATTCATTACATCGTACTAACCTAAAGGACCCAAGAGAATCTGGGTACCTAAAAATAAAATAATATCTCCTGAAATCCTTCGTTGGAAGAACCAAGAAGCACCATTGGTATATGGACGGTGGATGCTCGCGTCACATGATGGAAACAAGTCTATGTTCCTAGATCTTGATCTGAAAGGAGGATCGGTAACTTTTGGAGACAACCAACAAGGAAAGATAATTGGGTTTGGTAAGATTGGTAAGAATTCTCATGCATGCATTAATAACGTCTTACTAGTTGATGGTTTAAAGCATAACTTGATAAGTATTAGTCAATTATGTGATTACGGTTTTGAAGTTTCTTTTAATCAAAAATTTTGTGAAGTCGAAACAAAGATGGTTCCATCTTCTTTTCAGCCAAAAGACGAAACAATCTTTATAAAATTGATTTAGGCGTTTTCGGTCTCAAAATATTTCATGTTTTTATCTCGAAGATGAAAGGCGATCGGCATAAAAACTAGGTCATGTCGGTTTTAAACATATTTCAAAACTTTAAAACATGATTTGGTAAAGGTTTGCCACAAATTCGTTTTGACAAAGATTTCTTTTGTGAAAGTTGTCGAAAGGAAACAAGTTAAAACCTCTTTCTCTTCAAAACATTTCATAACTTCTTCAGACCACTTGAGTTGTTACATATGGACTTATTTGGTCAACAAGAACAATAAGTCTTGGTGGAAAGAAGTATGGACTTGTGATTGTTGATGATTTTACAAGGTTTTGTTGGATACTTTTCTATCATATAAAGATGAGTCTTTCAAGTGTTTTAGAAACCTTTCCATGAGATTACAAAATGAAGAGGAATGTCTATAGCAAGCATAAGGAGTGATCATGGAGGAGAATTTGAAAATGAGAAGTTCGAGTATTACTGCGAAGAAAAGGAATTTTCATAACTTCTACGCTTGAGGACTCCACAATGAGAATGGAGTTGTTGAGAGGAAGAATAGGGCGATTCAAGAGATGGCAAGAACAATCTTGTGCGAGATGAATCTTCCTAAATACTTCAAGGCGAAGCTGTCAATCTGACATACTACATTGAGAATAGAGTCTTCTTTGCGACCAATCTTGAAGAAAACTCCTATGAGTTGTGGAATGGAAGGAGACCAAACATTTCTTATTTCCATCCTTTTGGCTGCAAGTGCACTTTTCTGAACACAAAGGAAGCTCTGGACAAATTTGATGCGAAGACACTTTCAGGAATTTTTCTAGGCTATTCTCTCACTTCAAAGGCATTTAGAGTCTTCAACCTCACCTCAAAGACTGTTGAAGAAACTATTCACGTTAAGTTCGATGATAGCTCTCAATCCAATAAGGAAGAGGAATCAGAAGATGATGCTGTTACAGTGCCCTTGACGCAGTGTAAGGAAGTATCTTCATCAGGAACACTTCATGATGAAAAGACAGATATCTCTAAGAATTTTGAGTTAAAGAAAGATTGGAGATACAAAAGCTCTCATCCTAAAGAGTCAATTATCGGAGAAACCTCGGAAGGTGTAGAACAAGGTCCAAGTTAGGAAGAGAAGCCAGCGTGGCATTTATATCTGAAGTAGAACCTAAAAAGATTGATGAAGCTCTAAAAGATGAAGCATGGATATTAGCTATGTAGGAATAAAGTGCGGTCCTTAGTTCCTAAACACGAAAAGAAATCCATTATTGGTACTAGATGGATATTCAAGAATAAGCTAGACGAATCGGGAAAAGTAAGTCATAACAAGGCAAGATTAGTAGCACAAGGCTATAATCGCGAGGAAGGAATAGACTATAATGAGACATATGCTCCGGGTGAAGACTTGAAGCAATAAGGAAACCGCTTGCATATCTTTGTTTGCCATGACATAAAGCTTTTTAGGATGGATGTAAAAGTGCATTTCGAATGGCTTTATAGATGAAGAAGTCTATGTCAAGCAACCTCCTGGATTTGAGGATATAAAGTATCGGATCATGTCTACTGAGACTTCATAAAGCCTTATATGGATCAAACAGGCTCCTAGAGCATGGTATGATCGTCTGAGCTCATTTCTTATTGAAAATGGATTTACTAGAGGTAAAGTTGACAAAACTCTTTTTAGGAAGAACTTGTATAATGATTTTATTATTGTGCAAATCTATGTTGATGATATTATTTTTGGTGCCACCTCAAAAAAGTTATGCATAAGCTTTGAAAATATGATGAAAAATGAATTTGAGATGAGCATGATGGGTGAGTTAAAATTCTTTCTTGGATTGCAAGTAAAGCAAACTAAGGATAAGATTTTTATCCATCAACAAAAATATGTCAAAGAATTGTTGTCTAAATTTGATATATGCAGTGTTAAAAGTATGTCTACACCGATGCATCCTTCAAACTTGTTGTCGAAAGGCGAAAGTGGTAATAAGGTGGATCAAACCCTATTTAGAGGATGATTGGTTCTTTGCTTTATCTTACTGCAAGTAGACACGACATTCTATTCAGTGTATGCTTGTGTGCAAAGTTTCAGCCGATCTAGAGAATCTCATTACATAGGCGTAAAAGCAATTTTGAGATATCTCGCAGTACTCTTGATCTTTGCTTAATGTATGAAAGGTAAAGATTTCAGGTTGAATGGATATTGCGATGCGGACTATGCGGTGATAGGATTGAAAGGAAGAGCACGAGTGGTGGTTGTCACTACCTTGGATCAAACACGTGTCATGGTCAAGCAAGAGACAAAGCTCGATTGCATTATCAACCGCAGAAGTGAATATATATGCGCCATGAGTTGTTGTTCACAATTACGTGGATCAAGTATCAATTGGAGGACTACTCAATACAAGAGGAAGAGATTCCCATATCTTTGCGACAACACCGGTGCCATCGACTTGTCAAAGAATCAATTCAACATTCAAGGGTGAAGCACATTGAAGTTAGACATCATTTCTTGAGAGATTACGTTAGGAAGAAAGTTGTCGATCTACAATTCGTGGAAGCGAAATTTCGGTGGCGAGATATCTTCACAAAACCACTAAGTGAAGATCGCTTTAAAGAAATCGAGCCTTGACCTCAATATGGTGATGTTAACGGACCAATCATCGGTTTTCGCAAAGAAGAAAGCAGATAGGCGGAGGAGTTAACGGACCAATCATCTGGTTTTTCGCAAAGAAAAGCAGATGAGGCGGAGGATTAACGGACCAATCATCGGTTTTTGCAAAGAAGAAAGCAGATGAGCGGAGGAGTTAACGGACCAATCATCTGGTTTTTTGCAAAGAAGAAGCAGATGAGCGGAGGAGTTAACGGATCATTCATCGATTTTTAAGACAAAGGCGAGAAAGGCGGCGAGTTAATGATTGATCATCTGATTTTCAAAAGAAAGACAATGAAGCGGTGGAGTTAAGCGGCGTTGGCGGTTTGAGACTTAAAACTTCTTTCACAAAGAAAAATTTTAGAGGAAAAAGGTCGTCGGATCATCGAGAAGTACAATCGTTCTAGAATTTGCTATAAAATCCCTAAAAGCGGCGTTTGGGATCTCTAACAAATTCGAAATTGCTAGTTCTCTGAAATCTCTCTGAAAATTCTTCAAGCGAGTTCCTATTCACTCGAATCAACAAGATGAATGTCAAGCCCATTTGCGAGTTGATCCGAGAGCAAGCGGGAAGATTGGTAAACTTTGAAGATCTAAGAAGGAACAAATGGATATAGATGGGAGATAATAGCGGCGGGATGGAGAAACTTCTTTCAAATACGAGAGCAAGTTTATCTCAAAGAAGTTTATGAGTTCGGAAACATACTAAAGCGTGGATAATACAATCGTATCGTATGTAGAAACACTCCACGTTATAGTAACCAAGGAGTTCTTGGAAAGAGTCCTTGAATGTCCGAGTAGTGGAGTTCAACCTACTAACATGGTGAAATGGATGACTAAGTGAAGTTGAGCGAAGATGAAGTTACTCGTCAACTTTATGGTCGAACAACCCAATCGAAAGAAGAGCCTCTTGGCTTGTACCAAAAGCAAGGGTTTTGTTTCTTTGTTTTGTGTGGTGTGTGTTACCTAGGATAGGTTCAAGACATCAAGTCACTACTTTGGATGAACAATGTATCCTTCATCTCTGAATCACCAACCAATAGATTTACCATTTTGATTTATCAATATATGGTTAAATCAATAAAGGATACAAACACTCTCCGTATGGGATGTTGTTGACAAGGATGTTTAAAGAATCGGGAATCGATTGGGTTGGCGATCAGACGGAAGGTATCAAGAAGTTATATAGATTCTACATCGATTGCCAAAATGGGTGCGAGATTTTCGGACAAACAAGGACCGAAGAATCAAGGAAAGCAACAAGCGAGGGGAGCCTAAACAGAAGAAATCCTCTATGAAGGAGAGAAAGTCACACTCTCGAGTCGAAGTCAAGATCATTCGATTTTTGAATCGGGTGACTTAAAGCGGAAAGGGAACCTTTGGTGAGTGACATTCATAAGCAAGCAAGAACGTCACCCACAAAGGAAATGCGACGAGAAGAAGCCGATCCTTCGAGTTTCAAGCAAACCAAAGCATTATGAGCAGCGAGATCAAAAGCTACAAAATCAACATCATCAATCCTTGAAAAGTTTGAAACTCAATCTCAAGGAAATGAAGGAAAAGGAAAGTAGAAGAACACGAGAAGAAGAAAGTTCAATCAAGAGGTCACCAAGGTTAAAGAAAATGAGTGCAAGAAAAGAAGAAAATCCAACAACAGAGGCAAAGGCTAAGAAGACAAGGCTAGAAAAAGCTGTTGTTGACATTTCTAAAAATCTGCTTGCATGTCTTTGTTAGTCTTTGTTGATCTTTGTTGAAGTTAATATGGAAGCACTCTTGAAGCGATTGTGGAAGCTGTTAAGGGTAATATTAAGGATTCTCACAAAATTCTTAATAATCCAATTTTGAAGAAATAGTTCCTACTACTTTTCAGTCCACACTTGTCCATAAACAAGTTGCTACACATGTTTTGGAGCGAAGGCTACTTCAAAAGTTGTAAGTGTGATGACTAATGTTCCATCCAAGTATTTAACTTCTCAAAGAGAAAGATGGGAACATAGATTGGTTGTAAGAAAGGAGAAGAAGACCAAGTCGGTCATCATCGAGACAAACCCAAGAGATTTGTCAAAGCATTCTTCAAATCATGAGAATATGATAATGGCATTTCTCATACATTGGATAGGGGTTACAAAATTTCTATGATCAGCTGAAGAGAGTTGGGAGAGAACCATATCCACGAGAGCCATTTGGAGGCGTATCACTTCTTATCCTATCTTGAGCATTACAATAATCAAGGTGGTACGATCTTCAACCACCAAATTTTGTTGAACTCAATTATGAGAAGCTAAAATTGAAAGTTCAACTGAGCGAAGATTGGATGACATGTCTGCCGATCAGATTGAAGAGGCAAAAATTGATTGATGAAGCATGTAAGGAGAAAAGGGTGGTAAGTCCATCTGCGTGTATCAAGATCCGGGACCAAGTCTAACTAAGGCAACAGCAGATGATCCACAGGAGGCAATATCGAGAATGGGTCGAGATTGTTACATTACGATTAGCAACTCGAATGTTGTTTTACTATAATCTGAGAACATTACTGCGAAATCGACCTCTCGTGGGAGATCACTTCAATTCTGAAGCTATGCCATGGTTTGGACGCACTTTTCAGCGAATAAGAGATTCCTATGATCTTGATATCAATGAACAAGCTGTATTTGTTCCTCCTCCTCTTCTGCAAATCATTGAACCAAATGTCTTTAACAAGGAAGCTTATACAACAACAGTGGCTATCGTTGAAAAGCAAGTTGTTAAGACAGTACCCTCGACTGCAGATGAATCATCAACTCTAAAGAAGCATGTTCAGAAGCTTGATAAAGATATAAAGAAGATTAAGAAGATGCTGAAAAAGTTGGTGAAGCAGATTGGAAAATAATTTTTTGATCAATAACAAATAGGGGAGAAGGAGAAGGAAGAGAGAAGGAGAAGGAAGAAATTATTGGAAGGATGAAGATAATTTTTATCTCAATACTACATATAATTCACAAGTATTTGTTATTATCAAAAGGGGAGAATGTTAAGTCAAACCAGACTTCACGTATTAAATAATTTTGATAATAAACAAAGAGAAATATCTGGAAGGAAAGCGAAGCGATACAAAAGTAGACGAAAGAAAAACAGACGGAGGAAAAGCAGACGATACAAAAGCAGACGAAAGAAAAACAGACGGAAGAAAAGCAGACGATACAAAAGCAGACGAAAGAAAAACAGACGGAAGGAAAAGCAGACGATACAAAAGCAGACGAAAGAAAATAGGCGGAAGAAAAAGGGCGATACAAAAGCGGGCGGAAGCTTTACGAAGACAAAAAGCGAGCGATACGAAAATAAGGCGGAAGAAAGAAACATCGGTTTAAGGCGATTCTGAGCTAAAGCGAATAACCGTTTCTTTAAAGATTCAAGCAGATAGTCAAAAGCAGATTGAAGTTCACTATAAATAAGAGTCGAGATTGAAGAAGAAATAACTTTTGGAAAAAGTGAATGAAACTCTGCGTATTCAATATCATCTATCTCGAGAAAAATTGCGAACTATTTTGAGTGTATATTGTGAAGAGCAACTCTTTGTAAAAGCTCTTTATCGAGTTTTCATTTTGAAAAGTGCTTCTGAGATAACTGAAGAGGCTAAGAGTAAAAGAATACTTGCTGTTAAGAGACTGAAGAGGCTCGATCTAAAGAATACTTATGTCGGTTTGGAGATAGTGAAAATCTCGAAGAATATCGAGGATCGGGCGTAGCCCACGGTTTGGGGTGAACGAGGATAAAATTGCTGTGTTTCTCTCTCTAACTCTTACTTTTCTTAAATCGTAGTTTTCATTATTAACAAAGTTTTCAAACTAGTTAAGAATTGATTTACGATAAGTTTTACGAAAGAACAAGCAATTGTTATTGAAGGGATTAAAGAAAAGTTTATCACAATTCAACCCCCCTTCTTGTGTATCTTGGTCATATTATTACTCAATATATTAGCGTGTGATTTACTTCACAACCAACTCACAAGAGTAAAGAAAATCCAAATAAACTCAAAGGCAATTTACAACCTAAAAGACTCTAAAGGTATTTTCAAATTAACCAATCCCATAGGCAAAATTTCTCCATCCCATCTCCACTAATTTTTAGCACTCCTTCTCAAAGGATCAAAAGGTCTTATTAGGGTTGTAATGGGGTCGTTGGGGTTTAAATTCGGCTCAGACCAAAGAAAAGGAAAATAAAAGCTCAAATGAAATGGAAACAATTATTCAAGAAATAGGAAAATGTAAGGGACCTCTTTTCTTTTCTTTTTTTTCTTTTTTTAAAGAGAAAATAAAACCGTGGAAACAAGGAAATTTTTTTAATAAAATAAAATAAAATAACAAAACTCAACAAGACAACATGTTATCGAGAACAGTAATAATTACAAGGCATAACTCAATTTCAATGAATTCCCAAGTTCCAAATAAGTGACATTTCCCCCAAACTCAGTTTCTTGTATACTAGGGGCGATAACTTGCAAAATCCTTACTTGCTTGCTCTATTTTGTTTTTTTTTTTTTCATATATATATATATATTTTAAACCCCCCACATAACCTACTCCTAAATAATCATTTCCACATGAAAGGTAGGGAATGCTTGGCTTATGGCTTGGTTAAATGAGGGTGCCAAAGAAATAGGAATTGTAGTTAGGCTCAACTTGGCTCCAAAGGAAATATAGGGTTATTTTAAGCCAAAATTGGGAATGTGGTTCATAATTTAAAGAAAATGCCTTAATCACTTCCTTATCAAATTTGTGCTAACATTTTGCCTCGATAGGTCTAAAGGACTTGTTCTAGGATTGGCGAGATCTCACTAGGTTCCAACATGCCTAAAAATTTAATGGACAATCAAAACTCAAATAAAATGGATGGAAAGACTCAAATCAAAAAATATGAGTATGATTAAACAATTGGAAACTGAGCACTAATCCGGAACATCTATCCACAAACCTTCTAAAGGTAAACCAAATAGGTCCAAAGCAATTCTCAATTTCCCAAAAGTGAGGCCAAAATCAAAACCTTTAAAGATCAAAATTTCTTAATGACGTTTAACTATGCAAGAAAATGACTACACACACACACAAAAAGAAAAGTAATGGAAAAATTTTTTTTGATTTTTTTGATTTGTTTTTGTTTTTGATGATTTAAAATTGATTTGGTGATTTAAAATTGAGAAAATGGATGAAATTGACACTCACCCCCCCAAACTCAGATAAGACATTGTCCTCAATGTCAAAATACGCAGGCACAATTTGAAGTAGGTAAGTAAACATGGATATGCATAGTTAAAGACAAACAGAATGTCGGCAATGATGCATGCGAGTTAAAAATCTGCAGATCATAAGCAAACACAAACAGCAGCAAAATTCTACAACATGTTAAATCATAAGTAAAAGGCATAAAGATCTTCCCTGTAATGAGTGTAGACCCTTTTCTTCAAAAATGTAGTTTCTCCCATCAAAATTCGTCCAATTTCCAGCAATGAAAACAAAGATAACCTGAATTTTGGGTAAAGAAAATAAAATAAAATAAAATAAATGAAAACAACAAAGGTGTGAAACTTGGGTTGCCTCCCAAGCAGCTTTTCTTTAACGTTTTGGCTAGAACATTTTGCTTCTTCAAGCCTCAATGAGCTAAATGGTTGCCGTCCCCCTATTAACTTCACCTCCTAGATATAGCTTTAAGCGTTGTCCATTCACCTTAAATGAATGTGTAGAATTAAGGGGTGAAATTTCAATGGCTCCGTAGGGGAAAACTTTCAATACTTGAAACGGCCCAGACCATCGAGACTTCAATTTTCCCGGAAAGAGATTGAGTCTAAAGTTGTAGAGCAACACGAGTTGGCCAGGTTCGAAGTGTTTCTCCCTTAAGTGCCAGTCATGCCATTTCTTCGTCTTTTCCTTGTAAATTCATGCATTCTCATATGCATTAAGACAAAATTCGTCAAGTTGCTTAAGTTGAAGAAGACGTTCACCAGGTAGAGTTGGGTCAAGATTCAATTTCTTTGTGGCCCAAAATGCTTTATGTTCGACTCTCTTGGGAGATGGCAAGCCTTACCAAATACTAATTGATAAAGCGAACACCTGTCGGAGTTTTGTATGCGTTCGGGAAAGCCCATAAGCTATCATATAGCTTAATTGACCATGTCTTTGGTGAGGCATTAACGATTTTCTCGAGAATTTGCTTTAATTGCCTATTTGAAACCTCGGCTTGACCATTTTCTTGTGGATGATAAGCGAGTGCCACCTTGTGTTGGACTCCGTACTTGGCAACGAGATTGGCAAATTGTTTATTGCAAAAGTGTGTCCTCGATCACCGATGATGGCTCGGAGTTAGAACCTTGTGAAAATGTTTTCTTGAGAAATCTCGTAACAACACTGCATCATTAATCGGAGAAGCAATTGCTTCTACCACACTGAAACATAGTCAAGCGCCACAAGAATATCAATATTTCTATTTGAAGTGGAAAGGACCCGTAAAATCAATTCCCATACATCGAATAATTGACTTCAAGAACATTTGTCAAAGGTAACTCATCTTTCTTAGTGATCTTGCCGACTCGTTGGCATGCATCACAACTTCTTTATAGTTATGAGCATCTGCAAAAAGTGTTGGCCAAAAGAATCCGGATTGGAGGATTTTGGCTGCTGTCCGCTCACCGTTGAAGTGACCACCGTATGGAGAAGAATGATAATGATAAATAATGTTTTGTTGTTCCTCGAAAGGAACACATCTTCTCAATACGTTATCCTTACCCAACTTGTAGAGATATGGTTCATCCCAAAAATATGCTCTAACATCGTGCATGAATTTTTTCTTTTGTTGATATATAAAATCAGGAGGTAATTGTTTACATACCAAATAATTAATGAAATTAGCATACCAAGGGATTTGTTTGTCATTCACCATGAAAAGTCTTTCATCAGGAAAAGACTCGTTGATTTACACGACTTTTGGTGAAGATCTTTCGCATTCTCCATTCTTGATAAGTGATCGCCACTTGATTCTCGGTTCCCTTCCTATCTACTATCTCTAGGTCGAACTCTTGGAGAGTAAGACCCATCAAATAAGTCTCGGTTTAGCATTCTTTTTTCAATCAAGTATTTGATGGCTGAATGATCTGTAAAACTTTCACTTTCGTACAACAAGGTAAGATCGAAATTTCTCAAATGCATAAACAACGCCTAATAACTCTTTTTCAGTTGTGGTATAATTCAATTGAGCATCATTAAGAGTTTTACTAGCATAGTAGATAGAGTGAAAAACCTTATTGTACCGTTGTCTAAAAGCGGCACCCACCGCATAATCGTCAGCATCGCACATAAGCTCGAAGGCGGCTCCAATCGAGTGCAACAATAATTGGTGAAGACACCAACTTCTCCTTTAGTACCTGAAAAGCAAGCATGCAATTTTCATCAAACTTAAATGGAACATCCTTTTCAAGCAAATTACATGAGGTTTGAGATTTTAGAAAATCCTTTATGAAACATCTATAAAACCGACATGTCGAGGAAGCTTGGTTCCCTTCTTGAGGTGGGTGGTGGTAGCTTCTCAATTGTCTCGATTTTTGCTCGGTCTACCTCCAGCCCTTTACTAGAAACCTTGTGTCCAAGAACAATACCTTCTTGTACCATGAAATGACATTTCTCCCAATTGAGCCTGAGTTGGTCTCTTCACATCTTTCTAGAACTTTGGTTAAATTTTCTAAGCACATATCGAATGAATCTCTATGGACTGAAAATCATCCATAAACACTTCTAACCCATTCTCAACCATGTCTGAAAAGATTGCAATCATACATCTTTGAAATGTGGCTGGTGCGTTACATAGTCCAAATGGCATTCGTCAGAAAGCGAAAGTGCCATAAGGGCATGTAAATGTAGTTTTCTCTTCATCTTCCATCGCAATTGGGACTTGGTTATAACCTGCATAGCCATCCAAAAAGCAATAATATACTTTACCAGCCAATCGATCAAGCATTTGATCAATAAAGGGTAGTGGAAAGTGATCTTTCTTTGTTGCTTTGTTCAGCTTTCGGTAGTCCATGCAAATCTTCCATCCGGTAATGGTTCTCGTTGGGATGAGTTCGTTCTTCTCGTTTGTCACCACTGTCATCCCTCCCTTTTTGGGTACACATTGCACCAGACTTACCCAAGAACTATCCAATATAGGGTAAATAATACCAGCATCAAGCCACTTCATGATTTCCTTCTTCACCACTTCCTTCATGTTCGGGTTCAATCGCCTTTGTGGTTACACACTAGGATTGAACTCTTCTTCTAGTATGATCTTATGTTGACAGAAAAGTGGGCTTATTCCCTTGATATCGGCTATAGTCCAACCGATTGCTCTTTTGTGTCCTTTCAAAATACTAAGTAGCTTCTTTTCCTGCACATTAGTTAGTTCTGTGGAAACAATAACAGGAAGGGTGGAGTTCTCACCTAAGTAAGCATACTTCAAATGATGAGGAAGTTGCTTAAGTTCTAACTCCGGAGGTACTTCGATTGAAGGTTTTGCTACTTCATCCTTGGAATTGTTCAATGGCTCTATAACTTGTCTATATGATCTAAAAGATGAACCTGCATCTAACAAGTTAATGTATTCGAGAATTTCTTCTTCATCAAATTCATTAAGTGTTGTTAAAGCAACTGTGAAAGGATCATTGGTTAGAGCATTCATAGTTGAGTCATTTAAAATTGCCCTGGTTGAAGAAATTGCATAACATTTTTCATTAGGAAATTTCATTGAAGAAAAAATGCTAAAGGTTACCTCTTCTCCATTTACTCTCATGGTAAGTTCTCCTTTTTCAACATCGATGAGAACTCTACCTGTAGCTAGGAACGGTCGTCCTAAAATGATAGGTACCTCTGCATCTTCTTCAATGTCACAGACTATAAAATCTGCTGGAAAAATGAACTTATCCACCTTGACTAGCACATCTTCAAGAATTCCCCATGGATGGATAATGGAACGATCGGCCAATTGTAGTCTCACCGAAGTTGGTTTAATTACATCTCCCATGCCTAATTTCCTGAAAACAGAGATGGGCATTAAATTAATGGAAGCACCAAGATCACAAAGAGCCTTACCGAAAATTAGTGTGCCAATTACACATGGAATTGTAAAACTTCCAGGATCCTTGAGTTTTGGTGGGAGCTTCTTTTGTAGTATTACACTACATTCTTCCGTCAATGCCACCGTTTCATGATCTCCAAGCCTTCTCTTTTTTGATAGAACATCCTTCATAAATTTGGCATAGCTTGGCATATTTTCTAAAGCTTCAACAAAGGGAATGTTAATTGTTAGTTTCTTAAAAACATCCATAAATTTTTCAAACCCTTTTTCATGTTTTTGCTTTGCTAGCCTTTGAGGAAATGGTGGTGGTGGATATGGTCTCTCCCTCGGTTGTTTTTCCTTGTCTTCCCTTGGTTTTTCTTCCTCCTCTTTTTCCATGGATCTATCAACATCAATAACAACATCATCCCATAAAATTTTAGAATTTTCAGAATTTATACATACCTCTTTCCTTTAGAAGTTGGAGTTGTATCCACCTCTTTTCCATTCCTAAAACGATGGCATGAAGTTGTTCCTTAGAGGATTTCTGAGTGTCACTTGGCAATGTTCCTTGAGGGCGACTTTTAAAGCTTCAATCACTTGTCCCATTTGAGTTTGCAAGTTCCGTGTTGATTCTTCAAGTTTAACCATTCTCGACCACTTTGCTCCATGAACTTCCCCAATATACTCTCAATGATGCTTGGTTGGATGTATTTGGAGGTTGTCCTTAATGGTTGGTTTTGATATTGCCAATTTTGTTGTTGTGGTTGTTGTTGGAATCCCAATGGGTGATTTTGCCTTGGAGGGTAATTTCTTACTCCCGAATTGTAGTTATTTGCATTTTAATTATACGGAGCTCTTTGATTCCCAAAGTAATTTACCGTCTCGGTCGGTGGGTCGATGTTTGGACACTGTTCATAATGATGACTTTCACCAAAATAATCACAAGTAAATGTAATGGCTTTTACTGTTGTGTTATGGGTTTAAGTTGCTCCAAAGCAAATGTCTGTGATTTTCTTGCACATGTTAGAGATCTTGGCATCCATCAATTCTAAGGGATTGATTTCATATGTATTTGGGGCTTTCCGCATAGGTTGAGATCCTCCTCTTTCATAAGCCCTACAGTTGTTAGCAGTAACCTTTTCTACTAACGATATAGCATCATCGGGATTGAGTTCTAAGAACGTACCTCCAGCAATTGTATCTAATTGACTTGTCGTGCGCGAGTCGACCCATGATATAAATGAGAAACTAGAGATGATGAAGGAATCCCGTGATGTGGGCACTTCCTTTGGAGTTCTTTGAATCGTTCAAAGGCTTCAGCTAATGACTCCATCTCAGATTGTTTGAAATTAATAATCTCCATTTTGAGTTTGTGAGTCTTTGCTGGTGAAAAGTACTTTCTCATGAATTTGTCCTTTAATTCGCCCCACGTCGTCAACGAACCCTTTGGGTTTGCATCCCACATCCATTCTTTGGCTGCACCTGCAAGAGAAAATAGAAAGAGCCTTAGTCGCATTTGTTCATTGGACACATTTGCTACTTGGTAGCTATCAGCAATTTCGAGAAAATTTTTGAGGTGCGTGATGGGACAATCAGATGCCATTCCGGTGAAAGGTTTGTCCCTCAAGTAATTCATGACCGCTCCGTCGATTTTGAAAGTTTGAGTGGCTGGAATCCGAGTGTGAGCTATACTCGTTCTCTCATCAAAAGTAGGTGTATGGAAATCTAAGCAACTTCGTGCTCGTTCCAATTCTCTTTGCTCGGCTTCCATCTCCTCTCGAACTTGTCTCCGTATTTCTTCGTTTCGGAGTGATTCGGCCATTTATTCAGGTGTCTCGTTATTATTTGCCATGTCGGCTGCCGCTGCCCTTTGTTCTCGAACTCTTCTCTGATTCGCTTTACACGTTCTCTCTATTTCAGGATCACGTATAGGTTGGATCGATTTAGAGCGGGTGAGCATGCAGATCACCTAGCCAATAAAAACAAAATGAGACATGTAAGTATACTTAAATCAAAAATCAAAACAAGTATCAATATTAAAACTAAAAATTGGTCCCCGGCAACGGCGCCAAAAACTTGATGGTCGTAGTAGCAGTGTGCGTTTCTATCGTCAAGTAGTAAAAATATCGATCCCCGGAGACCAAATTAGCTAAATAGTAATACTCGTAATAACTTCTAATTTAAGTTAATAACATAAAAATTAAAGAAAAGATTGATTGATTTTGGTTTGAAAAATTAAATAAAAGCGAGAATTAAAGCAAGATAAAAATATAAGAAATATCAATGGAATGAATGTTAGACCCGATCTTTAATTGGAATTTAGAAATAGTAAATGAAATTGAATGAGTGTTTTGTTTAAGTATTATGTTATAGATGAAATTATGCGTTTTCAATGTATTTGATAATTGTGGAGATTTGAAAAGTTAGTAGATAATCAAGAAATAAAGAGAAAAGTGAGAGAATTTGAAAAAAATTAAGAAAGTTGACTTTTGGAGATAGAAAGTTTAACTTGAGAGTTGACTTTTTGTTTGAGGCAAAAATTTGAGAAAATTGTCTTCTGGAAACTTGTAGTTTATGTCAAGAGCCTTCTGTAGCCATAAAGTTTGATATTTTTCGATATCGGAAATGAGAGTTATGATCGATCAAAGTTAAGCGAAGTTTGACTTTTGAAGAAAAGTTGACTTTTGAGTAAGGCAAAATTCGAGAAAATGGTCAACATGAAAATTGTAGCCTTTGTCGAGAGCTTTTTGTGGACATAAAGTTTGCTATTTTTCAATGTCGGGATTGAGAGATATGATTTTCTGCAGATATGCTTTGTTTTGAAAATGCTATTAAGTATAGATTTGTGTGTTCTATGCTTGAGGTCACTCGTCGTATAGATTTAGTTTGAATTAGAGTAAGTGATCTTCATGAAAGCTTTAGATGATGTTTTATTTTCCATTGATATAAAGTTTGCAATTTTCGATATCGGGGCTAGGAGTTATGAGCGATTAAAAATTGGAAGTCGTTTAGGAGAAGTTGTTTTGGACAGAATCTTTGATTGAGGTTTTGACCTCTTTCGAGACCTAATTTGATTTTGGGTTCTTCAGGGAAGTTGTAGAGCTTCCTTTGATCTTTCTATTGACACTAAATTTGTTAAATTTCAAGTTCGGGAGAAAAGATATGATTTGAAAATTCTGAAATTTTCTCTGACTCTAGATTCTATCCTTAGGTGTGCCTACGCCTAATCTTGAATCTCGCCTTATAACTTTTTGTTTGACATCCGATTGAGTTGATTATCAAAGCGTTGGATTCCTAAGACAATTAATTTCATTTTCTTGAAGAATTATGATTTTTAGGAGATTAAATGGAAAGAGATTGATTGAACTAAAGTAGGAAATTTGGTTATAGGTTATAAGTTGGATAATTTTCTGAACATGGTTCAGTATTTTTAATTTCGAGAGCTGTACAACTCCGATTGAGTTGATTCTTGAGGAAAAATAAATTTAAGATATAGGGCTACAACTCTTGTGAAGGGATCAAAATTTAAATTTATCTCTAAGATTGCCAATTTCTGGACTGAAGTTATGTTAATGTTCAGTCTCGGATTTTGAGAAGGTCCGATAGTATTTCGGCTATAACTTCTTCGTTTCTGATCCGAATTGAGTGCGATCAGTGGCGTTGGATTCGTATGAATGAGAGGAACAATTCTCTAGTAAAAAGTTTGGCCAAATTATTTCATTTAGTTGCCCGCAAGCAGGACGCAAAGCATCAGATTTTTAAAGAAAGTGCAGGGGCAAACTTGAAAATAGGCCAATAAGTGAGGGCAAAATGGTCATTTACCCTCCATTTTTAATGACATGGCAATCAGATTAAGAAGTGGATGTCGTTTGTCCTAGGGAATTCATGATAATTCTAGAAAGAATAAGAGAAGAAGGAAGAAAAGAAGAAGAGAGGGGAAAGAAGAGGAAGCTTACGGATGGAGAAGAAGAAAGAGAAGAGAGAGAGAGTTTTGGGGTTTTGATTTTATGGAGCTTCAAGCTTGTTTTTGGAGTGGTTTCAAGGGGAAAGAGATAGAAGAAGATGAAAGCTTGTCTTGGAGCTTAATAAATACGAAAATGGTGGAGAAAATGGTAAGAGAGAGAAAGTTGACTTTGAAATTTTTTGATGAGTTTATTGTGTTAGATGGCTTGGAAAGGTTATGAATTTAAGTTTTCTAAGGTTAATTGAAGAGAATAGGTTATAATTATGTTTAATTTTGGATTAATTGTGAATTGGAGGTTTATGCCCAATTTTAAAAGTTGGGGTTTTTGAAGATTTATGGCTTAGAATCATGGAAAGTATGATGAATTTGAGATTTCTTAAGTCAATTTTGATGTTTATGCCTTAAGTGAGGTTTAATTTAAAAAATTATAAATTGGGGGTTTAGGTAAAAGTTGAGATTTGGGAATTTTTGAAATTGATGATTTAGATATCTTGGAATTAGTATGAATTGATGAATTATGACATCAATTTTAAGGATTATGTTATTTATGATATTGAATTTGTATAAATTGGTTTAGGCCAATTTTAAGATTTGGGGATTTTTGGAATTTATGATTTAGATAGATTGATTTTATATGGAATTGGTGTTTTCTAAGTCCAATTTGAAGAATTAAGTGAATTATGATATTTATTTTGGATAATTATGGCTTAGGAAATTTTAAGGTTGAGGAAAGAAGAAGGAATTTGGAGATTCGATGCTTTGGACAAAGTATTAGCGTCAATTCGAGGTGGGTGATGTATTTATATTTTGAATTATGAGTAAATTATGTGATTTTGAAAAATCAAGAAAAGAATAATATTTCGAAATTATGTTTTAAAGGATTTGAAAATAATTCTTCAAGGGTTACGTTAAAATGTTTGAAAATGATTGAAAAATTGTAGAAAATTTGAGAATCGAGATTTATAAAATTGTGTTTTCGCATTTTGAAAATGTGAACCATGTTGTTTTATGCATTAATATATGTTGATTGTGGGTTGAAAGAAATACTTGCATTCCTTTTATGCATTTGATTTGATATCGATTAATTGAGTAATTGAATATGATTGTTATATAAATGAAAGTGAATATGTGTGCATGTGTCAAGCATTTTGACACGATTTGATATGATGATATGAAGATTTAGAAAATCAAGATTTTTGAAAAATGCCTTCGGGCAATTTGAATTCTCTTTCCGCTTATGTGTTATGTGGGTTTGGTCAGGTCCTTTTGTGAGTCAGTGCACTGTCTCTACTTGTTTATAGCCTTCTCCGATTGCCCGCAAGTGGCTTAGGAGTTTCGATTTCGGACTCCCCTCCGTTCCACGGTACCTGAATCGTATCTTGAGAATGTGCGATCGTTCGATAGGACCAACCCAAACCGTTTGATGTGTTTTATGTATTGAGTTAAGAGTTTATGTGTTTTGTGATCTGATGTGATTGCATTCATGTTTATGAGAAATTTTGAGAAATGAGAAAAAGGGTTTTCAACTATGAAATTATAGAAATTTGATATGAAAAGTTTGGAAAATTAAAGGTTTGAAGAAAATGCTTGAAAAGTTGAAAAGTTTGAAAAAGATAAGCCCTTTGGCTAAAAGTTATGAAAAATGATTTCTGCTTATTATTCATTTTATAAATATGTTACCCACGAGCTTCAAGCTCACCCCCTTTCATCCCGTCTCGGGTTTTCGGCGGGAGATCGGATGAAAAGCGTCAAGTTCGATTTTGCGCATTTGTATTTTTGTATAAATTGAGAATTGATATTGATTTTGGCTTGAATTGCCTTTTGTGTATATAAAGCAGTTATTACGGGATGTATATGAATTCGAGACTTGGATATTGTTTTGATGGTCATAACTAAGTATGATTATGCTTTATGTATGTAATTGGATTTTGAATGTGGATTTTGCATATGGATTTGAGATATTGAATGTGGTTGGGATTGATTGAGATTTTATATGATTGATTGAGGATTTTTGAAGTGTTAGGTTTAGATGTGCGTTTCTGCTGGTGTTTCGGATTCCGGACGGGAGGTCCGATGTTGATTTGTGTTGTTGGGTTGAGATGTTAGAAGTGTATTTTGCCTTTGAGGAATTTTGGTCTGTCAAAATACTGTAGTTATCTTGCCGATTTTGATAAAAATCGGGTTAAGATAAGAATAAAATTAATAAGTTAGTTTGGTAAAGATGAGATTTGCATGATTAAGACAAATTATATTAATTGAGTGTTATATGAGGATAAATTTCCAAAAAGAAAATTATATGGATTGATTATGATTTGAATGTGATTGAGTAAAGAGAAAAGGAATGAAATATGGGGAAAAAATACCGGGTTTGGATAGTCTAGGTTTCCAACACGAATGTGTTTCTGTGTTCTTGATTGTTTTCGGATGTCGGCTCCGTTTGTTAAGTATCGATTATTTCCGATTTGAAATTTCGATTCAAATTTCGTTCCATTCGCTTCGTTTTCTTCGTTCTTCGTTTTTCGGTTAGGATCCGGTTTAGGATCGAGTCCCAATAATGAAAATCTAGAATTTAACTTCCCTTGATTTTACCTCGGTGTGAAATTTTCTTGGTTTAACTTCATATATCGGGTTTGATAACCTAAGATTCAGAATTAATTACTAAGCCCTCCCGGATCATTAGTAATCCTAATCATCGAACCAATTTCCTATATTTCTATGGTAAATTGTGAAAATTCTATGATTGCTTTATCAAATCAATCTTAATGTGGTTACTTAGGGTGGATAGGTATCTCCCGATCCTAGACACAAATCACTACGAATGTGATCCTAAGCTATTGCAATCTTTTTCCAAATCTATTGCTCCCTGTTATGTTACACAAAGATTAAGAAAATTAATTTCATAGGTGATCAAATTATGAAGCATTAAGAATAAATTGCAATAATCAAACCTTTAAGTAAGCGGGCATAAGAAATTAAGCGGAGAAAATACCAATTAACCGAGATTACATCAGAGTTCAGTTAAAATCTTAGAATGAAAAGATTAGTTACTTATAATAATAATAGCAACAATAAAAATAATAAAAGCAAGCATTATAAATATGAAATGAGTAGAAGGAATGTTAAAACAATCGGTGATTGCTTGGTCTTCAATTTTGCTTCGGCGTCCTCGCTAGCTTCTCCAACCAGCCTCTCCTTTTTTATTTCTTGGTTCCTCCTACCCTCACGTTAATGCTTGGCTTGCTCAGTTGATAGCCCCTCCCCTCATGAAGTAGCGTCAGTCCCCTTTTAACGTTAATAGCTAGTCCTCCTTCACAGCTGTCACGTCTTCTATTGATTTGCTTGTGCGTTGATTTTCTTTGTCCACAGCTGTCCACCTCTTGTAGCCACGCTTACTTCATGTATAAGTTCACCATAGTGGAGCCCCAAGCTTGATTTTCGTTTGTTCATAGTCCACGCCTCAGCTGTCTTTTTGTCTTTGTTTTGTCTTGTGTAGCTCCTGGATTTATCGTCAGCTCACGCCTCCATTTTGCATGCGTGGTGGGTCATCTCCAAGCTGCAACGTTCCACCTGTTGAAGCTGCCTTGGTCCTCTCCTTTAGTGACGTGCGTTAATTCCTCTAAGCTTGGTCCTTGTCCAGCTAGCTGTTGGGGCAACGTGAGTGATGTTGGTGAGTCTGGAGCTTCTTGCGTGATTTGTTCACCAGCCCATGATACAAGCTTCTCTTTACTAAGCTTCTCTTTACTGTGCATTCCTTTCTACTGTAGCATGACAAGACCAATAAAGGTCTACATCATGTTTAAAGCTTGCTCCTCTCCTCTCTTGCGTGATTTTCTCTAATTCTCCACTAAGCCGCCTCTCTTATTCACTCCCCTACTTCCTCTACAAAACCCAGCTGACTCACTCTTTTAATTGTTCCTTTAATTGTTGCCCCTAATTGACGCCACGTCTCTTACGTGAGTGATATCTTCACCCTTCTGTTGTTGCTGATTTCTTTGTAACTTGCGTGTATATTCCTTCAATTTGCTGCTCGATTTGTTCCTTGCTATGTTGATTGTGGCTTCCCTGCTCTCTCCGCGTGACTTGTGTGCCTTGGCTATGCATGAATTGCAATTTAAAGATGTCATCTTGCTCTTTGCTGTGTAGTGTGACGTGACAATTAAGGGTCACTCACATCAACCCCTCTTAATTCATTTTGCTTGCTTCCACTTGATTGGTCCACGTCCACCTAAGTTTAGCTGATTTTCTTGATCTTTTGCTTGCTCATTTATTTCCGTGGTTGTAAAGTGTGTGTTTTGGCTGTTTTCATTTCTTTGCTTCAAACATCTCCACGCATGCTACAACGTCTAGCCTCCTTCATTTAATTATTGTTGTGGTCTTTTCAATTTAAAACAAATGTATTTTCTACAAATTAAACATGACTCATTATAAATACAGAATAAGATAAACTAAGTAATTCAGAGGAAAAATCTTATAAGACCCAATAATTTATCAGAAATTAAGAAAAATGCCATTAATTCTAATGATAAAATGCATCCAACAGTGATATTGTCGGTACTTGCGGAGGAGCTCGGGTTGCTTTCAGATCTGGTCGGCATCGACCTCAACCACGGTGATATTGCCGGGTACTTGCGGAGGAGCTGGGGTTGCTTTCAGATCTGCCACCATCGACCTCAACCACGATGATATTGCGGGTACTCGTTGGAGGAGCTCGGGTTGCTTTCAGATCGGCCTTGTTTCACATCAACTCCAACAGGTTCTGTGGAACTATTCCTCACAAGTTCAAGAACTTGAAGCTACTTTTCGAGCTGGATCTAAGCAAGAACAGGTTTGAAACATCCTTTACTTGTCAATCTAATTGTTGAGCCTATTTCTGAAGCCAAGAGTGATTAGGAGCAGCTTTTCTCGCATATCATTTCAATAATCTCGGTTTGCATTTCAACTTTTATATCTGCGACTCTTTTCCCTGAATAAATTTTTAGTTGGCATAGGATTATGGAAAATGCCCAATCACTGGGAGCCACTTACGATGGATGACATTATTCTAGTCAAAACAGGCAGGTACACTGATGGTCCTTGCTATAATTGTTGGTTAAGGTTTTATTTTGATTGGTGTGGTAGTCCAGTGATCTAAGTTTTGCTGTTTGGTTAAGGTTTTACTTTGTTTTGTTACCACACGGATCTTTGCTTACGTAGTCTCTGTTGGACTTTTCTGCAGATTGTCAGACCAAGAACTGTCAGACTGCTAGTATCCTTGGAATGCTTGGGATGTTCCAAAATGTATGTGTGACAAGCCACCACCTTTTCGGTTGACTACTTCTCTCTTGCTTTATGGAAAGGCTTACTGCTGATTACAAATTCAATCTGCTTGGTTGCAACTAGATAATTGACGTATATGCCTATTTCTTTTACGAAATGTGACTGACCTTTCAGTGTAAAATGGTTGTTTATATTATTTATACATTTTATGATATTCATCTACATGTGTGCATAAACAATGTGTTGATAAATATCTAATATTCTAGTTGAGGTGCATGTTTTTGCCAGCTACACTGCAGTGTTGGTGTGATGTTCCTTGACTGAAGCCTTCCTTATGATTCATTGCCCTTTAGTTAGGTTGGGTCCTTAAGATACTTTTTACTGTTGAAGTCAGATTTATGATATAATAGACCCAGGACAAAACATCTTTTTTTTAGCAGTCAAATTTGTCCAGCTTCAGATCTGTTGTTAACTGTGGTGGAGGAAGGTTTGCTAAAATTTGCAGTAGAAATTAAGATTAGACAATTGGAAATCCTAGATTGTCTTCCCAAAATGTTTTTGTACACCAAATCTTATATTTATTGAGAAGATTTTTTTAAGGCAATTAATGCATCTAAAGTTACCTTTTACTCTAATACACTCGTAAAACTTTAAACACATTTTGTTGTCAGGCTAATGTAAACCCTGCTAAACGTCTGGAATTAGAAGTGTGGCATGACCTGGCTTCCGTCTACATAAGCTTATCAAGGTGGCGTGATGCTGAAATCTGTCTTTCAAAATCCAAAGCAATCAGTTCTTATTCACATCAAGATGCCATACAAGTGGTATGTTGCTCCCTTATCTGGATTTTAATTTTTTCCTTCTGACTTCTCAATCTAGAGTTAGCGACAACTTTCTCATATTTTCTTCCTAGTAATTTGAACTTATTTGAGAAACTGTCTAGCTTTCTATCGTTAACGCTCTGTTATTGCTTATTGCACTAAAGTCAACTTGAGATAATCCTGGATCCTTTAGCCTCTTTATTCTTCAGATATTCCTTGATCCTTCCTACCTTCTTAGGCACAGTCTAATTTCTTTGAGATACCTTTCTCATGTTAAAAGAATCAAGTAGTATCAAAATAGCTTCAGATATCTGGTCCTTTGCAATTAAAATAATTTAAGAAAAACTTGATATGTTGTATCGTTTATGAGACATTTGGTTGGTGTTGTCAAGATAAGGTTACAAGTTACTCCTGTAAATTAGCTAGGCTACAAGTTAGGCTGTTGTTTACTCCTGTAAATTAGCTAGGCTACAAGTTAGGCTTCATATATGCTAGGTGCTATAAATGGATAGGCTGTATGTTAGGCTTGTTGTATGTTATGATTGCTATATTAATGACAGGTCTGTGGACGAAAGGGACGAAAGTTTTCTCAGACATTCCTTTGTTTTGATATGGTATCGAGCCCAGACGAGATTCCTCTCCGTCTTTTGATTTGTCTTATTCTTTTGCTTCATTTTTCTCTTTCATGGAGAAATCCGAGATATCTTGCATCAAGTTCTCGAGCAAAATTATTTTGCTTGGGAATTTCAGTTTCAAATTTATGTTCAGGAAAAAGGGTTATGGGGTCTTGTTGATGAATGCGGACGGTAAGCCTCTTGATCCAACCACGGTGCCGAATGGACTGCCAAGGATGCTCGTGTCAAGAGTGGCTGCTGCAAACAATGGATTCTACCATTGTCGTCAATTCTGACCAAGTACAAAACAGCGAAAGCTATGTGGGAATATCTGAAGAAGGTATATGATCAAGAAAGCTCTGCTGGCGATTCCACCTTGAGGCAGAAAAGGTCTGCATAAAGAAAGCTATGTGGAAGGTTTACTTTATGAAGCAAAGGGTCTGCATAAAGAAGCGGTAAAATCCTTTGTAGGTGCTCTGGATATTGATCCCACCCATGTCCCAAGCTTGATATCCTGCTGTGGCACTTAGAAGGTTTGAAACCAATCAAATGAAGTGGTAAGAAGCCTGCTGATGGATGCCTTGAGGCTTGACAGAATGAATTCATCAGCATGGTACAATCTTGGCCTGCTTTATAAAGATGAGGGCGCCGTCATGTATAGAAGCAGCCGAGTGTCATGGTCAGTTGTTGAATCTTGTGTTTGCGATAGGAAGAATGTTGGACTGGTAAAATTACACCCAAAGATGGGTTGGTTTTGTGATATAGCCATTTTCATGCTCAATGATAAGTTTCTTGTGGAGAACTATTTGTTGTCTAGTTTGAGTCAGATTTTTAAGTTCCTATTTATTTTTATTTTCGATATCTGATGTCTTTATTTTAAAAATTCTACTTACATTTTCCCATTTGGGCATGGTATTTCAGATCTATATATTTCAAGCGTTCTCTTGCTGTCCATCGGAGACGGCAGTAGTATGATTCTGGAATTGGATTTATGATTAAAATGTCAAAATTTTATACACTCGATTACTTGTTGAATCTTTGTTCTTATGTGAGAATCCTATCACCAAGCTAAATAATATCTGGCAGAGAAGCAGGCCAGTTTTGCTATCCTTTGATTTATCAACATTGCAATTAGCATTGGCAAGATAGAGAATAATGTATATCGTTTTCTTTCGCCAAATCTGATGCAAATACACCTTGTGTATGGGACAATGAAATTATATACATAGGGATGGCTTTATGATGCTTTGATAATTGGTTCATGTCCTTTGGTTGTGAAAAACTAATTATGTATTTGAAATAGAATATTTAATTATTAAAACTACACTATTATGCAAAATTTATTGTTTTGATGTTAATTTGTAATTTATTTTAATGCGATAGAAGAAGTGAATGTAAATACTTTTGATGAAAGCGTAGTTCTGAATCTTTAAATAACGTTGGAGAATTTGGAGCTTTTGACAATGATAAGGCGCAACCTCCTTGAAATACAATTTTTCTCTTAAATGTTATTTTAAGTTTTATATTAGACTCATATTTATTTATTTTAGTTCATTAGATAATATTAAACATTGATGTATTTTCATTTCAATAAAATATTTTATTTTATTTATTCTTATAAAATTTTCATCTTATTTATTATATTAGGTTTGATAGCGGTTCCTTCTAGGTTGAATCTCTAAACCTTAAACCTTTCATTGAATTTGGTTCGATGTCCGATCCGGTTTTAAAACATTGCTTCTAATTTTAAAGGACATGTCCTTTGGTAATGGTATATAAGTTACAAAACTTATGAAATGAAATCATTCTTAATCATTGAGAAAATCGAGCGAAAGAAGGCGAGAGGAAATAGAAACTCTTTCAACGATATCAACATTTAACGAAACAACAAAACATGGATACAGTGCAGCAAAGCGAATCGATTCTATAAAGTTTTACAAGAGCTCGTATTCCACGAGGTAAAAAGCATAGAATTTGTGAACCTAGATATCATCACACTTTTCACGAAATAGGCAAGACCATCATCCACGATTGTGAAGCAGACACTGCACTCAGGGTAGTCTTCTTCTTCATCTAACTCTGCAAATTATAAATCACCATCGCCTTTCTTCTCTTTCTCTCATTGAGCAAAACATGGGAGAAATTCTCCTTGTTTTGATCACAAAAGGTCAAGACGTGATGATGCTGAAATTGAATCTCCATTATTAGAAGTTATTGATGAGAAGAGGAAAGGAAGTAGAAAGGGTTTACAATTGGGAAAGTTTTGCTCCTCAACCGCATCAAGAGAGTTTTACTGTCTTAGAAGTGGCGATGTCTCAAAACGGTATCGTTTTAATTAACCATTTTATTCCTATGCCAGTAAGGCAACATCTTAATACTTGTCCGTATACTGAACATTAACAATATCAGACTCAAAATAAAGGAATACTCAAGAAAATGTGTTTTTATCTAAACGCTCAAAATTCATTTCCACAGAGTCTTAGGGGTGGTTGGTTCGTATAGACACTTTTTTGTTAATTAAAATAGTAAAAACTGATAAACTTAGGGCCCGTTTGGTTCCACTTCTGTTTTTCTGTTGTTGTTTTTAGTTTTTGTTTCCTGTTTTTTGTTTCTGTTTTTTTGTTTAAAAAAATGAAAACCTGTTTGGTTGAGATTTGTAACATAAAAACTGAAAATAAAAACTTGTTTGGTTTAGATTTCTAATAAACTTATTATTATTATTATTATTATTATTATTATTATTATTATTATTATTATTATTATTATTATTATTATTATTATTATTATTATTATTATTATTATTATTATTATTATTATTATTATTATTATTATTATTATTATTATTATTATTATTATTATTATTATTATTATTATTATTATTATTATTATTATTATTATTATTAATTTATCATTATTATTATTAATTTATTATTATTATTATTATTAATATTATTATTATTATTAATTATTGTTATAAAATTTCTACTTATTCTTATTATTATTATTATTATTATTATTATTATTATTATTGTTGTTGTTGTTGTTGTTGTTGTTGTTAATAATAATAATATTATTAATTATTGTTATAAAATTTCTACTTACTATTATTATTATTATTAAACTCATTATTATTATTATTATTAGTTATTGTTAATAATAATATTATTATTAATTATTGTTATAAATTTTCTACTTTCTTTTTATTATTAAACTTATTATTATTATTATTATTATTATTGATGTTGTTGTTGTTATTAAGTTATTCTTATTCTTATTAATTTTATTATGATTTATTTTATTTTTATTGTTATTATTATTATTAATTTTAATAAGTTATCATTATTATTATTATTTATTTTAATAATAATAATATTATTATTAATTATTGTTATAAATTTTCTACTTACTATTTTAATACTATTAATATTATTATTTTATTATACCAGATTAATTATCTTATTATTATTATTATTAATTATTAATATAAAATTTATTATTTTATTTTATTATTATTTCGAGATAGAAACCGGGATTATGTTGATTTTTGTAGAAAAAACATGTTGTCAAAATTCGGAGAAACCATGTTTTTGGTTTCAGTAAAGCTATTGTGGTTTTTATTTTAGAAACAAAAATCACAACATAGTAAACCAAACACGTTTACTTAATTGCTTTTTCTTTTACAAAAACGACAACAAAAAACGAAGAAAAAAGAAACAAACAGCCCTTAACAAACCAAACAAGGCGATCAAAGGCTTCCTGAAGTTTTCTAGTTGGATATTATCCAACCTCTTTCATTATGCTAAAGGAAACTTTTATGATGTTATGTTATAGGCCTTCAATTATGCAACTGTTCCAGGTCATGCTCAATCCACTTTTTCATATTATTTTGCCGTAAGCAAGTACTTGCAGGTACAGGAACTAATTGGGAATTATTGATTTAACATCCTTGCCAGTTATCAAAGGGAAAGTTAGGAGTTAAGCTTACATGTTAACTCTCTGCAGCCTAGAATGTTTGATCTCGTGGGAACCATTATTTATGAGATAGACCAGTATCCCTACCAGAGTGTCTTTTATAATGGTACAATAGAAGTTGTTGAGTCTGGTAGCTTCTTAAGCATGGAGTCTGTCTTTCTTGTATAAGATAGACCAGTATCCCTTCTTGTCCTTCTTGTATTGTGGATACATGGTCAAATACAGAGCCTTTCTAAGGTACTCGTTTACCTTATGTCATTTTATTTCTATTGAATAACT
Organism: Erythroxylum novogranatense; assembly: GCA_029891385.1. Lineage (NCBI taxonomy): Eukaryota > Viridiplantae > Streptophyta > Magnoliopsida > Malpighiales > Erythroxylaceae > Erythroxylum > Erythroxylum novogranatense. Next base: position 69,829 of record JAIWQS010000132.1, read on the forward strand.
TATCACATAAATAGATTAAGATATTGAAAATGTTAAAAATCAATTTCATGTGACAAATATGCTCTCAGTAGGAAAGGGTTGGTTGATGTTTGTTGATGCTTTGATTTGTTTTACTCCTTTCCTTAGAAAACAAAGAGGACTCCAAAGGTTGAAGCTGGAACTGCCACTAAAGATGCCTCATTGGATGAATGGCTTCAGGTATGTGATTTCTACTTGCATTAGTTATTACTATGTTGATTTAAACATAGCGGTTTTTCTCTGTCCCTGGTGGTGTGATACGGTCTTCCACCCCACCTCGCTTGTTCAGTATTTGCCATATACAAATTTTAGTTGGATTCTTACATTGTCAAAAAAGAAATTTAGTTGAACACTTTGTTTTTCTAACTTTGTGATGTTTAGGATGCTGCCTATACTCAGTCAGAGTCCAAGAAATCGAAGAAGAAGAAGAATTGAAGTTCAGTTCATACTTCTACAAAACTCACACTAAGGAGCCCACAAGTAGAACTAGTTCTCAACTTTTACGCCTTTGTAACATGACAAAGAAACTTCTATTTTTGCTTTTGGTGGAAAACTTTGGAAGATGAGCCCTTTTGAAGAAAAAAAGTCTGTAACTGTAGTATGAGGAAGGATATAGTTTTTTATTTTCATGTTTTCATAATTTAATTGTTTTATGAGCTAATGAATTATTTACTGTTCTCACTGAAGTATAACATTTTAATAATTATATATATCATGATCTAAAATATAATATTTTATATAAATATTTTGCATTTTATAATATTATATTATATTATATTATAATATCAATTTTACATCACACAAAACGTTTTTATAAACTTGGTTGAGGAGTTCACCGTTTATTATAGAAAAATAAGATAAAACATCAAAATGAAGTTAAATGATAACCAATAAATTTTGTTAACCATCTAGTTTGATTACCAATAGCCTAGTTTCTGGCATAATTGCATACTCTCATTTTAATTCATCATCTTTGCAGGTTGTCTTCATTGCTTCTAATCGAAACCTTTAAAGAATCTCTAATTCACCATCCTCCTGCAATTAAATATTCAATTGTAAAGTATAAGTTCTAACAAATAATATGAAATAAAAAGCCCTAAGACATTAACCATAAAAATATTTCAAATATGAATTATCATTTAAGAGGTAAGAGTTTAGTCAGTTCATTGAATAAAATCCTAAAAACTAACACCACTATGTGCAATATTATGATTACTCATAAAATATATTTATTGTAATATAAATCTTACCTCATCCAACACACATCCAATATGAGCAGTGAAGTAGCATTTCTTGCAATAATAAGCAGCATGTTTTGAGTTCCTCAAACTCTCACAAGCATGACAGTAATATTCATCTTGTCCTTCTTGATGTCGAATCCATTAAAGTAAGAGGATGGATATGACATACACTCTTAACATTCTTTGGTATTGGAATACACTCAATGTGTAGGTTAACATTACACTCAAACATCGATAGAAAGATGCATTGCAATGTTTGTTACACATTTTGCAAATATACCATCCCTCTATATCAATTAGATCTTCATCCACAAAGCAGAAAAGTTTGTGCTCGTGACACTTATGTTGAAGACCGGATGTTAGGTACTTGACACATTTTATATCAAGCTCAAAATCACCTTCTGCACACTTATAACCAATCTTTGAATAATTTCGCAAGCTTTGCAAATAACTCCTCTTCGATAGTAAAATGGGGATGTTGGATGTGAAAGGGATCTGAATGTCTTGGCGTTGAGTTAGTTAAAGCGAGATTCATGAAGAAAGAAATAACAAGCATAATGACAATAAGTTGGACTGATATTAGAAACTGACATGCTAAGCAATTAACCTTGAGTTTCTCAGAATAAAGGCAAATCTAAGTTTATGGTTGTGGGAGAAATGTGAAAATTCAACTTTACTCCCATTATCTTTCAACTTTTGGTAATGGTTGCCTGTGGAAGGAATTCCTTGAGCACACATCTGTCGAGGAAAAACTACATTCTTCACGGTGGTAACATATGTCACTTATATGGAAGACTTGACATCCATCACATATAAATCTTTTGAGAAACTCCCCTCCTTGGATAGAAAGAGGGTGTTCATGAAGATTGTGTTTTATTTTGGAGGACAATGTTGCACATTCCTTATGCAAATGAATTTGACAAAACGAGCATTCATAGCGTGGACTCTTCTCTAACTCTTTACATAGATAGCAGGAGAATCTAGTTTTATCTTGAGAATAGTTCAAAATATGATCATTAAATTTATCTTTAAGTTGCATGAAACAAAAAAGAGGAATATAAGTTTAAGATAATTACAATAAACATTTTCATAATTAATATTATTCTTTTTAACATATCTTTTGTCATTTTAATTTTATCAAAAGAGTTCTTGTACATGATATTATCTAGTTATATATATCATTTTATTTTATTTTATAATCTATAATATTATAAATCAATGCATTGTAATTAATATGAATTTTAAAATTAATATTTTTATGTTATATTATAATTTAATAATTGATAAAGTATGAGAACTTGTATATATTTAATTAATTACATCACTTTAATAAAATTGATATTGTAGAAAATTATTTTAAAACATAGTTCAATACTAAAAGATAATAATATAAAAGAAAATTGATTTACGAAAGTAAAAAGAATAACAAATAGATTTGTATCTATATTATTGATAGTTTAGAATAAAGTAGTACTTTAATATACTTTTGCATTGAATTTACATTTTTATTTATTCAATTTATTATATAAATGACTAGTAAGTTTTGTGCCTATCATACCATATTAAAATGTGGTAGTAGTTTATAAATACTTACCAGGAGTTGCCTCATGCATCGGGGACTAATTGAAAGGTTACACAAGTTAGGGACCTTTTCAAGATTATTATCTTCTTCGTCGTCTTCCTTTGTCATGTGGTTATGCTCAGTTTCATTTAATTGCACAATACAACAAGCAAAAAAGATGATAAAATAGTTGAATAAGACAAGGATCTTAAAAAAATAGAAAAAAATGAAGTAAAGTTTTACCTCGCTTGATAATACACATTCAATGTGAGATGTGAAAATATGACCGGTATTAGCACATTGTTGACATGAATAAGTATGATATCTTGGATTCCTCTTTTCCTCACAAGTATAACAATAATACTGATCTTTAGATTCATCGATATCATCCTCTGTTAACGGATCCATGAGAGTTAGAGGATGCAAATGAGAATCATGCTTCACTTCTTTTGGAATTCCGATGCATTCCACATGAAAGTATGAGTCGCATTCCATACATAGGTAGAATAAGTCCTCAGGATTGTCCCAACAATTGTCGCATGAAAATTCTGTCCAATCCAGAGGCACAAAGTAATAGAGATCGTGTTGGTGGTACTTTTTATTCTTGAGTGCAGATATTACCCCCAAATTATTAGTGGCACATTGGGTATCCAGGAAAAAGGAATGGCACCAGTAACATTGGTAACTCAACCCATCTGTAGATCTCTGACAAGCTCTACATTGTCCTTTAACTGAAGCTTGGAGGTGAAGATTGTGAAAGGGGTGATAAGGGTGTTGTATTATTAGTGGCAATTCGACACAAGATTTATGTAAATACACTGAACATTCAAGGCAACCATAACTTGGGCCCGAAAGTGGCAATGTGCATCCTTTACATTTTAGATTAATGTCAACAGTATAATTGAAGAAATTTAACAGATGTTGATCATGGTTAAAATACCTAATTTGGGTCTTCACCTCGTCCCCAGTTGATCTTTGAATCATGGTGTCTGTGATAAAAGCACATTTGAAATCAATTTTGAAGCCACATTCTTTACAGATTGCCATAAAAAAGCCACTGCACAAATTCCTGCACTGATCACAGATGAACTTCTCACAACCATATTCAATAGAAATCGAGTGATGCGAGTGACAAGGGTGTCGTACTTCACATTCTTGTTGGGTCATCTCTACGCATCTCTTATGAAGGTAGAAATGACAGTAAAAGCAACAATACGTTAGATCGGCTCTTTCCCTTTCACATAGCCTGCAAATATCAGAAGACGAAGTCGATTTCTTTCTGGATCTGGAATTGAAAAGGAAGAGCGTATGAGGATGCCTGTGATGGGAAATCTGAGTTTTTGTATCTGGAGAAAGTGAGGCTGTGATTTGTTGGAGGTCAGCGTTATCTGGTGGAAGAGCACATTCAAAATCCAGCTTCAACCCGCACTCTGAGCATTCATAATAGTTGGAAATTCTTATGATATCCCTGCAACCTTCACAAATATATTTCTCGAAGTTAAGAAGCAAGTCTTCTCTAGTTTGAAGGGTTAGAGAATGATCCTGTTGCAAGTGTAGGGGATGAGCTCGTATCTCACGAGGTAAAGAAGCACAGAATTTGTGAACCCAGATATCACCACAAATTTCACAGAAATAAGCAGGACCATCACCCACGATTTCAGAGCAGACACAGCACTCAGGATAGCCTTCTTCATTGTCTCTCTCATCTTGTTTGAAAAACTTGAGCAAAATATGGGAGAAATTCTCCTTGTTTTGATCACAAAAGGTCAAGACGTGATGATGCTGAAATTGAATCTCCATCATCAGCAGTTCAAACTGATTGTGATTGATGAGAAGGGGAAAGAAAGTGAAGAGTTTACCTCTTTCAAAGCAAAATCTGATTCAATAATATAGAAATATACAAAGCTTTTGGCGCATGGAATCCATACTTATTACTACTCCATGTTCATATCATCAGTAATAAAAAAAAAGCAACTATTACGTTATGTTACATAAGTCTTTCTTTAATAGTTTTCCAAAAAAGACTGTGCTACTCCAGTCTTTAACGCGACAACCACTCCAGGAGACTTTTAGAAATGGCGATGGGCCGACCTCGCTTCTATACTATTTTCATAAATACTCAGTTACATCAGTCTTTAGCATTGGCTGATACCATTAAAAGCATTCTTTTCAACATTTTATAGTTGGATTAGCCGAATCGACCGAATTTTTCAATTATTAGTTTTAGTGCCTAATATTTCATTTTGAATTACTCATTCATTATATTAAAATTATTTGACGAGAATTATTTTATTTTTAATATAAATTATTATATAGGTATATAATACCATATAAACTTTCAAATTAGAACTATCTTTTATTTTCTTATTTTAATTAATAATATAATATACTATTTTATTTTATTTGTATGATAGAATTTATTAATCATAAATATATACATATTTGTTCTTTTAATTTCAATTTAACTTAAATGAATTATTATTTAATATAATATAAAAGCAATATTTTATTTTTAATTTTTATATTAAATCTTATTGATATATTTTTAATTAGAAGTACTTACGTTACGTCTTCTTTTCAATTTCAATTTAACTCAAATTAATCATTACTTGATATATTACAATTTAACGTGTCTCCTTTTGCCACCTAGAGAAATAAGAAAAGTATGATTGTGGATAAACTGGAGTGTGCCTTACCTTAAAATCTGTAGTGTGATGCGAGGAGATTTGTGGACCGTACACGTGGAATTTGTCTTAAAGATAGGTTAATGACAGCCATTAAAGTGAAGTAAAGTTTTACCTTACTTGATAATATATATTTAGACCGGTGTGAGCACGTTGTTAACATAAATAAGCGCTGCACGATTATCACGTTCATCCTCCAACTTATTCAATTAATTAAAAAAAAATGCAACGTTAAAGACCGGAGCAACACATTCTTTTGGAAAAGTGGTAAAGAAAGACTTGTGTAACATAAAGTAATTGAATAAGTTTGGAATTAAAACATAAGGTCACATGTCATGTGAAACCACTGGGCATAATTTAAGGCATACTTTACGGTGATACCAATGACTGGCATGATTAGTAATTGAATAATAAGTTTGGAATATAAACATAAGGTCACATGTCATGTGGAAACCACTGGGCATACTTTACGTTAATACTTATGACTGACATGATTAGTCTCTGCGGATGGCTCAAAGCTTGATGAGTCCATGAATGGATATCCTAAACTCTGTGCGTATGGTTACTATGATTTATATGCTCAGACGGAATGAAAAAAAAATTTAGAGATATAACAGAAAAAAAAAATTTGAAGACGGTGAAATGTTTAGTTGTGATATCTGAAAATAGATAAAGCGTATTTATCTCGAGGGCGAAATGTGTTTGGTTTGCGATTGATGAACATAAAAAAAAGTGTCGATGATTAAAGTATCCTATGATATAATATGATTGAAAATATATAATTCATTGATTATTTTAAAACAAATAATTTGTATTACTAATTTAATTGTATCTATGAATAACTTAAAATTGAGTAACATAAAATTTAATGAAATGAGTTATTGAATAGCAAAAATTCATACAAGTTAACAATAAAATAAATTACATTAAATATTTTTATAATTGTATCAATATTTATTTTAATTGTATTTGTAATTTTTAACTATGATGAAATAAAATGAGAAACCTAAATATTTAATGACATGAGAAACCTAAAATTAAATAAAATGAGTTATTGAATAAAAAATCCTATAAGTTAGAAATTCAACTATAAAATAATTTAATAAAACATCTAAGCATTCATGGAAGTAAAGTAAGGAAGCAACAGAATGAGAGGCAAAGAATGGGAGAAAATGAACAGAAAAAATACTTACCTTTGATTGCAGAGACGAACCGGAGGAAGAAGGGTAGCGTCTTGAGAGGCGAGTGACTTTGCTAGGTTTGTAAGATGCAATGATCATACAACGCTATGGGGAGAAGTATTTACGAAAGTTGCTTATGTGTTTTCTTTCATCACAGAGATAAGAAATCTTGTCCCTGATTTTGGAAGGAACAAAAAATTATGTTTTTGTGATATGGAGTCAAAACAAAAATAAGTTGAGTCAGCAACTAAACTGATACGCTCATATTTTCATATATGTTTAGGACATAATTCATAGTCTTTTACATTCATTTTATGTTCATCTATGGCTGGTTTATCGTGTTTTAGCATTATTTGAGGTCCGTTGACGTAAAATGCATAATTGAAACAAATAGACTTGAATTACCTTTGTTTTTGAGTTTCGTGAGACTTGACCTCTAGTCATTGAGGGAATTTTATCTCGAGATTGATTTAGCCAAAAATTATGAAATTTCATACGTAAATTCTTGACTCGTTGACGGTTTTTTGGGACCAATTGCAGATTTTTTGGAGCTGGAATTTAGGAGAAATAAATTAACAAAAATTCACGTCATATTGTAGGGCGTCAGAATGACCTATCGACGATGTTTAGGCCATAACTTTTGACTCAGATGTCGAAATCCCGTGATTCAAGTCTCATATTGAAGCTAACTCAGAGACAAAGACATTGAAAAAATTTGAGCTGTTAAGTCATTACCAATTAATTTTTACTCATTGTCGAAATTTACCTTAGAAAACTCATTCCAACCAGCCATGTAGCCTCCATCCTTGACTTTCCATTCACAAAGCAGCCATCATTCACTCATCACAAGACAAAGCAGCCTTACTTCAGCGTCCATTTTCTAAATAAGCATGCACCAGCCACCAAACATTCACCAGCCTCCATGCAATAGCCGAAAGCTTCACTCTTCACTAAAAAGCCAAGCAGCCTTTATTGACTAACAACTAGCCCCCAATAATACTTCTCCAATCATGCAAGCCACGCCACTTACCAGCTGAATATTTCAACAACGCATGCAACAAGGTGGAGGAGGATTTTGACAGCTCACATACATCCAAAAAGACTAACCTTATGCTACTCTTCCAAAAACAGAACAAAAGGCAACAGCTCTCAACATTACTCAATGAATGCAACTGGAAAAATTAAGAACACATTCCACGCAGCTAACAAACATTCCCCCACAAAAACAGATTCCTCTCCAACCTTCCATTCACCAGCCTCCACGCAACTCCATCAATGCAGCTTTCATCCATTAGAAACAAGACAACGTTGCTCCCATTTCGGCATAATCTCCACCAACGTAGAAGCCTCCATTCATCACCAAGGAAGCAACCACGCAAGGAGAGGGGAGAGCTCATTTTATTTTCCTGAATATTTGGAGCTTTGTTCTTAATTTTTATTTGATTCTGACATGAGTTTATTTAGGTTGTATGTTTGTGGATTGTTTGGCATGACGATTTGTGGCTAAAACCTTTAATTTCTCTTAGGGATTTGATATTTTTATGATGCTTTAATATTAAATTTTGCTATAATACATGATTGAATATTCATATGCTTGTTGATTTTTCCTTGGATTTATTTGTTATTCCTTTGGACTTGGTAAAATTAGCCTTTGGGAGAAGGGAGTTTTGCTAGAAGATTAAAGGAAATTTCGATTAGGATTTTCTTGTGAGTTGGGAGACCCAAGAAACTTAGGAGGAGAAAATTGAAGTTTTGGAACTTAAGAAACTCTAGGAAAAACTTAAGTAAGGATTACTAAGTGGCGTCTAGAGTGGATAAATTAATTCATCTTTGAAAAAGGGATTAATTACTCTTAAAATTCACCTACAAGAGTATAATATTTTAGTTGTGGAAAATAGTTAATTTAATATTAAGGTTGACAAAATATCATTCCAAGAGAAAGTCATTCATCTTTTCGTTAAAACATTTAATTAGCAAATTGTTGCAATCTTTTCTTAAGTAGTTATTGAACTAATTTGTCATATTCATAGTTAGTTTGGTCGATTCGAATTTGGTAGTTGTTTAGAAATTTATTTAAGTTAATTTTATAAAAAAAGAAAAAATTCTTTTCATTAATTTAATTTTCTAAAATTTCATCCAACTCGATTTCAAATATCGTTAGCTAGCGTAGAATTAAATTTTTCATGATCCTGTGGACACGACTCAATTCTTCTGATTTATTACTCAACGACAACAGGCACTTGTGGTTCACGACCAAGTTTTTGGCGCCGTTGTTGGGGATTAATGTTTGAATGTTTTTGTTTTATAGCTAGTATGAAATTTACTTGTTGGTTTTCTTTTTATCGTAGAGTAATTTATTTGTTTCTTTTTCTTTTTGCATTTTATTTTCTTGGAACTTTTGTGTTAGAGGATTGTGTGCCCGAACCACTAGAGGACAAGAAAGGCAGTTTGACCGAGTTAGAAAGAACGGTAAAGTCAATTCGTCAAAAAAGAAAATGGAAAAGTGCGAAGAACTTCAAAAATTCAAAGAGAGGGATGAAATGGCTCGAAGATTAGCTCGATTAGAGGCGGACTTAGTGTAGCTAATTTAACCGAAGGAAATGAAAGAGGAAATAATGAAAATGAACAAGAACAATTGCACCAACATCCTATCGGGGAATATTTCCAGCCTACAGTGGTAGACAATTATCACGGTATCCAAAGGCCAAATGTTCGTGCTCAAAATTTTCATATTTCGCCTGGACTCATCAATTTGGTTCAAACAAATCAATTTGGAGGAGCACCAATGGAAGATCCAAATGATCATCTTGCAAGTTTTCAGGAATTATGTGACATTATCAAAACTAAAGGGCAACGAAGATGACATTAGGCTCACTTTGTTCCCATTTTCTCTTGAGACAAAGCAAAGAATTGGCTTCATTCAATTTCTGGCGATAGAATCACGAACTTGGCGGGAGGTGGCACAGCAGTTCTTGATTAAATTTTTCCCACCGGAATAGATGTGAAGTTAAGAGCGAGATCAATACATTTAGACAACATGATTTGGAACCATTGTATGAAGCTTGGGAAAGGTACAAAGATATTTTGAGAAAGTGTCCACATCCCGGATACCAAGAGTGGGTACAAGTGGAAATGTTCTACAACGGGTTGAATAGCCAGACTTGAACCATTGTTGATGCTGCTGACGGTGGCATTCGATGAGAAAAACATCTCGGGAAGCATGCACATTCTTTGGAAGATATGACTTCAAACAATTTCTAGTGGCCCTCGAGAGAAATCTTGGAAAGAGAGGAATTCTAGAAGTGGACCAAGTAACTCGGTGTTGAAGGCATTTTATCATTAGAATTAATGGCATTTTCTCTTAATTTTGGATTAATTATTAGGTCATATATATATTTTTCTTGCTAAATAGCTTGGTTTACCTTAATCTGCATTTATAGTGGGTCCTGTTTAATTTGTAGGAAATGGACTTATTTTAAATTGAAAAAGACCACAACAACAATTAAAGGGAGGAGGCGTGAATGAGGAGCTCCAAACGAAATCAATGCTACACCTCAGGACAAAAAGGAGAACGAAAATCACCTAAGCTAGAGAAGACGGGCATGAGCAACAGGAGTAAGAGGAGGCATGAATGGGAGAACTGGAGGATTGAATAAATAAAAAGGAATGCACATTAAGGGGCTTTCATTATTAACCAGTTCAACTAATTCTTTAGTCCTTCATAGCGGCAATTCCATGACCAACTCCCTCAACGTTATTGAGTACAAGAGATAGCCCCAAGTGACCCACCAACGTGACCCACCATATACACCAACACATAGAGGAGGGGCGTGGATAGAGACTTGTGTGAGCTAGGAACAAATTAAAAATCACCTAGAGGAGCTACGTGCATGTGGAGAAGTTAATAAGAAAACGTGGGCAGCAAAGAAACAAAAGAGAGTCTCATCCAAGGGGACCACCACGCATGAAGACAAGCATTAGGAGAGGCATGCGCAGACCTACACAAGAAGAAAAGCCAGCTGTGTTTTGGGTGGAAAGAAAAAAAGACAAATCAGACCACGCAAAAGCAAAAGTGGCGGTGGGAGACTAACGTGAATATACCAATAAGAGAGTTGGAAGCTTGACATTTAATTGTTGGAGGACCCACCACCAAGGTTAGAAGGAACAAGAAGGAGGGACTCACTCTACATCCCATTGATGCACATTAATAGAGCTCTAAAACGTTACACACAAACATTTTTCCATCTGCTGGCAATTAATTTCTTTAAGAGTTGCGTGGACGTGGACAAAAGAGGGGGATCCACCTTGATGAATTTCCAAAAGCTCCAGCAAATTAGAATCTTGAAGACAGCTGTGATCCAAACCAAAGGGGCCTCCACCAATGCTATTTTCATCTTTGATAACGACAAAACTCCTTCCACTAAGCATTGGTTGGCAACTAAGGAATGAGTAGCTGGGAAAATACAAGAAGACTTGGAGCTATTAACGTGACTAGAAGGGGGGCCACTCAACATTAACTCTTCATTTAATTTGACAATCCAACACTCACACACAAGGGGGGTGGGGGATGTGAGCAGCAAATTAAAAGAAAACACACCAAGAGGACTCCATTGGGTAGAGAGCTCTACACTTACGCTACTTGGGAACTCTCCAGCACTCACTTATTATTAATAAAACTCCACTCATTGGAAGGGGACGTTACGTTACACATTGAAAGAGGGGCTCCATTTTACTCATTAATTTTCAATTCTCTCCACTCACCCGCCAAGCACCAACGACAACTCTCCTCTCATTTGGACAATTAAAGACTCACTCATTTAGTTGGAGACGTTACACTTATTAGGGGCAAGCAAAGGAGACCCACCAGGCCAATCACGCTGAAGAGGAGCAACTCCAAGACCAAGCAACAACGTTAGGAGGGACCATCGTTATTCCAGCAACAAAAGGAGAACAGGGGCTTTTGACAAAAAAAATGTTATACATCAGTTGGAGAGGAGTTAGGGGACTCTTGGAGTTGAAGACGCATATATCAGGGAGAGGCACAAAATAATAAACACAAAAAGGGAGACCCAAAAACCCATTTATTCTCTGTTTATTATTTAGTGTCTCATATGATGTTTGTTGACTTAAATATTTGTGGTTTTCATCCTACCATGAGTGAGTAGTTTCCTTAAAGTTTCAAGGTTAGGGCAAGCTTTTAACAAAATTTATGGACTAAATCTGGGTTGATTTATTTGTATGAATTTTTTGTTTTGATTTCTCTGTTTTGAAATTGATTTTGCTAGTATTGTGTTTGGCCAACCATTACCTGACGTTAGTTGTTAATTGAAGAACCGATAGGTGAAAATTGATAATAGAACTCCAAGCGAGGAACTTATAAATTTGATTTAGACATAAAGCGAATTTATGAGAGAGAAAAACCGAGTTAGCAATGAACTTAATGGGTTATGCTTGATTGCTAGTTTACGATAGTAAATTAGGATTATTGCGTAACACTCCTTTGATACCTTGAAAAAGGATCTAAGTGTTATTGCAATTAAGGGCAGTGTTCATCTCCCTTTTGATCATCGGATGCTGGTTCAGAACCTCACTGCTCAGGTAATTGTATGACTTATGTACATGAATTTCAAGTGCCATATTTGATGTCTACTTGGTGAACAACATGCTCCCATTACCTTTCTAATTTGTGTTCTCTCTCTCTCTCTCTCTCTCTCTCTCTCTCTCTCTCATCCACACACCCACACACCCACACACCCCACACACACACGAGATGTTATTACATTCTTATATAGTTATCCAAACAGCCGCATGGTAGCTTTTTTAAGAAATAATTACTTGAATTTAGGTTAGGATGGTGCTTGGCCTCTTTGTATTGAAAAGGAAGTAGCTGTTTTCTTTCTAGTTGAAGAGGTTATGTTTTATGAACTATTAATGGAAAGAAATGCTCTCCACTGCTTTGCATCTGTTGAGTATGACTTGGGTGTGACATCTCTGTTTTTATACCTAGAAGAACTTGTCTTCTGTATCTCTATGGTATGTGATTTCACGATTATTTTCTATAGAGGGATTTCATATCAAATATTGTAGTTGTTGATTGCACTTACTTGGACTGATTATCTAGGAAAACAAGGTTAATGATGTTTTATGCTTCTTTTGAAGTAAGGTGGTACACTAGATTTTAGTTAATGTTAAAGCAGTTGGGACAGATGTTGTATGCCTCTGGTCTAAAACGATATTCAGTTGATATTCTGAAGTTATGAATACTTTTCTGTCAATTAAAATAGTAAAACTGATAAACTTAGCAAACAAAATAAGGCGATCAAAGGCATCTTGAAGTTTTCTAGCTGGATATTATCCAACCTCTTTCATTTATGCTGAATGAAACTTTTGTGATGTTATTTTGTAGACCTTCAATAATGCAACTGTTCCAGGTCATGCTCAATCCACTTTTCCATATTACTTTCTGTAAGCAAGTACTTGCAGTACTGAGGCTGATTGGGGATTATTGATTTAACATCCTTGCCAGTTATCAAAGGAAAGTTAGGAGTTAAGCTTATACGTTAATTCTCCGCAGCCTGGAACGTTTAATCTCGTGGGAACCATTATCTATGAGATAGACCTGCATCCCTACCAAAGTGTCTTTTATAATGGTACAATAGAAGTTGTCGAGTCTGGTGGCTTCTTAACCAAGGAGTCTGTCTTTTTGTTTACTCTCGGCATCGCCCTTCTTGTCCTTCTTGTATTGTGGATCCATGGTCAAATATAGAGCCTTTCTAAGGTACTCGCTTATCTTGATATCAATTTATATCTATTGAACAACTTATCACATAAATAGATTAAGATATTGAAAATGTTAAAATCAATTTCATGTGACAAATATGCTCTCGATAGGAGGGTTGGTTGATGTTTGTTGATGCTTTGATTTGTTTTCTCTATCCTCACTACAAGAAAAATGAAGTTTAGCAATAGAAATTATTGATGAATTTGAACATATTCCATCTATAATTTTATTTAGAGCAGAAATTCTTGTGAAAAAAGTCGTCGGAGATACGGTAGTAGGTAAATTTACCGACGGAAATTATTCCGTCAGTAAATTTACCTACGAAATTACCGACAGTATAAAATAAAAAAAATTTGTCAGAAAATTACCAACGGAATTGACTTTCATCGGTAATTAGCGACGAAAAAATTCGTTGCTAAATCTAATATTTTACCAACGGAAATTTTTTCCGTCGATAAATTTGCTGAAAAATATTTTTTAATTTTACACCAAAGTGTTTAGTTTCTGTAAAAACTACCTTGAAGATAACTTCATTATGTCAAGTAAAAGAATTCAAATAATGAAATTCATACTAAAAAAGATCCGAAAATAAAGAACTGAAGTTATTTTTTCAAGAACAAACATTTCATCAAATACTTTACATGTATCATAAATTTATCCCGATATTACAACTAAAATTATGTCTTGTCCTTCTATCACTAATATTTATACCTTAAAGTTATTTTCCAATCACAAAATACACAAATAAACAAAATAATAAATACCCAAATTAACTTTCATCCAATATACGAAAAAACACAACGATGGTTGCAAAATACCTTCACCGAGGGACATGAAGACAACAATTTGGAGAAGACAACGACGACGAGCGAAAAGAAGTCCAACAGAGAAATGGGCTTAAAGAAAGCAGAAGAGGAGACACAGGAAGAAGGAAAAGAAGAAAGGAAGAAAAGAAAGGAAGAAGAAGACCAGTGGGAGGAGATGTCGAATTTGAAAAGAATTTACTAACGAAATTCTTGTGAATTTTGGTAGGTAAACTCAAAAATTTTATTCCACCAAAATTTTCGCCTTTTTACTAACGAACGAAAATTTCGTCGCTAATTAATATTACCGATGAAATTATTTTCCGTAGGTAAACTTAAAATTTTTATTCATGAAAATTCCTCTATATTTAGCAATTGAATTTTTCCGTCGCTAAATTCGTTGCTAATTTTTCCACGGCGAATTCCTCCAAATTTAGCGACAAATAATAGTACCGTCATTAAATCACTCAATTTAGCGACGAAATATGTGTTAAATCGTTAATTATAACGTATATTTTTAAATCGTTAATTTTTCGTTGCTAAATTGTAGTGATTACCAAGCGACCATATTTTTCCGTCACTAATTTTTGCCGTTAATTTTACATGACAAATTCCTCCAAATTTAGCGACAAATAGTAGTCAAATCCTTTAAATCACCTGATTTTAGCGACGAAAATATGCTTTTCGTCGCTAATTTCTAATGATAATTTTCCGTCGCTAAATTTTAAATCGCTAATCCACATTTTCTTGTAGTTCCTTAGAAAACAAAGAGGACTCCAAAGGTGAAGTGAAACTACTACTAAATATGCCTCGTTGGATGAATGGCTTGGTATGTGATTTATACTTGCATTGGTTATTACTACGATGATTTAAACATAGCGGTTTTCTCTGTCCCGGTAGGTGCGATCGGTCTTCCACCCCCCTCGCTTGTTCAATATTTGCAATATACAAATTTGAGTTGGATTCTTACATTGTCAAAAAGAAATTTAGTTGAATACTTTGCTTTTCTACCTTTGTGATGTTTAGGGTGCTGCGTATACTCGATCGAGTCAAGAAATCGAAGAAGAAGAATTGAAGTTCAATTCATACTACGCAAAACTCACTGTTGAGAGAACCCACAAGTAGAACTAGTTCTCAACTTTTAGGCCTTTGTATACGAGAAAGAAACTTATTTTTGGCTTTTGGTGGAAAACTTTGGAAGATGAGCCCATTTGAAACTGTAAAACAAGGAAGGATATAGTTTTTTTTCATGTTTTCGTAATTTAATTGTTTTATGAGCTAATGAATTATTTACTTTAATCACTTAAGTATAACATTTTAATAATTATATCTGGTTCTACCGGATTCTGGCGGAACTGAACGTTGCCGTTTGGATCTATAGAGTTGGTTGGTTCTTGCAAGAGCTTCGACTTGAAAGTTCCTGCAAAACAAGGAAAGCACGTCGGGGGTTGTTTCCCGACAAACCCCTCCGACGCTCAAGTCAGTCTTTTTGGTGAAGGTGAGATTGTTGTATGCAGAAAAAACTAGGTTATGATTACGTACCCCTATTATGGTAAAATTATACCTTATATATGGAGCAATAACTAGGTTTAAGTCTTTACGTATGCATGGGAGACTCTCACCTGCGAATGGGCCAAGGAGATCGTAGATTGGACCTGGACTTGGCATACGTGTAAAACTGATATTTGAAGAACGAACCGATTGGCCCACGGGTCGTTATGACTGGGTGCGGGCCCAGCACGACTAAAGAAAAGAGGGAGGAGAAATATCGAAAGTGTAACTTTATTCATCTCAGCTTGAACAGTACAAAAGCAGTATGTGTACATATAGGCTGCTTTGAAACTTCTGTTGGCGGAAATGAAAAGATTTTGAAAACTTGAAAGAAACTAAGTTTGTTACATCGAATAACTGATTGTAGTATCGACGTGTAGTCCATATTCCCTGCATGCGGATCATGGAACCAACACCCCTCCTCGAGAAGAAGTACTTTGAAACAACTTCATCTTGGCTAATCTGGAATGCATCTATGTAGAAGTTAATGGCTTTGTAAGTAGATCAGCTAACTGACTGTCAGAAGAAATATAAGGTGTACTTATGAATCCCTAAACCAAATGTTCCCGGATAATGTGACAATCAATATCAACGTGTTTCATCCATTCATGAAATACTGGGTTGGCAGTAATGTGAATAGCGGTTTGGTTATCACAAAACAAAGGTATAGGCAAGGTTAACTTAATCTGAAACTCATCTAGAAGATATGCTAACCACTTTAATTCACAAGATGTTATAGCCATCACACGATATTCGGCTTCCGCTGAACTTCAGCTGACAGTATTTTGCTTCCTTGATTTCCATGAAATCAATGAAGGCCCAAGGAAAACACAATAGCCCGTGACCGATCGTCTTGTAAGTTTACAACTTCCCCAATCGGAGTCACAATATGCTTGTAAATCAAAAGTGTTGTCAGCTGCGTAAAACAATCCCTTCGTATCGGTACCCTTCAAATATTTAACAACATGCAACGCTATGTCCATCTGGAATTTTGTGGGAGCAGTCATGTATTGACTTAATTGTTGAGTCACAAATGAAATATCCAGTTTTGTAAAACCGAGATAGAGCAATTTTCCCACCAACCTACGATAGTGTTCTGGGTTGGTACGATTCGAAATCGTGATCGGTTGTGCTCTGAAGGAAATGGATTAGCCTTTGGTTGTGCATATATTAATCTGTTATCGACGCAAGTCGCGTATATATGTTGTTTGTGAAATCAACATTCCTTGCTGTGATCTGGCCAGTTCAATCCCTAGGAAAAACTTTGCCTCTCCCATATCTTTGATGGTGAAGCAATCATTCAGCAATTGTTTCACCCGTTGGATTAGCTGAACAGAGGTACTCGTGATGAGGATGTCGTCAACATACACTATAAGAGCTATGAAATCTGTAGACGTCTTTTTAGTGAAAAAGCAATAGTCGTGTATGGATTTTACAAAACCCATCTGTAAAAGCTTATCATTGAAGACTTTATTCCATTGTCTCCCCGCTTGCTTTAAACCGTATAACGATTTGGAGAGCTTACACACCTTATCCTGCCGAGCTTTTGAGTAACCATCTGGAGGAAGCATGTAAATCTCTTCATCAAGTGTTCCATGTAAGTAAGCGTTATTGATGTCAATCGGTGTAATGGCAGCCATCGCTACTATGGCTAAAATAATCGGACGATAACGATCTTTGTGAGGGGAGAAGCTGTCATGATAATCAACTCCAAATTCTTGATCAAAACCCCGAACTACTAGCATAGCTTTGTAGCGGGAAACAGACCCATCAGGAGCATATTTAATTCTAAATACCCATTTGGATGTTATCGTCAACTTACCTTACGGTAGAAACCGGTTGCCGAGTTTGATTTTTTCCAACGCATCCAACTCCTCTTGCATTGTCTTGATCCAATTTGGATCTGCCTGGGCTTCAAGATAAGTTCGTGGATCACGAATTTTCACGATGTTAGCAAGAAATGCTGAATGATCCTTTGTGTATTGAAAAACATCTGTGTTATCGCTAATCTGATTAACGACAAAATCAGATAACCATGGTGGTGGTCTACTCGTCCTGGTAGAATGCCTACGTATAACGTCTTGAACGAGAGACTGCTGTGGCGTTTGCCTCTCAACTGGAGACCCATTAATTTCTGCTGTCTGGGAATGTAGATGAGATGGCTCTGAAACTTGTAAATCACGACAAACAATTTCTTTAGTTGGTTACATTCTGCAACCGTTTGTATAGAGTCAATGATAAAAGCTGTTTGGTAAAACAATTTACAGGTGAGAATCGTTCTCCTTTTGGTGAGAAGAAGAAAAGTTGGATTGATAAGGAAATGGTCTTCATAAAAGCTGTACATCACGCGACACCATCGATCGGTGTGTTTCAATGTTATATATCATCCACCCTTACGCCGGGGAGCAGCCCAGTGTATGCACGGAGATGACCTATTTTCAAACTTATCTTTACGTGGATTAGTGTTGATACATATCCTAAGCGCCAAAATTTTGAGCTGACGATCGAGAACCTTGTGATACAAAAACGATGCGGACTTTTCCAATTTAACACTTTTGTGGAGCAACGTTGAAGCGAAGCAAGTAGCATGAAGTAGAGCTTCACCCCAGAATTTTGTTGACAAGTTAGCCTGTTTTAATAAAGCTCTGGCAGTAGTAATGAGGGATCTGTGTCGGCGTTCAACAACCCCATTTTGTTGTGGGGTGTATGGACATGTCTTCTGGTGAACCACTCCATGATTCCTTAAAAGAAGTTGCATGTTGTGTCCGATAAATTACATGCCATTATCTGTCGGATCATCTTCACATGTACCAAATTGTGTTTGAATTATTTTAAAGAACCCTTGATTAATTGGACAACTTGATCCTTACTTGAAACAAAACCGTCCATCTTGCTCTCGTAAAATCATCAACAATGGTTAGCATATAACTATCACTGTTAAGGATTTCTTTTGTATGGTCCCCGACAATCAATATGCAACAACTCAAAAGGTTCTTGTGATTTAATTCGGTGATACAAAAAGTTTTCGTTATGCTTTGCCTTGTGACAAATATCACATGCAACCGGTGATTCAAATAATGAAACTTATACACATCTTGCAATTTCCTTGTGGACATGTGTCCTAGCGTTGTTAAAGCTCAATACTACCTTTTAGATTATTGCTTACGAGAAAAAAGCAGAATAAAAGCTCTTTGTTAAAGCTGTTGTAAAGTTGAAAAATCAAAAGAAGATTGATTGATGCAATATAATCCGTTGATTAAACTCCCAACTGCTACCACCTTTTCACATTTTTGGTCTTGTAAAATGCAATACTTAGGCAAGAAAGAAAACCGCAGACATTGATCCTGGAGCAATTTGCTGATTGACAACAAGTTGTGTTTAAATTGTGGTACGTAAAGCACTTGTGTTAGCTGAAGATCTGTACTAAAAAACACATCCCCTACATAAGCCACAGCTTTGATCGAGCCATCTGGTAAGTATACACGCTTGGGGAAATGCAGTTTCGTAATATTTGTCATATGAGATAGAGAATTACTCATATGTGTAGTTGCCCCTGAATCTATAATCCATCGCTCAAGACTTATGAAATCAGATATGAGATGTTGTTTACTGCGCGTACTCCTGCAAATGCCGTAAATTCACCACTACCATCCTGTATTATTTTCCTTTGAAATTTTCGAATCTCCTTTTATATCGACATCTGCATAGCTGGATTGCAAACTAGCTCCGTGTGTGATTCTGAGTCAAATGCTTCTAGTGGTGTTTATGTCTCTTGAGTCATGTTGGCTTGTGCTGTAAATTTTCCAGGCTTGTTCGGGAACTTCCTTCCTTTATACCAGTCGGGGTATCCATTCAACCTGAAACAATCAGACTTTTCATGTCCTCCCTTCTTGCAAAATGTGCAGTATTTATCCTCCTTATGCTTACTTGTTTTGACACTTTTCTTCCACGCTATTGTCAAACCGATTACCACGAAATCTAGTGGTAGATCTGGCGGTGTTAACAAAATCATATTGTGTGTCAAAGCTATATCTCTCTGTTTTTCGATTTTAGAAGCATCGAATAAGCTTTGTTGGTGATGGAAGAGAATCCATGAGTAGATTTGATCTCGACATGATCAAACTCTGCATTTAGGCGAAAGAAGCTGCATGAGTTGCTCCTCTGGCACATTTCTTGGGCTATAGTTGAGAACCTCCACATCGCATATCATCGTAGGTTTTAACACGCATATTCATCCCACATTCTTTTATTTTGTTAAAAAATCCACTATGGATAAGCTTCCTGTCTTCTTTGCAGATCTCTCTTGGAGATGAAAAATAAGTGGACCATTGCTTTCTCCGTACCGTTGCTCAATTTCTTTCCACAGCTCCCTAGAAGATGGAGCAAATAAGAAAACATCTGCTAATTCCCTAGATAGAGAATTTATAATCCAGGAAAACACCAGATCATCATATTCTTTCCACTACACATATTCTTCGGAGTTAACATCTGGTACATCATCTTTTAAGACAAAACTGGTTTTCCTTTTTGCACTCAACGCCAATAACATAGATCGTTTCCATGAAATAAAGTTCTTCCCATTTAATACGGAACTTACGAGAATCAAACTTGGGTTGTCGCTGTTTGTGAACTCACGACTTTGTTGTGATATCCCTCGACTGACATCATCCATATATGGATCTGATCTTTGATCCATCGATCTGTTCCTGTCTTCTTCATTGGATCTGGACCCTTCCTCTTCTTGTTTCTGTAAAGCTTGGACATAACTCCTCCGGTTCATAGCTTAATCAGACGAATCACAGATGCAATGGCTCTGATACCATAAAGAAAAGAGGGAGGAGAAATATCGAAAGTGTAACTTTATTCATCTCAGCTTGAACAGTACAAAACAGAGTATGTGTACATATAGCTGCTGGAAACTTACGTTGAGCGGGAAATGAAAAGATTTTGAAAACTTGAAAGAAACTAAGTTTGTTACATCTAGAATAACTGATTGTAGTATCGACGTGTAGTCCATATTCCCCTGTATGCAGATACATGGAACCAACAACGACCCGACCAATATCTATCATGATCTAAAATATAATATTCTATATAAATATTTTGCATTTTATATATATATATATATATATATATATATATATATATATATATATATATATATATATATATATATATAATTAGTTTTATATCACACAAACACTTTTATAAACTTGGTTGAGGAGTTAGCGTTTATTATAGAAAAATAAGATAAAACATCAAATTGAAGTTAAAGATAACCAATAAACTTTGTTAACCATCTAGTTTGATTAACAATAGCCTAGTTCCTCACATAATTGCATTCTCTCATTTTAATTCTTCGTTTACGCAATTTTAATTCTAATCTAAACCTTAAAAGAATCTACAATTCATCATACTCCTGCAATTAAATAATCAATTGTAAAGTATAAGTTCTAACAAATAATATGAAATAAAAAACCTCGAGACATCAACCATAAAAATATTTCAAACATGAATTATCATTTAAGAGGTAAGAGTTAAGCTAGTTTATTGAATACAAATCCTAAAACTAACACCACTTTGTGTAAAATTATGATTACTCATAAAATATATTTATTGTAATATAAATCTTACCTCATCCAGCACACATCCAATATGAGCTGTGAAGTAGCATTCATAAGCAGCATGTTTTGAGTTCCTTAAAGTCTCGCAAGCATGACAGTAATATTCATCTCGTCCTTCTTCGGTAATCGAATCCATTAAAATAAGAGGATAGACATGGCATACACTCTTAACATGCTTTGGTATTAGAATACACTCAATGTGTAGCTTAAGATTACACTCCAAACATAGGTAAAAAGATGCATTGCAACCTTTTTTACACTTTTTGCATCTAAACCTTCCCTTCATATCTTTAGCCACAAAGCAGAAAAGTTTGTGCTCATGACACTTATGTTGAAGACCAGATGTTAGGTATTTGACACATTTTACATCAAGCTGAAAATCACCTTCTGCACACTTATAACCAATCATTGAATAATCTTTGTTGCAAGCTTTGCAAATAACTTGTCGGCGCTAAAATGCATGGGATGTTGGATATGAAAGGGATGTTGAATGTATTGGGGTTTGAGTTAAATCAAAAGCGAGTTCATGAAGAAAGAAATCACATGTATAGCGTGATAAGTTGGACTGAAATTAACAACCGACATGCTAAGCAATGAACCTTGAGTTTCTCGAGGATAAAGGCAAATCTAAGTTTATGGTCGTGGGAGAATTGTGAAAATCAACTTTACTTCCATTATCATTCAACTTTCGATAATGGTTGCTAATGGAAGGATTCCTTGAGCACACATCCTGTCAAGGCAAAAACTACATTCTTCACAGTGGTAACGCATGTCACATTTATGGTAAACTTCACATCCATCACATATAAATCTTTTGATAAACTCTCCTCCTTGGATAGAAAGAGGGTGTTTATGAAGATTGTGTTTTATTTTGGAGGGCAATTTTTCACATTCCTTATTCAAATGAATTTGACAAAATGAGCATTCATATCGTGGATTCTTCTTTAACTCTTTACATAGATAGCAGGAGAAACTAGTTGTATCTTCAAAATAGTTCAAAATATGATCATTAAATTTATCTTTAATCTGCATACAACAAAAAGAGAGAGAAATATAAGTTTAAGTTAATTACAATAAACATTTTTATAATTAATATTATTCTTTTAACATATCTTATATCATTTTAATTTTATTAAAGAGTTTTGTGCATGATATTATTTAGTTATATATATATATATCATTTTTATGTTATTTTATAATCTATAATAATATAAATCAATGCGTTGTAATTAATATGAATTTTAAAATTAATACATTTATGTTATATTATAATTTAATAATTGATAAAATATGAGAACTTGTATATATTTAATTAATTAAATCACTTTAATAAAAATTGATATTGTAGAAAATTATTTTAAAACATAGTTCAATACTAAAAGATAATAATATAAAAGAAAATTGATTGATGAAATTCAAAAGAATACCAAATAGATTTGTATCTATATTATTGATAGTTTAGAGTAAAGTAGTAGTTTAATATACTTTTTCATTAAATTCACATTTTATTCAATTTATTATATAAATGACTAGTAAATTTTGTGCCTATCATACCATATTAAAATGTGGTAGTAGTTTATAGATACTTACGAGGCGCCTCATGCAAGTGGACTAAGTAGCGATTACCTGAAGTTAGGGACCTTTTGAGGCTATTATTTGCTATGTCGTTACGCTTTCAATTTCATTTGACTACACAATATAACAAACAAAAGCAAAAAAGATGATAAAACATTTGAATAAGACAAGGATCTTTAAAAAATAGAAAAAAATGAAGAAGTTGAGTTTTACCTCGCTTGATAATACACATTAATACACATTTAATGTGAGCTGTAAAAATATGACCTGTATTAGCACACTGTTGACATAAATAAACATGATATCTTGGATTCCTCTTCTTCTCACAAGTATAACAATAATATTGATCTTTAGATTCATCGATCTCATCCTCTGTTAATAGATCCATGAGAGTTAGAGGATGAATATGATAATCATGCTTCACTTCTTTTGGAATTCCAATGCATTCGATATGAAAATATGGCTGGTGTTTGCACTCCAAACAAATGTAGAATGATCCCTCGCAATTCTTACTACAAATGTCGCATTGAAATTTTAAATCATATAACCAAGATGGAGCCACAAAATAATAGAGGTCGTGTTGGTGATACTCTTTATTCTTGAGTCGAGATATTACCCCCAATTATTAATGGCACATTGGGTATCCGAGGAAAAGGAGCGACACAAATAACATTGGTAACTCAACCCGTATGTATATCTCGACAAGCTTCATTGTCCTTGAGCTGAAGCTTGGAGGTGAAGCTTATGAAAAGGGTGATAAGGGTGTTGTATTATTCGTGGCGATTCGATACAAGATTTATGTAAATCAATGAACATTGAGGCAACTATAACTTGGGCCTGAAAGGGGCAATCTGCATCCTAGACATTCTAGATTAATATCACTATTATAATTGAAGAAACTTAACAAATGTAGATCATGGTTAAAATACCTAATTTGTGTCTTCACCTCATCCCCAATTGATCTTTGAATCGTGATGTCTTTGATAAAATCACATTTGAAATCAATTTTGAAGTTGTTATAAAATCGAAACTAAAATTTAAGAATATTTGGGAGAGGAGAATTCTTCTTATAAATTGGTGTCACTTACATCAAGTTAACCCTTCTATTTATAGTACAAAATTTCTAATAAAATACTATCATGATAATAAAAGTGGTACACTAACTATTAAGTGGTGCCTTTGGTGCACTAACAATTAAGTGGTATATTTGGTGCATTAACAATTAAGTGGTGTATTAACAATTAGTGGCACATCATATTATTTCTATCTTTTATAACACTCCCCCTTGGTGTGCCATATAATTATTTTTTATCGGCCTTGATCGCATTTAGTGTTGCCTCGTTAAAAACCTTATCGGGACAAACCTAGTAGGATAAAAACCATGATAAGGAAAAAAGAGTGCAACTACGTAAACTCCCTCTCATTTAACACAATGAGCTCTTCCTCATAAATTTCTTAGATGTCACATTCCAATCTTGTGGACATGCTTCCCGAAAGGTGTAGTAGGAAGTGCCTTTGTGAAAAGATCCATGATATTTTAAGCTTGATTGAATATCTTTGGATGTTGATTTCTTTACTCTTTTGAGATCTTGGGTGAATTGAAAAAATTTAGGAGGATATGTTTGGTTCTATCACTTTTGATATAACCCTCCTTTATTTGAGCGATACATGCTCCATTGTCTTCATACATGATTGTTGGTTCTTTGTTGGTCGATAAGCTACAAGTTGTTAAAATGTTGTGCATTATTGACCTTAACCATACACATTCTCGGCTTGCTTCATGAAGTGCAATGATTTCAACATGATTTGAAGAAGTAGCAACAAGTGTTTGTTTCTGTGAACGCCAAGAAATTGAAGTGCCTTCATACGTAAATACAAAACCAGTTTGGGATCTGGTTTTATGCGGATCTGATAAGTAACCTGCATCTGCATAACCAACAAAAGCTTGTTTTGCATTTTTAGCGTAAAATAATCCCAAATCAATTGTACCTCGAAGATAACGAAATAGATGTATAATTCCATTCCAGTACCTTTTCGTAGGAGATGAGCTAAATCTTGTTAGTAGATTAACAGCAAAAGCTATATCAGGTCTAGTACAATTAGCAAGATACATGAGAGCTCTATCGCTTTCGGATATGGCGTTTGAGAATCAAGAACTTCTTCGTTTTTCTTTTGAGGCGAAATGGATCCTTCTCAACATTAAGCGATCTACTAACCATTGGTGTATTTAACGGAGTTGCTTTATCCATATTGAAACGCCTCAGTACCTTTTCTGTATATGTCGATTGATGCACAAATATTCCACTTGGTCTATGCTCAATTTGCAAACCAAGACAATATGTAGTTTTTCCAAGATCTTTCATTTCAAATTCCTTATTTAAGTATACCACTGTTCTTGGATTTCTTTAGCAGTACCAATGATATTCAAATCGTCAATATAGACAATGATAATCACATATCCGGATGTTGTTTTCTTTATAAAAGCATAAGGAAAATATGACTATTTACATATCCTTTCTTTGATAGATACTCGTTTGAGCGATTGTACCACGTCGTCCAGTTGCTTTAGTCCATATAAGGATCTTTGCAATTTGATCGAATACTTTTCCTTTGGTTGTGATTTTAATCTGCGGGCATTTTGAATCCTTCGAGGATTTTCATGTAAATATCATTATCAAGTGATCCGTGCGGGTGGTATAACAACATCCATAAGGCGCATTTCCGGTTTACGAAGAGCTATTGGCGATTAAATATCTAAGCGTAATTGTATCCATAACGGTGAGTATGTTTGTTCATAGTCAATTAGGGTCTTTGAGAAAAACCTTGTGCAACAAGTCGAGCTTTGTATCTCACAATCTCATTTTCTCATTTCGTTTTGAACAAAACCCATTTGTATCCTACGGGCTTTACACTTTGGGGTGTAAGGACAATAGGTCCAAACATATTACGCTTGTTAAGAGAGTTTAATTGACTTCAATAGCATCTTTCCATTGAACCCAATCATGTCTATTTTGACATTCAATGATAGATCTTGGTTCGGGATCTTCATTTTCATTGATGATATCACATGCTATAGCATAAGAAAATATTTCAACAATCTCTTTCATATCATTTCGGTTCCATAATTCTTTTGTGTGAATATAATTAATTGCGATTTCTTAATTAATGTCAGTTTGTGTCTCTACAGGACCTTATCCTCATCTTGTGTTTCTAAAAGGAACACTTTTATCTATCTTGGGGTTATTAATCACATTTGCTCCTTTTCTTTTTCGAGGATTTTTATCTTTGGAACCGATTGGTCTACCATGCTTCATGCGTGTCGTAGATTCATGAGTGACCATATTCTCAGATTGTCCTTTTGGGATTTCAATCCAAGCAGAAGTATTTACAGCTGATATAAATGATTTAATCACTCTTTTTGTATCTGTAAAAGCATCTGGTAATTGATTTGCAATTCTTTGCAAATGCACAATTCTTTGCACTTCATTTAGCATTGTTTTGTGCGTTGATCAAGATCTGATAATGATGGTTCGCACCATGTAATTTCTTTCATCAGTTGTTTATTATCTCCCCCTAATGTCGGGAAAGTATTTTCATCAAAATAACAATAAGCAAAACGTGTTGTAAACGCATCACCTATTTGAGGTTCAAGATATCTAATAATAGATGTACTTTCATAGCCGACATATATCCACAATCTTCTTTGAGGTCCCATTTTACTACGTTGTGGTGGTGCAATAGGCACATATCTTGCCTGACAAAAATTCTTAAATGGGAGATATTTGGTTCTTGACCAAATGCAAGTTGTAGTGGGGAGTAGTTATGATATGCACTTGGTCGGATGCGAATTAATGCCTCAGCATGTAAAATTGCATGACCCCATACGGAAATTGGAAGCTTTGTTCTCATCATCAATGGTCTAGAAATAAGCTGAAGGCGTTTAATTAAAGATTCAGCTAAACCATTTTGAGTATGCACATGAGCAACAGGATGCTCGACCATAATCCCAATTGACATACAATAGTCATTGAAAGTTTGGGATGTGAATTCACCAGCATTATCGAGTCTGACTTTCTTTATTGTATAGTCAGGAAATTGTGCTCGTAATTTAATAATTTGTGCAAGAAATCTTGGAAATTCCATATTACGAGTTGATAGTAGACAAATGTGAGACCATCTACTGAAGGCATCTATCAATATCATAAAATATTGAAATGGTCCACATGGTGGATGAATTGGTCCACGTATATCACCTTGAATATGTTCAAAAAAAGTAGGTGACTCCAATTTTATTTTAGCTGGTGATGGCCTTATGACCAGTTTTCCAAGAGAACAAGATGTAAATGGACTCCTATTTAGTTGAGTAATCATTTTGTTACTCAATGGATGTCCATATGTATTCTCGATTATTTTTAGCATCATTGTTGATCTGGATAACCCAGACGATCATGCGAATAGATATCATTGAAGGATCAATGTGTTTTGCTTTCACTACCATATTAGATTCCATCACATTTATATATGTATAATGCGATCCAATAAGGAGCATTGGTAGTTTTCAATATGTTTATCTTTCTGATTTCTGAGGTTGTAAGATACATATATTTCATATTTCCCTCGATTCTTGGTGAGTATCATATTATGAGAATATATATAATTAAAACTCAACAAATTTCTTTTAGACTTTAGCATGCAAATAAGGCATCATGTATTGAGAACTTTGTGTCATTTGGTAATGTGAAATTTGCCTTGCCAATTCCTTCAATGAAGTCTGCAGGACCTGATATTGTGTTCACGATTGTTTTTGTTGGTTTTAATTCTGAAAAGAACCTCTTATCTTTCAGGATAGTGTGCGTTGTGCCACTATCTGGTATGCATAAATTATCATTATTTTTCGTTCCTCTTTCAGAACGATCCATATCAAAACTTCACATAAAAATAAATAATCTAATGAGGAAATTGCGCAAGAACTTTAATAAAGAGAAAAAGATGTTATTTTAACTAAAAAAATGTTACAATACTTTACTTGGCGAGTACCACAACAAGCATAAGAATACATAACACAAGCATAAGTACATTATTTTAATTTCCATTGCTATTGTCACCAACAATGTCCTGATCCACAAAATCATTAGTAAAATCCGAAGCATTCAGATATGTAGAGTCATCTGAAGGATTATGATTCTCAATGAAATCAAAATCAAAAGCACCAAGGTCAGTTGAATCACCTAAAGGGCGTTGTTCAGTAAAATTCACTTCCTTTTCTTTCCTTTTTAAGGATGTTTTGTATAACTGACATAGATGTTGAGGAACTCGACAAACTTTAGCCAATGTCCTTTTGTACCACATCTAAGGCAAGAATCTCACGAAGTCTATAAGAACTTCCATGAACATCATTAATATGGTGCTTGTTATTGTGGTGGCTCGTATTTCTTTGAAAGGAGTTATATGGATAACTTCCCATTTCGTCCACGACCACGGCTTCGAATGTAGTTACAACCGTGGTCACGACGATGACTGCGACCACAACTAAGCCCGTGATGATGTTTTTTTTCATTGTCATTTCGAATTGCAATATTCGCTTCTGGAAATGTTGGCGCGCGCCGATGAGGCGAGATTGATGATTTTTCATCAAAAGTTCATTATTCTTCTCGGCTACAAGGAAGCATGAAATCAGGTCGAGTATTTTTAAATCCATGCACTCGATATTGTTGTTGCAATGTTACATTTGATGTGTGGAAGGTGGGTATGTTTTTCTAACATATCTTCCTCGGTGATTGTTTGCCCTGAAATTTTAGTTGTGAGACAATTCTAAACATATTTGAGTTATACTCATTGACCTTTTAAAATCTTGGGCGTAAAGCGCTCCATTCATCACGAAGCGGAGTAAAACTTCCTTTTGATGGTCATATCTTTCTTGTAAATTTTTCCTGAAATGACTTGGATCTTTAATTGTGAGGTATTCTATTTTAATCCTCATCAAGATGACGACAAATGAAGACCATCGCTTTGGCTTTATTTTGTTTTGATGTTGTATTATTTTCTTTAATGGTATCTAAAAGATCCATTGATTCAAGATGCATTTCAACATCAATCATCCATGGCATATAATTATTACCCTTGACATCAAGAAGCGGCGAACTCAATTTTGGCAAGATTGGACATGTTGGCAACTATTATACAATAGAGAAATAATTAATCTGATTATTCAAATAGATATTACATTAAATAAATCATATGCCATGCTCAAATGCTATGCCAATAAGCAACAAATGGATCATACAAAATGATATTACTAAGAGAAAAAAATTGCGATCTGAATCATTTAGCTCTACTAAGAATGAAACAAAGATACATAATGAAAATAATTATACAAAAAAATAAAGTAGCGGACAACATTTGAATTAAATTTTGAGGTAAGAAATAATGTGTAGCGATGAAGTAAATTATGTAGAAATGGTATCTATTTATAGAAAAATGAATCATTTTCATTATTATTATTATTATTATTATTACTAATTAACTAGCGTTATATTTATAGGCGTTATAATATATATTATTTAATTATCTATTTAAAACACATAATTGATAATAAGATATATGTAGTAAAATTAATTAGAGTATAATAAATATAATAGTCTTGAATATATTTTATTTATTTATTTTCTAATTGCGATGTATCTTATACAATAACTTAAGTATTTAGAGGTGGTATTACCTTTTCATTATTTAAAGAGAAGGTAAAACTTTAGGGAAGTTATAGAGAGTCGTTTATAATTTTTTAATAATATCATAAGTAAAATTAATGTAGATAAATGGAAAAATAAATGGAAGAATTTACGTTTGTTTGATGTATGTAAGCGGAAGAACCTTATGATTGCTTAAAGTTGATAAGCTGAATTTTAGACATTAGAGCTTCGTGCTGATAACGTGTTATAAAACCGAAACTAAAATTTAAGAATAATTGGGAGAGGAGAATTCTTCTTATAAATTGGTGTCACTTACATCAAGTTAACCCTTCTATTTATAGTACAAAATTTCTAATAAAATACTATCATGATAATAGAAGTGGTACACTAACTATTAAGTGATGCATTTGGTGCACTAACAATTAAGTGGTGTATTTGGTGCATTAACAATTAAGTGGTGTATTAACAATTAGTGGCACACCATATTATTTCTATCTTTTATAACAGAAACCACATTCTTTACAAATTGCCATAAAAAAAGCCACGGAACAAATTCCTGCATTGATCACAGATGAACTTCTCACAACCATATTGAATAGAAATTGAGTGATGCGAGTGACAAAGGTGTTGTACTTCACATTCTTGTTGGGTAATCTCTATGCATCTCTTATGAAGGTAGAAATGACAGGAAAAGCAACAATACGTTAGATCGGCTATTTCCCTTTCACAAAACCTGCAAATATAAGAAGTTGAAGTCCATTGCTTTATGGATCTGGAATCGGAAAGGAAGAGCGTATGACGATGGCTGTCATGGGAAATCTGAGTTTTTGTATCTGGCGAAAGTGAGGCTGTGATTTGTTGGAGGTCAGCGTTATCTAGTGGAAGAGCACATTTTAAATCCAGCTTCAACCCGCACTCTGAGCATTCGTAATTGTTAGAAATTGTTATGATATCCCTGCAACGTTCACAAATATATTTCTCGAAGTTAAAAAGCAAGGCTTTTCTAGTTTGAAGGGTTAAAGAATGATGATGTCGCAAGTGTAGGGGATGAGCTCGTATCTCACGAGGTAAAAAAACACAGAATTTGTGAACTCAGATGTCACCACAAATTTCACAAAAATATGAAGGACCATCTGTTGGGAAATTGAATCCGGATCTAATTCGATTGTAGCGGAACAATCACGAAATTTTTTCGTGACTTTTGATTTTCCAAAAGTCAAGATCTATTTAATTCTATAAAATGATTAACACGAATCAAAATAAAGCGAAAATTTAATTCGTACCTTATTCCGAAGCTCGATCTTTGTCTTGATGCATCCCTCGAACTGTTTTCGAAATCGATCCTTCTCAACCACCGTAGCCACACAAGTGTCCGGTCTCTAACGGTATCCACAGAACAAGTTGAGAGAACTTTGTAACTTTTACAGAGAGGGTTAAGCTTGAAGTGCTAGCTACATAGAGTTTAAGCCTATTTATAATAAGCTTCGGACGTTTTAGTAATTTAATTGAAATTAAATACTAATTTCAATTAAACTTTAATTAAAATTACAAATAATTCTAATTAAATACCAATTATGACCAAATAAGATTCAATATCTTATATTGATCCTTATTTATTAAATATCTTAATCATAAAATTTCTCAAACTTTCTGATCAAGTCGACTTGATTAAATTAATTTACTCTCTTGACCATTACATATGTGTGACCCATTAGGTTTCAAATATGTTGGCAATGATTATAAATTATAATTTTAATTCATAATTAGAATTAGATAAATTAAAACTCATTTTAATTTATCTTTAATTCTCTAATTAAACAATTTATAATCATAGATTAAGATTGGCGTCTAGCGACGCATCATGAATGAAGTGAATCACTGCGTTAATACAACACTTAAAAACACTGATAGAATGCGAGAAGGGGGTTGAATTGTATTCCCCTTTTGAATATCTTTTGAATTACTTGTTAGAATTAAGATTCTTTCTGAATTCTTACTAATCTTAATTGATCAAACTTTTCAATGCAAAGTATATGAATAGTAAATAAAGATCAACTTTGAAACTAAAAGTGAGAGAGAGTGAGAGTAGTAGAAAGCATGATTTATCTGGTTCACCCCAAACGTGGGCTACGTCGATCCTCGAGTTTCTTTTGAGATTTCACTATCTCTTCAAGCGTTCTGATATTCTTTCACGAGCCTCTTGAGGTCTCTACAACGATATTCTTTCACACTTAGCCTCTGTAGGCTATCTGTACAACTTTTCTTTTCAGAAAATATTTGAACACTCATTCTGAAGGATAGCATTGACTAATTCGCACTTAATCGCTTTTCTCGCTTTGTGTAATTTTCTCAAAGCAATGGTATTCGATTTTCGACTTGACTTGTATTTATAGCCTTCGTCTCTAGCGCTTCTTGATTCTAGAATCTTGAATCTTTAAAAGCAGTTAATCAGTTGAGTTATAATGAACTCGAACTGATTCTTCGTCTGTTCTTTTACGCATCTGCGTCTGCGTCTGCGTCTGCGTCTGCGTTTGTTTGCGTGCGCTTTTGTTTACTGCGTCTGCGTCTGCGTGCCTTTTGTTTCAACAAATACATGTTTGACTTTGATCAATTTAGTCTATATGTCATTTGTTTTCTTGCAACCAAATACGTATGTCGTCATCTTCGTCATCTTGAGTTAAATGCATATCGTCATGATTGTTTTGTTTTCTTGTATTTGATCTCACTATGTTTGTTATACATCAAAATCATTTTTATGTAAAGTCATTTTGACTTAACAATCTCCCTTTTTGAATATAACAAATTACATACTGAAAAAGAAAACAAAACAAAATGTTACAAAAAACTTATCTTCTTCTGTCTTCGTCTCATTGTGGTCACACCTTCTTCATCGAACATCCTCTCCTCTTACATTTATTTTCTTCTTTCCTGCTCTCCCCTATTTTTATAATCAAAATGATTATCGATTTTGGTTCTTGGCGATTCTGCTATCATCTTCTTTAGATCATTCACCGTCTCCTTCATGTCATTGAGTTCACCACGTAATCTCTGAGACTTCATCGGCGAAGAGGTTTGATCGCCTGGCGATGGAGGCGAAAGGAATTGTAATAGTATAGGCATCGAGAGGATGGAGTGTAGTCTTCATTAATCTCAAAAGTCGGTTGGACGAATGAATGTTGCGACTTAGGAAGATTTAGATCAAAGGCTAGCAACATCGACAAGCTGTCTTCCTTGCGGGGATAGGGCATGTTCTTGATAGGCGATTGTATTAGACAAAGGGCTATCTGAAGCTATCGAACAAGGAACTTCGATAAATGTTCCTGTTTTATACTTCCCCTCTTGGGCGGTCTTATACGATTTGTATGGCATTGCGGCTCGCTTGATCTGGGTCTTGTGCGAGGAATGCATGCTTCATCAATTTTCGCGCTATACGCAATCGATCTGCGGACGGATCATCATCAACATTATGTTCGGAAATAATTTTGACTTTCCTTTGTAAAATCTTTTGGACACCTTAGTTAAATATCTGGAACAACCTTTATCTCTGTGTTCTCTGTGATTGGGAACATAGTACACGGTGGGCGAGGGGCGTCTTGAGGATATGGCAAATGATCGATGAAGCCTCGAGGTATCGTAAAAAGATTTCTCTTTTCATTTAGTAAGCGCCACGTGATACCATTAATCAACATAGGTTGCACGAGCTACTATTTTCTTCTTGGTTCAACACCGATTATAATAGCATTGCTCAGTTGGTAATAACTTCTACCAATTTGATTTCCGATCTATATTTCCTCGAGAACTTCGGTAGTTATATACCTTGAGACTTGGTTCATCATCGGCCAAATCTGATGCTGAAGTTGCTACGGTTGTGTTCCATAGAAGTTTCTTGAACCGCCATTCTTCTGCTGGTTCCTCCTTTATAATGTCGGTGTCTCATGAACCGTGCTTTCATCCTTGGTTCTTCTTGTTGAGCACTAAATTTCTTGAACGTACAATGCTCGGTTTACATTTCAACTTGAGCGATGTCGGCCAATCTCTTTTGTAGACTAACGTCCTCGGCGGTTGAGATGCTCTTCTTTTGACTAACCTTCTTAGTCTTTTTCTGCTTGATTAGTTTTGCTGATTTCTTCACGGAGATTTTCCTTTAACGGATGTTGCTTTTCTCTTCCTCTCGGTCTCTTTAGATCTTACGGCGTATCCTCTTCCGAATAGAGACTAAGGATCTTGTGGCTTTGGCTGCACAAGATTTAGAAGTTTCTTCTTGCCTTTGTTCTCGGAAATCTTCTCTTCTTGTTGCCTCGAGTCACGATTCTTGGAGATCTCTTGGCTTTCTTCTGACTTATTTCAAGAGACTTTCTCCTTGTCTCTTTGGCACACTTTGCTTTGCCTCTGAGATTGACTTCTGCGACAGAGGACTCGCCATTTTCATGAGAGGTCTCCGAGCACTCTCCTTAATTCGGCGATGGCGATTTGATACTTCTGGTGATTGAGAACTTGAGGCAGAGTCTTCTTCAATATCGCTCCCCTCGGTTCTTAGTTTCTTTGAAGAACAGGCGTGATCTTTGTCTCTGTATTCGGACCCATTCGCGAATAGTATGAGCATCAATCTTGCTCTTCTTTGGGCAGTTAAGTCTTATACCTTAGTGCGGGGCGAATCTTGGATTCCATAAAGATCCTCGTCAAAATCATTCCATAAGGATATTTGGAAGTTTCCTTTAACCCTTAACCATATAGTGAAAGATTAAGAAGGGTAGATCTATAAGATTTCGATTGGAAGAAAGAGCGGGACATTGTTCGTCTAAAGTAGTCACCAAATGCCTTGAACCAACTCTAGGAAGAATGCAATTGAGCAGGATTGCATGCAAAACCCTAACCTTTGGAATCGATTTGATGTCTTCCTTTCTCTTGAATCATTTGTGCCATAAATTTGCCTCTTGACATCTTCTTCTTCATTCCAACTAAGGACATCCATCCGGCCTTGGTAGACAGTTTTCACCAGCGGATGGGCAATCAGTTACTTTCCTTATCAAATCCTTTGTGACAATAAGCGATATTCTATCCCAGAGGATACAATCATGTCTTCTGCAGACGGCGTTCTTCGAACTCATATACCTCATCCGTATAGACAAGTTCGTATTTGAAGAAGTTTTCCAGCCAGCTCTTGTGATCTTTGGTTCTACATCCATGTCGTCACCCTTAGTGATTCAAAGTTCAGTCTTCCATAAATCATTCTGCTTCCATTGTATAGAGCGAAAGATTATCTTGGAAAGCTTTTGGTGAGAAGATTTTGAGAGAATTGGTAAAGTAGAAATAAGCCGTCGGGGAGATGATGAAAAGGCTGTTATAATATCATCTTGGTCTACTTATAGGGTTATAGGTGATGGGTTCTCGAATCATTAAGAACCTCGAGTTTATCGGATATTTCCTCGAAAATCTTCTTTGTGAGAAAAGTTACCATTTGTAACTCCATTTGTATAACGCCGTTAGTTTCTCACGTTATTCTAGCTGCTCATTTAGCATCACCATATTGAGATTGCGTCTTATCTTACAACCGTTCTTCTTAGTGGTTTAGTGAAGATGTCCGCCCATTGAAGCTCTGTTTCAGCGAACTTTAGAGCACCACCTTTCTCGAGCGTAGTCTCGGGAAATGATGTCGACTTCATATGCTTTACTACGGAATCTTGGAATTGGATTCTTTGTGAGGTTTATTACCTTTGGTGTTGTCATGATAAATTGGAATCTCCTCCTCCTTAGCTGAATAGTCTTCAAGTGATACTTGATCCACGGCGTCTATGAGCGATAACTTACGGCGGAACATGTATTACGCTTCGGCGGTTGATAAACAATTGAGCTTTGTCTCTTGCTTGACCGGAGACTAGATTTCCTCAGAAAGTGACATCCTCTACTTGTGCTCTTTCTTTCGATTCTATCTCGGCATAGTCCACATCACGATATCCGATTAACTTTGAAATCTTTACCTTTCTCAAACATTAAGCAAAATCGGTAGTACTGCGAGATATCTCAAAATTCTTTTAACGACGATAAAATGAGACTCTCAGGATCGACTTGAAATCTTGCACACATACTGCTGAGCGAGAATATCGAGGTCTACTTAACATGAGATACAATAAAGAGCCGATCATCCCTCTATATAGGGTTTGATCCACCTTCTTACCAAGTTCATCTTCGATAAAAGGTTTGAAGGATGCATCGGAGTTGCCATTGGCTTCACACTATTCATGTCAAACTTATTCAGCAACTCTTTCACATACTTACATTGATGAATGAAGATCTTCTCTTTAGTGCAGCAACTTGCAACCCAAGAAAGAACTTTAATTTACCCATCATACTCATTTCAAATTCTCTTTTCATTAGTCTCTCAAACTTTAAACACGACTCTTTTGTAGTAACACCAAAGATAATATCATCAGCGTAGATGCATCTAAGATAAAATCATTACGAAAACTCTTTCTAAAAGCGTCTTATCAACTTGACCTCTGCTGAAACCATTTTCTATTAAGAAGGTACTCAGGCGATCATACCAAGCTCAGGGGCTTGCTTTAGGCCGTATAAGGCTTTGTGAAGTCTATAGACATAATCTGGATTTTAACATCTTAAGCCGGAGGTTGTTTCACATAGACTTCTTCGTCTATAAAGCCATTCAGAAATGCACTTTTAACATCCATCTGAAACAACTTTATATCGTGACAGTTGCATATGCCAACAAAATCCTTATAGCTTCAAGTCTAGCTCTTTGGAGCATATGTTTCGTTGTAGTCTATTCCTTACGGGTGATTGTAACCTTGTGCTACTAATCTCGGCCTTATTACGACTCACTCTTCTGATTAGTCTAACTTATTCTTGAAAACCCATCTTGTTCCTATAATGGATTTCTTAGGAGGTTTTGGAACTAAGGGCGACGTTATTCCTTGTGAATTGGTTGACTCTTCTTGCATGGCTAACACAAGCTTCATCTTGAAGAGCTTCCTCGACCTTCTTAGGTTCTACTTGAGAGATAAAAGCTACATTAGCTTCAAATGCGAATCTGGACCTTGTCCTAACTCCTTACGAGGTCTCATAGATAATTAACTCTTCGGATGAGAACTTTTATACTTCAATCTCGTCTTGGTTCTATATTTTCGGAATATCTTCAATCTTATTCTCATGAGTGTGCGACGAGGGAGTTTACGAGGCATCATCTAGGTTCTTTGAAGGACCTTCAATCTCCATGTCATCTTCCTTATGGGTTTGAGAACTATCATCAAATTTGACATGGATCGTCTCTTGATAGTCTTTGAAGTCGGGTTGTAAACTTCGAAATGCCTTAGGCGATAATAGGTAACCTAGAAATATTCTGGATAGGTCTTTGAATCAATTTATCCAACAGCTCTCTCGTATTGAGAATGGAACATTTGCAGCGAATGGATGAAAGTAGGATATGATTGGTCTTCTTCCATTCCATAACTCGTAAGGAGTTTTCTTGACATAGGTCGCAACAAGATCCTATACGAGATATAACATCTTTGTATTCTGACTACCCGAAATACTTAGGAAGATTAGTCTCACATAGCATAGTCCTTGCCATCTCTTGAATAGTCCTATTCTTTCTCTCAATAACTCCATTACATTGTGGAGTTCTAGGAAGTAGAAGTTGTGGAAAATTCATTCTCCTCTCAGAAAACTCTAAACTTCTCATTCTCAAATTCTCCATGATCACTCACGATACTAGTATAGACATTCCTTTTCATTACGTAACTTTACGGATAGAGTTCTAAAGCACTTAAAGACTCATCTTTGTGTGATAAAACAATATCCAACAAAATCGAGTAAAATCATCAACAATGACAAGTCCATATTTCTTTACGCTTAAGACTTAATGTCCTTGTAGGACCAAACAAATCCATATGTAATAGTTCTAAAGGTCTTGAAGAAGTTACAAAATTTTAGAAGAGAAGAGGTTTAACTTTGTTTTCCTTTCAAACAATTTTCACAGAAAATTCTTTGTCAAAACTTATTTTGGTAAACCTCTTGCAAATCATGTTTTACCAATTTTGAAATATGTTTCAAAGAGACATGACCTAGCTTTTATGCGAGATTAGTCTTTCTTCTTGGAAGATAGAAAACATGAGATATTTTGACTTTGAAAATCTTCTAAGTTGATTTTGTAAGGTTGTTTCTTCTCTTGGCGAGAGAAAAGTATAGACCCATCTTTGTTTACGACTTACAAAGATTTTGATTGAATGTAACTATAAAACCAGAATCACTGGCAGTGACTCACTAATCGAGTTATGCTTTAGACCATCGACAAGCGGTACATTATTTATGCATGCAAAGAATCTTTACCTATTTTTTGATTCCCATGATTTTGCCTATTTGGTTGTCTCAAAGATTCTTGATCCTCCTTCTTATCTTTGAGGTCTAGGAACATAGACCTTCTTCCGTCATGTGTCGTGAGCATCCTTTGTCTAAATACCAATGGTGCTTGCCGTATCTTCAGGAAGGATATCTGCGGGAGAAACTATTTTATTTCTTGGTACCCAAATTTTCTTGGGTCCTTTATGGTTAATAGTATGCACGTGATATGATCTTTGATGCATATTACTCGGACGTTGATTAAAATATGTTATCCTATTTCTTCCTTTTTGAGAGACAAATTTATTACGAGGCGAGTATTATTTCGATAAACCTAATCGGTCTTATCACTAGGATGTCTACATTTTCTAGCATATCATTCATTTTCTTTGTACTCTCTGTGAAAGTAACTAGATCGGTGATAGATTCTTGATCCTCGGTTTGAGTTGATTAATCTCATCGATCTGTCTACAGTTTCCTTTTAACTTCTAACTCCTTTTTAAGCAAATATTTTCTCTCTATTTTCTCGGTATTTCTAATATTCTCTGCATACTTTTCTTCTTGACTTATCTTTGTTTCGAATAACATGAGAATCTTCTATGATTACGAATATGCATCATGCAAATTTTCTTAGTCGGATTTTACCTCCTCATCACTATCTTCCTCGACCATTAGGCAAATGTTTGCATGTTACGATGATTTCGGGAACATGTCTGATTCAGATGAATCTAGGTCCTCCATGTTGCCATCATGCTTTTCTTGCCTTCTCTACTCTTCTTGGGTTTCTTCTTGAGAGTAGGGCATTGGACTTATAGCGTCGGGGTGATTGCACTTTCATGACAAATGATAGAAGACTTTTACGGCTTAGCTTCATCTTTTCCATTCTTCACAGAATGTACGGTTACTTGGGCTTCTTCTTCCACATGCGTCTTATCTTTACGGAAATGAAAGATAATTCGTCATCTTCATCACTCGATTATGAGTCGATTGGCTAGAGTTGTCATCCTTGATTCTTCAATTTTCAATGCTTTTGATGACTTCCTCCTTCTCACAGTCTTATGATTCTTTTGTCCGACCTTGATCTTTATTGACTTCTCGCGTGGGCTTATCTTGGCGTTGAGTTCAACTTCATGAATCTTTAAGGATCCCGACAACTCATCTAGCTTTAATATGCTCGAGTCTTTGGCTCCTTACTGCTTCTTAGTAACTTTTGGTCTCCATCTCTTGGAAGACTTCTTAGAATCTTCGAGCGTGATCTTGATTATTGTATGTCCTTCGAGCTTTCAATCCATTGATAATTGTTTGAAATCTTCAAACATTTGATCGATAGATTCTTCATCTTCCATCTGAAAAGTTCATATTGATGTACAAGAATACTTATCTTGGATTCCTTAACTTGACTTGTGCCTTCGCGAGCAATGGACAATGTGTCCCATTTCTTTTCTTGTGTCGTAACCATGCACTGTCGTACTCACTTCTACTTAGGGCTGCGTTAAGAAAATTTTGCCTTTGAATTCGGTTGTATTCTTGCTTTACGATCGACCGTCCATACGCCCGTGGAGTAGAACTAGCCGTCATCTCTGGTATATATAGGTCCGTTCTCTATTCGTCCCAAAGGTCTACATGTGTAGATTCGATGAATAACGCATCTATCTTTCCAGTAATGATAGTCTTCTCCATTGAATCTTTGGAGGTCTAGTGGTGAGGCTCCTTGATGTATACATGTGACTCGCCATTATCTTTAATCCACATTTAAGCAAATTGATTCTTGGATACCAAGCTCGATACCAATTGAAGTGAATCACTGCGTTAATACAACACTTAAAAACACAATAGAATGCTGCGAGAAGGGGGTTGAATTGTGTATTCCCTTTTGAATATCTTTTAAATTACTTGTTAAAATTAAGATTCTTTGAGAATTCTTACTAATCTAATTGATCAAACTTTTCAATGCTAAGTATATGAATAGTAAATAAAGATCAACTTTGAAACTAAAAGTGAGATAGAGAGTGAGAGTAGTAGAACCTTGATTTATCTGGTTCACCCCGAACCGTGGGTTCGTCCGATCCTCGAGTTTCTTCGAGATTTCACTATCTCTTCAAGCGTTCGATATTCTTTCACGAGCCTCTTGAGTCTCTACAACCAGTATTCTTTCACACTTAGCCTCTGCAGGCTATCTGTACAACTTTTCTTTTGAAAATATTTGAACACTCATTCTGAGAAGGATAGCGTTCATTAATTACGCACTTAATCGCTTTTTCTCGCTTTGTGTAATTTTTCTCAAAAGCAACAAATGCATTGATTTTCGACCGACTTGTATTTATAGCCTTCGTCTCTAGCTTCTTGATTCTTGAATCTTGAATCTTTAAAAGCAGTTAATCAGTTGAGTTACGTAACTTCTTTCGAGGCTGACTCTTGCGTCTGTTTCTTTACTGCGTGCGTATCTGCGTCTGCGTTTGTTTACTGCGTCTTCTTTTGTTTACTGCGTCTGCGTCTGCGTGCCTTTTGTTTCAACAAATCATGTTTGACTTTTATCAACAAATGCATGTCATTTGTTTTCTTGCAACTTCGATGCGTATGCGTCATCTTAAATCATCTTGGAATTTATGCATATCGTCTGTGACTGTTTTGTTTTTCTTGTATTTGATCTCACTATGTTTGTTATACATCAAAATCATTTTTATGTAAAGTCATTTTGACTTAACAATGACCACCCAAATATTTAGGAATGTCAAAGTAGTTTTGATTAACCTTTCCGTGCATGATTTTTCCGTATAATTCAATCTTTTCATCAACTAATGTTCCAATTAGACATAGAGCATGGAATTATTGTCTACTCTATTTTGATTCCAATTTTATTAGTTCTTCATCATTAGCTATTGATTCAATTAATGATATTTATAAATTGTTTCCAAAATATCATTCTACCTTGGCCAAGGATTTCTCGAATCAATATTAATCGAGAACAACAGAACATTCTCCTTAATTACTTTAGGGTGATGAATCATATCATAGTCATTCAATTATCTCCATATAATTCATGTTATATCCAATGACTACCGTTTAAATGACCTTTGATAAAATAGATCACGAATAACATCAAAACATAACAATTCCCATACAAGATAACTTTGATGATCTCAAGTCAAAGGATCACTTATACAATTATCACAATGAGATATACAAGTAATGTTCCAAATGGACTTCTCATATCGGGTATGTTCAGTGAACTTGTTCTCTAGTAAGCATCCACACGTTTGTTTAAGTATCTTTATACTTTAGCCTATGAGATCGACTACTTCCTTCACAAGGAAAAACAAAACGTGTGCTAGTCTTTTTACGTTCTATTAATGTCCAATCTTAATAGAACAATGACTAGGAATATTTTAGGAATAATACATAAATGCAATATGAACCTCATAATTATAATTTCATTTACAATGTACAGTTATCCCATAGACTTTATCATATACATCTAAACATGTACAAGATAAATAATGCATTTTAAACAATTTATCACTAAACTATAACCAAAGCGATTGGTTGTAGGGCATAAACCAACACCATCAACCATGATTTCAGATTAGACACAACACTCAAGATAGTCTCTCTCATCTCGTTTGAAAAACTTGAACAAAATATGGGAGAAATTCTCCTTGTTTTGATCACAAAAGTTCAAGACTTGATGATGCTGAAATTGAATCTCCATTATCAGCAGTTCAAACTGATTGTGATTGATGAGAAGGGGAAAGAAAGTGAAGGGTTTACAATGGGATAATTTATCTCTTTCAAAGCAAATTCGATTCCATGAAATAGAAATATCTGAAGCTTTTAACGCGTGAAATTTGGTGGGTTGGCGTGCAGGACCCGGACCCGGTCAAAGAGCGACCCGTGGGCGGTCGGTCCATTCTTCAGTGTCAATCTCCTACCTAATCGCCATGCGGGACCAAGCCCGATCCATACCTTCCGGCCCGTTAGCATGAAAACCTACCATGCGAGTAAAGTCTACGTAAAAACCTAAACCTAGCTCTGAAACCATATATAAGGTATAGTTTTCCCATAGTGATGCAATCAAAACCTAGTTGTTTTCTCTACATTGATCAACCTCACCTTCACAAAAGACTTACTTGATGCGTCGGAGGGCTAATCGGGACCTGACCCAAGCGTGCCTTCCTTGTTTGCGAGTATCTTCACAGAACTCATCACGAAGCGGCGAGGATCATGGGCGAGCTGCAGCGTCTGATTTCAAAATTGGCGAGAACCAAATAAGCGCCACCGTGAGGCCGACTTCCGACACCACGTTGAAACACGAC
The DNA here is from genome assembly GCA_029891385.1 of Erythroxylum novogranatense. Taxonomy (NCBI): domain Eukaryota; kingdom Viridiplantae; phylum Streptophyta; class Magnoliopsida; order Malpighiales; family Erythroxylaceae; genus Erythroxylum; species Erythroxylum novogranatense. The sequence continues at coordinate 112,202 of JAIWQS010000132.1, forward strand.
AGATCGATCGGTGGCGGCGATGAACCTGATATAGCGGCTATTGCGGCTCTGGTGATACAACGTGGGTTTCTGTTACACATAACTCTGCGCTGCCTGCAACACATGTTTCCATACGGAATCCTAAGATCCTAACGATCAACCACAACCTCGGTTTGGAGCAAGAAGAGCAGTGTCGCTTTAGAGGATAACGGCTGCACTCAATATGCACCGAATCTCGACGACCGATCGGATGCGGATCTGTTCGCTTTGCACACCTCCTCGCGGAAGCAGATTGAGGCGGCTGATCTATTGATCGCCATATTTTACAATCTCGGCCAGCCTGTGGCGACCATTTTGGCGGCGGGCAGCGACAGACAGCGTGGCGACCGTCGTCACGGATAAAAACCTAGAAAAAATCGTGGGACGATCGGATTAGCGACTATGAGCTTCGCCAAGATCGCCCGACATCACGATATAGCTCTCCTTCCTCCGGAAATTTGGATCGCCTCCGGAACCGGAACCAAAATACCAGCGCGAGAAAAATACAGCAAGGCCAGGCCCTGGACTACTTACAACACTTCCGATCGATGATGAATACGCTGCATCTTTGGATGCCATCAATGTAAGGCTTTCGACGCTGGCCTTTCAGAGGGAGCCAGCGTTGGTTCAATAGTCTACCTCGGGCTGTATCACTTGCTTTGAGGATTTGACTACTTTTCTCGACGATTCGCTACCGATGGCAATGACGAGCGGCTTTGGAGGTGATGCAACTCACCCGAGGAAGAATGAAAGTCTACGAGTTCATCACTCGGTTGATACTTGAAGCGGTCGAGTCCAGGCCTCCCTTTCGCTCGTCATCTTGCCTCGCTTATGAGCAATCTGAGGATGAGGAGTTTAAAAGAAGTCGTAGCCCTCGATCAACCCGGATCTATTAGGAGATCGAGACCTTTGGGCGGACAAGTACATTCATTCGAAAGTATTAAGAATACAAAGCGTCGGGCGGATGATGAAAGGTGAGTGGTAGGGCGGATGAGTCTCCACAAAGACATAGGGATCGATCGACTAGAAAGCCGATCGGTCGGCGATGGCATCAATAAGACTTCACCTTAACAAGCGATATGCGAATCTTGGCGGCCATGAGGCGGATGGGAGACTATCGAGCCCAGCTAAAATGAAGGCCCCTTACAAGATAGGAACGGACTATATTGCCGCTTCCATAAAGAGGTCGGTCATGATATGGAAGATTGCTGGCGATTGAAAAAATTGAATCCCTCGTACAAAGGGAAGGTTAGGCCCGATTAAGTGAAGCACAAGCGAAGCTGTTGATCGGGACAATCGGCGCGGGGCAGGTCGGTCGAATGATAGGCGCCATACTGGAGGCGAAATGATAGGAATGACGGAGGAGGCAGAATCTGAATCTGAATAATCGGCGAGAAGAGAGAGGTGATCAAGGGAAAGAAAGCGATGGGAGCAGCGGGCGGCAAGACGAATTGCCGTGAGGTCGTTAACATGATATTCGGTGGAAATGCGTTGGCGGATCCACCACTAAAGTGGAGAAAGAGATATGCCAAGCAGGTGGCGAGAGACTCATCCACTAAAAGCGAGGAGACCAGCGGGATGATATCATTCGATGAGTCGACCTCGATGGAATAAGTTTCCCCGTGACGGCCTTTTCGTGGTAAATCTGAATATGGATGGTTCACGAGATAAGCGGGTGATGATTAACACGGAAGCTCGATTGATTTGTTGTATTATGAGGCCTTGGCGAGATGAAGGTGCGAAGACCGACCACTACCTACGAACGGTCCCATTAAAGGAGTGGCTGGGCGTCAACCTACCCGTTCGCCCGGTGAATTTGAAAGTGAAGTTGAGGCGAAGCCGTGTCGGTAGAAAGGGGCGTTGAGTTCTAGTCGTCCGAGTTTCAAGGGCATCTGGCGTAATAATCGGGCGGGCTATTCAAAATACCCTCGGATCGGTCGTCTCCACCTACTACCGGGTTATGAAGTTCCGACACCCGGAGTTGGTATTGTCAAGGTCGAGAATTGCGGGGAATGTTACTTTAGCGGAAACTAAGACATTAGATGGGGCGGTAATCTTGTGAGCTCTCTTGATGTGAACCGGCGAGAATATGGATAGGATGAACCCGATAGAAGAAACACGGCGGGTCGGATTTGAATGAAGCCGACCCTTCTAAATTCACAAACCTAGGTTCATTTGCCAGGCGACACAGTTAAAAAGATCACGGCACAATCGGTAAAAATAGATCGGTCTTCGACTTGGGTGCCGAGGGACATGCTGGAATTTTCCGATCGATTCGTCGCACTCCCTCGGTATCGGCATGACTACAAACCGATCGGACAAAAGCGATGTACGCAAGGAGGCGGCGAGGGTGATCGAGAAGAAGTAGAAAAATTACTCGAGGTAGGGTTCATCAGAAGTCAAGTACCACTGAATGGCTCGCTTGATGTGATTTTAGTGAAAAGAAGAGCGGGAAGTGGAGAATGTGCATAGATTTCACCGATTTAGACAAAGCATGTCGAAGGGCGATTTCCACTGCCAAGATCGACCGGCTAGTCGACTCCACCTCGGGACATGAACTTCTCGGTTTCGGGATGCCTTCTCGGTACCATCAAATCAAATGAGCACGAAGGCGAGGAAAGACCGCCTTCATCACAGGCAGGGGCGCGTATTGTTACCAAGTGATGCCGATTCGGTCTAAAGAATCTTGGGCTACTTATCAGCGGCTCGTCATGGAGGTCTTCAAAATGAGATAGGTCGGTCTGTTGAAGCTTACGTAGATGATATGGTGGTTAAAAGTAAGGCGGTCGCCGAGCATGTGGATGATTTAAAAAGTCTTCGGACATGATAAATTTCGGATGAAAATTTGAATCTGAAAAATGCGTCTTTGGTGTGGCATCCGAGAAAATTCCTTGGGTTCGTGATTACTCGGCGTGGGATTGAGGCTAATCCGGAGAAGATTGAAGCCATCGTCGAATGCCTTCATGTGAAAGTCCTTGAAAGAAATCTGAATCTTGGTGGTGAATAGTCTCCTGAGTATATTTGTGTGTCAGTTGGGGACAAGTGCCTCCCATTTTCAAGATCTTGAGGAAAGCGAGCGTGGCTCAGTTCGATGGCGGACGAGTGTGAAAGCTTTTCAACACTTAAAGCAATACATGTCTAGTTCGCCTATCCTGCAAATCCGTGGAGGAAGAACTGATTATATACTTGGCGATTCACGGAGGGTCGGTCGTGTGGTGCTTATTCGATCGAAGGAAGCGAACAACACCTATCTATTACGTCGACAAAGTATTAAGGACGGAAGCGATACCGTCAATAGAAACTAGCCCTCTCCACGATAATGGCATTTCGAAAGCTAAGACCTTACTTCCAAAGTCATACAATTGAGGTATGGACCGACCAACCCCTAAGGCAATGCCTTCAAAAGCTCGAAACTTTGGGCCAACTAATAAAGTGGGTGGTAGAGCTGGGAGAGTTCGACATCTGATCTGAGACCTCATACGACCATTAAAGCGCAGGTGTTGGCAGACTTCATCACGGAGATGAGCCAACCTAACTTGAAGGACGAGCAACTCCCTACTTGGATCTTATTTGTTGTGGGTCGTCAATGCCGAGGGATGTGGGCGGGAGTAGTCTTGATCAACCCGCTGATGAAGAAAAGGTGGAATCGCCCTTCGACTTGAGTTCAAAGCCTCCAATAACGAAGTAGAATCTGAGGCCACGATATGGTCTCAATCTGGCTAGGAAATGGAGATCGGGCATCTAAAATATATAGCGATAGCCAAGTGGTGGTCGGTCAAGTCACGAGGCGTTATGAGGCCAAGGGAACAACATGATCAAGTGCTTGGAGGCTGTAAAGCGGAGTTGAGCAATTTCAAGCGGTACTTTCGATCAGCGAATAGAAACGAGCTCAAAAGCTAAGCGGATGAGCTCTCCAAAATGACTTCCGATCGTGATGCTATGAACAATGTTACGGTTGAGCGACTAGACCGGCTAGCATTCAAAAAGTCAAGGAAGCTCGGCGTAAGTACCCGATCGATCGAGTTGGATGGGCCGATCATACAATACCTTTTGGAGGAAAACAACCGGAAGCAGCGTCGGAGGCCAAGAAACCGAGAATAAAGGCGGTGAGTACACAGTCGTTAACGACACTCTATCTAAGCGATCTTCTGACCTTGCCGATGCTTGAATGAATGAAGAAGAAGCAAGAGCAATGGCGAAGTCCATGAAGGGATGTGTGGAAACCATGTAGGAGGCAAATTGTTGGCTTCTGATCGATCGGATAGGGGTACTCTTGGTAGACAATGAGAAGAGGCTGTCGAAGAGAAATCGGCCGTCGAGGCTGCCGGAGAAAGCGATGCTTTGTCTCACCGACCGGTCGAAAGAATGAAAATTGTGAGCCATCCTATCCCGTTCGCTCAATGGGGAATGGATATACTGGGGCCTTTCCCTCTCGGTCCGGGCAAAAGAAGTTCTTGATAGTGGCGGTGGAATACTTCACCAAATGGGCAGAAGCGGAAGCGATCGCTACAATTTCCAGCGAAGGTAGAGAACTTTGTGATGAAGAACATACTTACCCGCCGGGATGCCCATGGTATTGATTACGAGATAACGGATCGACGGTTCGACAACGACAAGTTCGAAGATTTACTGACCGACTAAAGATAGCTTCTGACTAGGCGACGGTAGCTCATCCCCAAAGCAACGGACTCGCGGAGAACACCAATAAAAGATAATGAGCGCTCTCGAAGCGCTGGATGGACTGGGTGGAAAAACTAGGCGAAGTGTTGTGGGCATCTGAGAACCACCGAGCGGAGCCACAGGGAAACACTGTGAGAATGACCTTCGGACGAAGCTTTAGTTCCGATGAGGCGGCATTACACAATCAAAGGGTGTCGGGCTATGAAGAAGCGGAATGATGAAGCCGCAGAAGCGAACTCGTTCTCCTCGGTGAGGATAGAGAAAGGCATTTGCGTTCGAAGCTATCAGGCAAAAGGCAACCAAATTCTACAACATAAGGGTTAAGCCGAGCGATGTAAAGGTAGGTGGTTACGTCCTACGAAAAGCTGAGGCGGCTGGGAAGCATCCTGGAAAGCTCGGACAGGCGTGGGAAGGACCTTATCGAGTGATTAAGCAAGTCGGACATGGTTCTTACATCCTCAGCGATGCGAAAGGAAAGGTTCTACCAAGGCCTTAGAACTCACAGAACTTGAAGGCGTTTTACCAATAGATAAGTTTTATTCTAGTTAATCTTTCCTTATTATCGTTTTTGTATACTTGTGGGTACCTTTTTCCTGTCCCTGCCAAGCAGGTTTTTTAACGGCCCACACCCTCGTTATCATTAATAAAGAGGTTTCAGATTTCTTGGCAATAAAGAGTTATATTACATGTGGCAAAGTAGAAAATCAATCATGCACTTGACATCTCCGTAGACCGACTACGATCCGATTCGATTATGAACAAGATCCTTGGGACCTCATTCGCCATCACTCGGCATCTCCATGGGCCGATTACTACGATTCGGTCGGTCATGAACAAGATCCATGGGACCTCATTCGCCATCCTCGGCATTTCCATAGATTACGATTCGGTCGGTCGAATTCAAGACAAGATCCTTGGGACCTTGTTGAAATCTCCATAAGCAGGCTACGGTTGGTGGGCGCGAGACAAGATCCTTGGGACCTCGTTCGAAATCTCCATAGATCGACTACAATCGGTCGGGTCGCCAAGACAAGATCCTTGGGACCCTAAGCTCGCCATCTCCATGGGCCAAACTACGATCGGTCGGTCGCCAAGACAAGTTTCTTGGGACCTCGCTCGGCATCGACACAAATCGATTATGATCGATCGGTGCAGATGAGATTCTTGGCACCTCGATTAGGACTCTACTATAAGTCGACCTTGCAAATTCGACTCACGAGCAACTTCATCAAAACTCAGCATACATCCAGTAAAGAGCATAAATCGGAAAAAGACATCAGAAAAAATGAGGCAAGGTAAAATTTCATTAGTATCAATTTGCCACGGCCTGGCCCGACCAGGTGAGCCTCAAAAGTGTACTGAAGGGAAGTGGGAGGATGTCCAGAGAACCCTCGAAGCGGGGCGGAAAAGCCGAAGGCTGGGCGAGGTCAAGTGGTGGTGGAGAAGTATCTGACGAGGAAGCTCGTCCTCCTCGCAGAGCTAAGATCGACTCCTCATTCGAGACTAGGCCCCGGTCCTCCATGGCTCTCAGTCACTTCCTCCAGAGAAAGGCCAAGCGGTGAAAGCAGCGGCTCGACAAACCTTTCAAGCGAAGGACCGTCAGGACCCTCGAAACGAAGGCGTTATAACAATTCTTGAATCATGAGGGTTGGGTCACGAGGTACTTCAGCACTCCTCACATAGAACCGCCTCTGCCATCGCGAGGATCGCCTCAATCCTTTGTTCCTTCACGGAGGCTTGCACCCTCCTCAGCGTATCCTCGGTTTGGGCATGGTCTCGGAGGATTTCCCGCAGCACCCTCTCGACTCAGCCGCCCTCGTAGCGCCAAGATATTCCTCGGACGGCTTGTTCCTAGGCTGCCATTGCCTTACCCCTTCGGCCTCCTCCCCGGTGGCCGAGCCTTGAGCTCTCTCCTCCTCTCCCGAAGCAAGGCTGGGCTCTCGGGACACGCGCTCCTCCTCCGAGTTTCTTCTCCTCCTCCAAGGAAGAAAGTTGAGCTCGGGAGAAGTCTCTTCCTCTCGACCTCAAGAGCTCTGTCTTGGCTATCCACTGCTCAGGGAGGAATTGATCTCCGATTCAACAGATCGATTCGTTGATCGTGAACAAAGTGAGCCCATCCCTCATTGAATTGCGGATGACGCGGCTCATCATCTCCTCAAGACTTAACTCATCAAAGCGCTCTCGTCAGAAGGAGGAATAACCTTCTCGCGAGATGGCGAGCCACTTCGCATCGTGATCGGCGATCTTCTGAGGCTGTCGCCACCTCCCTTGTGCGCTCCCTGGCTTCTTCCCTTTTCCTGGGCGGGCAGGCGACCTGATCTCCCACTTTCACTTTCCCGCTTGGTCCGAGGCAGGAGGTCGGTCGACCACTGAGAAGGTCGGTCAACTACTTGGGAGGTCGATTCGATTGCAGAGCCCCCTTCTCCTCTTCAGAGGTCGTTCGACCTCCTCCTCCTCCTCCTCGATCACAACAGGTACTCACCAAAGTGGGCGACCACAACAGGGCCCAGGCGGCTCGAAGAAGGTCGGAGGAACAATCCGTTGCCGGAAGCAATTGGCGAACAACCATCGAGCCGGCCTCCCCTATCTCCCGACCTCGACTCCGAAAGCCCCGCTGACTCTTACCATGGCGGACTTAGGAGGGCAGGAAAGTATGAACTTTGACCGTGGCTGCCAAAACAGAAAGCGGAGTTAGAAATCAGACCAAAACTTACAAGTAAGAAAAACAAATCAACCAGAGGGTTGACCGGTGAGGCGAGTTCCTCTCTAGCCCTTAACTCGTGAGGGTCAATCGAAGAAGAGCCGTAGAGGCCCCCAGCCGTATCCCGAAATAAAATGGCGAAGTTATCTTGGCGAGCTCCTTTATCTGGTGACCACCTCTCGCTCCTCCTGAACGAGGAATAGACTTGACGAGTCATTTCATCGCTCGGCTGAGGGATACCTCCACTGGAAATCGAAGAAGACCTCGGAGGCTTCACGAAGAAATACTTCGTTAAGCCAGCCGGTAATTTTACAGACGTCCGGTGGCGATACGGCATCCTTATACATCGGGGAAGGATCTCACCCAAGAACTGGGACTCGGCTCATTCTTAAGAAGTGGCGCAAGATGTTAGCAGGGTGGACAGTAGAATTGGTGGCGCACTGCAGAAGCCCATTAATGAACCTCCACCCATTCGGAGGAATCGACTCGGCCTTAGCGATAGTCAAGACACACTTCATCCACGATCGCACGTCTGGTAGTCTCGAGCCCCGACCGAGAAGAAATACTCGAGCGGCAATCAATCCACCTCTGTTCTTTGTCAATCCTTTCATCCCGAAAGCGACCCTAGGCCCCCAAGGCGAGGGATGTCGTTCCTAAAATCGACCTATTCAACTCATTGCGAGACATCTTGATTTGCCTTTGGGCAATTCTTTTACTACTGACCCATCTTCCGGTTCCTTGTCGTAATCTCTTGACATCCCAACCATGACACCGTAGTCTTCGCCATAACTTAGAATCTCTCGTCAACACAATCCCTGGCGAAACCCCACTCCGAGGCCGTTGAGCGACATGCTCACTAAGAGGAAATTTAGAAGAGGAAAATAAAGGAAAGGGCGTTACCTATTTAGTGGTAAGAGTTAGAAATTTGCAACGCGGAGAAAACCTCTGAGGCGAGAATAAGAAAAGCAGAGGAAAGCGAAACAAAGAAGAATGAAATGGCGTGAAGAAAAGCAAACCGTCCGTCGACTTTGAACATTTATAGGAAAGCGTTGATTGCGATCCATCAAAACTTCGGCGTGGAGAAAATCCGAAATTGCTCTGGACACGCGACCACGATGCGACGGAGACAAATTAGGATTAATCGAAATCCGGAAGGCGCGAGCAGTTGAAAGGACGTGCGGGACAAGCATGCGGCGATTAAAGACGATCGTTTGATTACGAAAGTTGTCGAGACGTACGTCGTCTACAATAAATGCTCCGTGACGCCGCCAATGATAACCACCGATCTGCTTACGCTGCGGTATCATGCTTGATAAGTCTTGAGGCGGTCGGTTGGGGCACTTAGTCGATCGATTAAACATCGAGCAATTACGCATAATCGATCGGCATCAAAGCGATTCACGTCTAATCGGTCGACATCCGGTGAATTCGCCTGATCGATTCGATATCGGCGGTCACGTATAATCGATCGGCATCTAATCGATCGGGGCTACCCGATTATCTCATACCGACCTCTAGCGTCGATGCCCGACCGTCGATCACTGACGAGCTATTTCACATCTGAGCTACAAAACTCCTACGTACTCTACGACCTTCTCTTCGCTCGGACTTCGAGGGTAGGGGGCTTATGGTCGAATTGGCCGTGCGAGGCGGACCGATCAAAGGCGACCCGTGGGCGGTCGGTCCATTCTTCAATTGTCAATCTCCTACTTAATCGCCATGTCGGGCCCAAGTCCGATCCGCGCCTTCGGTCAGTTAGCATGAGAAAACTTACCATGCGAGGGTGAAGTCTACGTAAAACCTAAACCTAATACTAAACCATATATAAGGTATAGTTTCCCGTAATTGAGACGAAATCGAGCGCAGTTGTTTTCTGCGTTGATCAACCTCACCTTCACAAAAGATTTACTTGATCGTCGGAGAAATTAATTGGACACAACCCCAACGCCTTCCTTGTTTTGCGAGATCTTCACATCGAACTCATCATGTAGAAGCGGCGAGGATCGTGGGCGAGCAATGACGTCTGATTTAACTAAAATCCGGTGAATCCGAATCCATAGTATTCCATGTTCATATCATCATTAATATAAAAAAAAAGCAACTATTACTTCATGTTACATAAGTCTTTCTTTAACAGTTTTCCCTGCTCCAGTCTGTAACGCAGCAACCACACCAAGACACTTTTAGAAATGGCGATGGGCCGACCTCGTTTCTATTACTTTATGTTACTTAACTCTTTCTTTAATAGTTTTCCAAAAGACTTTTAGAAATGGCGATGGGCCGAATTGACTAAAATTTTCAATTATTGATTTTTAGTGCCTAATATTTTATTTTGAATTACTCATTCATTATATTAAAATTATTAGATGAGAAATATTTTATTTTCAATATGAATTATTATATATGTATATAATACCATATAAACTTTCAAATTAGAAGTATCTTTTTATTTTCTAATTTTAATTTTATTTAAATTAATAATATAATAATTAAATTAAATTTATTTTATTTGTTTGCTAGACCTTATTAATCATAAATGTATACATATTTGTTCTTTTTAATTCCAATTTAACTCAAATTAATTATTATTTAATATAATATAAAAACACTTATTTTATTTTATTTTAATATTAAATCTTATTGATATTTTTTAATTAGAAGTACTTACGTTTCGTCTTCTTTTCAATTTCAATTTAACTCAAATTAATCATTACTTGATATATTACAATTGAATGTATCTCTTTTTGCCACGTAGAGAAATAAGAAAGAGTATGACTGTGGATAAAGTAGAGTGGGCCTTACCTTAAAATCTGTGGTGTGATGCGAGGAGATTTGTGGACCGTACACGTGGAATTTGTCTTAAAGATATGTTGTTACCTAAATGACAGCCATTGAAGCCCTTTTACTTTTTGGTGATTAATGACTCTCTTTCCTATTACATAAAGTTTCACTCTTGATCAAATATACGCATGCATCAATGCTACAACAAGAACAGAGGTTTAGTACGGATAGCTTTAGCCAATAATAGCTCAATAAAATTTTTATTTTTTATATGTAAATTTTAAAAAGTCTAAACATCTTTACCCTCGTTGGTTCAACTCATTGAGCATTATTTACTATCATAGTTCTTGAGTAGCATAACTTGTTATTACAATATATTTTACTTTTTTAATTTTTAATTGTGCTACAAATGACTGTTGTAAATTAAAGAATTTGTGAAACTAATATATCCCTTTGATTCTTTCAATATTAAAGATCAATTTTAGCATTTTTAAATTATTAAAATAAAATTGAAGAATGGCAAATTAGCCTTGTCTAGAGCTGCATAATTTGCTCATTGTTGTTATTGTTGTTTTGTTACTTAAAATTAATGTCTTTAATTAAGACAAAAGTGTATTTTAATATCAAAATTTTTATTAAAATGTTACTTTGAACTTTTAAAATATCAATTATAAAATTTTAATAAATAGAAAATTTAACAAAAGTAAAATTTTGAGATGTGATATTTTTTTATAATTCCATCCACGTTCAATTTCTCATACCTGCAGTTACTTGCTTACAGCAAAGTAATGTGGAAAAGTAAAAGTGGACGGGGAGAGGATGAAAAAGAACTGCTTTCTGACATAATAAGGCCGATTGTTATTTGTCTGGGAAGGAGACAAACCTAACAAGTGTCATTGATTACGTCATCCTCTAGTACAATTATGAATATCTCCTGTGATTTGGCAATGACTTGTTCAAGAGATGCGAGGAGAATGAGTGGATGAGATTTTCGATTCTTAGTACTCGTCCCTTCGGTCCTTGGCTCCTTGCTGAAGACCGGTCCTAGGTTGCATTATTGAAGACCGACTAACATAACATGACAAAGTTTCAGTCAGCATCATAATTAAAGATAAAGAAAGAAACCAAACTCCACAGAATAGTTCCAACACAGAACTGCGTAACATTAACTGCAATCTAGATTCTAGTCTACCACTTTACTTTATACACAACACAACAGAAGCATAGAAACATAATGGTCAAGCTTATAAACAAATGAGAACGTGTTGTTCATTGAGGAAATATCAAATACGGCACTTGAAATTCATGTACACAAGTCGTACACTTACCTGATCGCTGAGGTGAAGAAGACAATGATGTTGTGATTTACTGTAAGTCATCGTATCTGCTTAAAGATATTATTTTATGTAAAGGTTTGAAGTTTCAGACTTATGTGACATAAAGTAATGATTGCTTTTACTACGATGCTCGTAAGAGTTTGAGGAGCCGTAGCAAGAAATGTTACTGTTCTGCTCATATTGGATGTGTGTTGAAGATATGGGTTACGATCATCTTTAATACCTTTTTTTTGAAGAATTAAGTATAACTATAAATACTTAATTTGTGCTTGAAATGTTCTTATAATTAATGTATTGAAGTTTTGATCTTGCAATTTGTTAAACCTTATGTTTCGCAACTCAAAGTATCATCTAAATCTTTTAATCATAAAATGATAATTTTACCGATTACTTTAAGGCTTATCTTCTAAATCTTATACTTTACAATTAACTATTTAATTTTAAGAAGATGGTAGAACTGATATTATAATATAAATATACTATTAGAATATTATATATATATATAATAAGATTATTGTGTGCGTTATAAAATATTTATATAAAATGTATAATTGACGTCTATAGAAAATTTAGAATATATTTTATATTGGATCATGATAACTTTATATTTAACCTTTTAAATAATGCAAGGCTACTTAAGTTTTCAAGTACTCAATCAATTAATAATTGCTTAAATAATTAATTTTACCTATATTATTTACAATTATCCAGGAAATCGCAATATAAATGGTAACACGTGATTATTACTGAATAAGATAAAGCTTCAAGCTTGCACTATTTATCGGCACTTCCAAGAGAGCATCATTTGCAGTTGTACAACACCTTCACTTTCTCAACAACCAGATACCAAGAAAAAATGGCAGTCGAGGGTGAAATCATACCTGCCCCAGAAGGTAAGACATCATCTCTACTTTTCTCTCTAGACTCCCAGTATTACAAGATAGTTAGATTTCATTGTCATTAGTTAGAAGAATATACGGAAGTCGATAAGTAAGAAGTCAGGCATTTGGCTGTGACCTGTTGGAAAAGATTGTTGTTCTCCTCAGCCGAAGCTAAATTTTTGTTCGTGAAAAGCATGCTTTTACAAGTAACAAATGTGTTGCAAGATGCGTTAGCCGACGCTAAATTTTTGTTTGCTTTATTTCCTTGTTGAGTAGAGAACTGTTTAGCTACTGGTACTACTTGAGAGAACTGCGAATGCTTACTCTGATACACGAGTGGATGCTCAGCCTGTTGACACTTTGGATTTCCATAGATCAATAGTTGGATATGGTTAAGTGACATTCAAAGGAACGAAGCTTTATTGTATGAGTTGTTTATTTGCATTATAGTTAATTATTTGTGATGGCACGATAAAGGACTTGCAGAGGGTGCTGTTGAAAAATTATTGTTTCTAGACATACAAATCTGACGCAAACTAGGATATGTATAGAGGAGAAAAATAACTCTTCTTTGCTGGAGAAACAAGACAGTACAAAGTACTCTCACAAAACTTTGTACGACAACACTATTTTCCTCTCTTTTCAACTCACTTTTTCGTTCTTCTCCATCGTCTACTCATAAGTTATACAACTTTTCATCTTCAGATTCCATAACCTCTTCATTTCCGTAACTCCTTGCATAACCTTTCATCTTCAACTTCCATGAACTCTTCATTTCCGTAACTCTACGAACCAATCATAAATCAAGTTTAACTTCCAACATCCTCCCTTAAACATGATTCTGGACATATTCCAAGCAATAGTCTCAGCCTTTTGAAAACATCAATCTTGAGAGCCTTGGTAAAGATATCTGCCACTTGATCTTCGGTCTTCACATACTTCACACAAATCTCCTTTCTTGAAATACAGTCTCTGATAAAGTGAAACCTTGTATCGATGTGCTTGCTACGATCATGGAAAACTGGATTTTTGGATAAAGCAATAGCAGACTTGTTGTCCATATTAATCTCAGTTGCTTCATCTTGCACAACTCCAATTTCATTAAGCAAATTTCTCAACCATATAGCATGACAGACAGAGGAAGTAGCAGCGACATATTCAGCCTCACAGGTTGAGAGAGTCACTATGGGTTGTTTTCTAGAACTCCATGTAAAAGCAGTATCACCCATAAAGAATACAAATCAGAGTGCTTTTACGATCGTCTATATCTCCATTTCAATCACTATCACAATATCCTTCAAGTTTAAAACAATCGAGAATGAATAAAACAACCCATAGTCAAGCGCACCTTTAAGATAGCGAAGAATTCTTTTTGCTGCTTTCAAATGTGTAGCACTTGGAGTTTCCATGAAACGACTCACTAAACCAACGCCAAACAATATATCCGGTCTTGTACAAGTTAAATATCTCAAGCGCCAATCAAACTTTTGAAATATGTTGGATCAATAGATTCACACTCGTCACGTCTTGACAACTTGATCCTGCTTCCACCGGAGTTGCTCTGAATTGGAATCACTCATTTTGAACTTCTTTATGACTTCCTTGGCATATCTTTGTTGAGAAATAAAGATCCTTGCTTCATTTGTTTCACCTCAATGCCAAGATAATATGTCATCATTCCAATGTCTGTCATCTCAAATTCTCCAATCATCGCTTTCTTGAACTCATCGAACATGCTTGGATTATTTCTGTGAAAATCAAATCATCCACATACAAACAAACAAGTAATACATCACCATTTTGTTTGTTTTGAAGTAAAAAACATGTTCATATGGGCATTTCACAAACCCATTTTCTCGAAATAGTTGTCAATTCGGCTATTCCATGCTCTCGAGCTGCTTCAAACCGTATAACGCCTTATTCAATTTCAAAACCTTGTTTTCTTGACCTTTACAATGTAGCAGGAGGTTGTTCCAAGTAAACTTCTTCCTCCAAATACCCGCTCAAGAAAGCGGACTTGACATCCATCTGGAAAATTTTCCATCCATGTTGAGCGACCAATGCAATAATTAACTGATGGTCTCCAAACGAGCTATGTGAGCAAAAACTTCATCATAATCAACACCTTGGCGTTGCTATCGTAGCCTTTGGCTACAAGTCGAGCTTTATGCCTCTCCACATCTCCGTTAGCATTTCTTTTGGTTTTGAAAACCCATTTGACTCGATTGCTTTCATCCTTTGGGAAGAGCCGCAAGTTCCCAAGTATTGTTTTTGTTAATGGCTCAATTTCTTCATCCATTGCTTTCACCCACCTTTTGTCTTGAATAGCTTCGCAAAATCAATTGGTTCACTATCTCGCAAAAAGACAAAATAAGGTGAGATTATTTATCACTTCAGTTTCATCATATAATTCTCCCAAATTCCTCAAGCCACGAGGCCCAACAGGACTTTCTTCTGATGATGTAGATGATTCACTATGATGAGGAGATGCAGGCATCACCGGTTCTTGATCCGCTCCAATATTTTCTCCCATCCATTCTTCAACAAATGGAAAGAAAGCGTAATCTTCTTGTTGTGTATTCCAATCCCACATAGCTTCCTCGTTTAAAATGACATCTCTACTCACAACAAGTTTTCCATTTTGGGGATTATAGAGCTTGTATCCTTCGAACTTGAATCGTAGCCTATGAACACAAATTTTTCACTTTTGTCATCCAAACTTCGTCAAGTCTTTGATCCGGACATGAGAATAAGCAACACTTCCAAAGATTTTCAAATGAGCTACACTTGGTTTCCATCCATTCCAGCTTGTTGAGAGTCATATTCTGCAAACTTCTGGTAGGGCTTCTATTAGAAAGATACACAGCACAATCTACTGCTTCAGCCCAAAATTCCCTCGGCATTTGCTTACTTTTCAGCATGCTTCGTGCCATGTTTAAGATTGATCGATTCTTCCTCTCAGCGACACCATTTTGTTGTGGTGTGAATGGAACTGTGAGGGGCCTTCGGATTCCATTTTCATCACAAAATCTTTTGAACTCCCTTGATGTAAATTCTCCTCCCCTGTCTGATCTCAAAGCTTTTATGGAATACCCACTCGCCTTTTCGACAAAAACTTTGAATCTCTTAAATACTCCAAACACCTCAGATTTTTGTTTCACAAAATAAACCCATGTTTTTCGCTAAAATCATCAATGAATAATGAGAAAATAGTTATTCTTACCGAAAGAACTTGGTGTGATTGGCCCAAAGATCCGTATGCACAAGCTCCAGAGGCTCCTTCGTTCTTGAATAAGATTCTTTCGAAAGCTTTTTCTAGATTGCTTGAAAATACAGCCCTCATGTAATTGGTTTGGGTGATGAATGTAAGGCAATCCTTTCACCATATTCTCCTTTGCCAACAATCTCAAGCCACCAAAATTCAAATGCCCAAATCTTAAATGCCATGTCCATGACGAGTCTTTCACACATGCTTTCAAGCATTTTGCAATATTAGTTTGAATATTCAATACAAACATTCTGTTTTTCGTCATTGGTACTTTAGCAATTAAATTCTCATCCTGATCTCTGAGTGAAAGACTATAGTTATTCATGAAAATATTATAGCCTTTTTCCATAAGCTGCCCCAAACTCAAAATATTATTTTTCATGCCAGGCACATAGTAAACATTGGAAATAACTTCATGTTTCCCATTCTTTAGACGGATCAGAATATTACCTTTCCCCTTCATTGGAATTTTTGTTGCATCTCCGAAAGTAATATTGACGCTTATCGATTCATCAAGCTCCATGAATAATGATTTGCGCCCGCACATGTGATTACTCGCGCCGCTATCAAGATACCAAAAATTGCTTTCGTTGCTCTCATCAGATTTGCATGCAAGAAGTAGTGTGTGCTCATCTTTTATCTCCTCCTCAGTATAATTGACATTCTCTTCAACTTTATTTCTGCATTCCCAAGCATAGTGGCCAAACTTATGACAATTGAAACATTCAATTTGGCTTTTATCATACCTTCTATCATCATTTTGTCTCCCATTCGACCTTGAGTAATTCCCGACCTTGACCTCGACCTCGACCTCGTGAGAAATTAGTGTCGATCAACATCTTCATTTTTGTTATATCCTCCTCGTCGCGTCTGCGTGAACTTCCATGTCCACGACCTCTATCATGACAGCGCCCTCGACCTCGCCCTCGTCCATTTTGACTTTTTCTCTTGATCATCACCGCCTTCATTTGAAGCTTTGTTTGCAATAATTGCTCGAGGGCTCTTTTTCTTTCAGAAGCTTTTCTTCACGGGCTTGTAAGGAACCCATGAGTTGATCAATTGTCATTAGGCTCAAATCTTTTGACTCCTCAATTGCTACAACGATAAAATTAAATTTTTCATCAAGCGAACGAAGTACCTTTTCAACAACTTGGCTTTCTGGAATCTTCTCACCGAATCTCTTCATATCATTCACCACTTTGAGAACTCTTGTAAAATAATCTGAGATGGACTCAGATTCATTCATGTGTAAGGCTTCATATTCTCCTCTCAACGTTTGAAGTCTTACTTTCTTCACTTGATCAACACCTTTATATGTGTTTTCCAAAATTTGCCATGCTTGTTTGGCAGTCTCTGCCTCAGCGATTTTTTCAAACGTTCCATCGTCAATTGCTTGATGAATTATGGTGAGAGCTTTTTGATCTTTTTTCCTTGTATTGCACAGAGCATCCCTTTCTGCCTGATTCAAAATAGCTTCTTCTTCTGGTTCAACATATCCTTTATCTACTATCTCCCAAGCATCTTGCGAACCCAACAAAGCCTTCATCCGAATACACCACGTTGAATAGTTCTCTTTTGTTAGACGAGGTACCTGAAATGGAGCATGGTTAATATTGTTGGCCATTTTCTCTAATCTCTCAAGCTCTGATACCACTGTTGAAAATTATTGTTTCTAGACACACAACTCGACGCAAACTAGGATATGTATAGAGGAGAAAATAACTCTTCTTTGTTGGAGAAACAAGACAAGATAAAGTACTCTCACAAAACTTTGTACGACAACACTATTTTCTCTCTTTCAACTCACTTTTCGCTCTTCTCCATCGCCTAAACTAGATCTCTATTTATACATGCACCTCTCATCAAAGCAACAAAAACATTATAAGTAATTAATTAAAATACTCATAAGTTATACAACTTTTCATCTTCGATTCCATAACCTCTTCATTTCAGAACTCCTTGCATAACCTTTCATCTTCAACTTCCATGAACTCTTCATTTTCGTAACTCTACTAACCAATCATAAATCAAGTTTAACTTCCAACAGGTGCAATGTGGTGCAAGATGCTCCTTTGAAACCTTTTTGACAGGAACAAGTGTACTGGAAATGAAAAACAAACGAATAGCAACAGGCAAAGAGTGTATTTGTATTGAAATGTAAATGTCTCCTGTAGGTTTTCAAGAGCCTACCTTACTCTCGCATAATAATACATATCATTCTCTCCTTTTTTCCTCACTACTCTCTGAATTATATACTACTGTTGGTTAACAAACAAGAAACAAATTTTGTAACAAACTTGCCACGTTGGCGCCAGATATTCCCCACGTAAATCATCACACTTGCCGCAGACATTCCCCAGTAAATCATCATCTTCTTCGCCTTTATTCTTCCAAAGAGCATATTCCTTCTAGTCTCTCATAATGGATCCGGCTCTTGGAAACCCCTATCCTTTCTCCTTTGATAAACATAACGAATCACGGCCTTGACCCATCAATACCCCGCTTCTTCAAGAATCACCTTGTCCTCAAGGTGGAAGTTTGAAAACGTCTTTGATCAAGCGCCAAGGTTCCCAAGTGGCTTCAATGGAGGAAGAGTTTTCCACTTAACCAGCGACTCCAAATCGACCAACCTCTAGTACTTAGAATTTCCTCTCGTTCAACAACCCAATCCATAAAAAGTGTGTAAATTGGGAGGAAGTGGTGGACTGAACAATGAATCCCAAGGCCTTTTTAGTTGGGAGATGTGAAATATCGGATGAATAACGGCATCTTCTGGTAGCTGAAGTTTGTAAGCCACCGCGCCGACCCGCTGAATGATAGGGAATGGGCCGAAATAACGGGGTGCCAACTTCTCATTGGGGTGGGAGGCCAAGGAACGTTGGCGATAGGGGCGGAGCTTAAGATAAACCAAGTCGCCTACCTCAAACTGTAGATCGCGGCGGTGCTTATCCGCAACTTGCTTCATTCTGTTTTGTGCAAGAGCCAACTGCTCTTTCAGTTCTGCCAGCATCAAATCACGACTCAACAATTGATCTTCAAGAGTAGAATTAGTTGTAGCATTATAAGCATATCGGATCAAGGGAGGAGGTTCTCGTCCATAAACAATCTTGAAAGGAGTGAGCTTAGAAGCAGTGTGATAGGATGTGTTATAAGAGTACTCAGCCCAAGATATCCATTTGGCCCACTGACGTGGCTGTTGGCTTGCAAAGCAACGTAGATACGTTTGAGATGTTGGTTAACGACTTCGCTTGCCCATCGCTTATGGGTGATATGCGGTGCTACGCTAAGAGAAGTATGTCAAGTCGGAACAACTCACCCGTAAATGACTCAAAATATCCTCGTCGATGCGAGACAATACTCCTGAAATCCATGGAGCTTGACTACATAAATGAACAAACTCCTCACCACCAAATTTTGTCAGATATGGATGCCTAAGGAGGATGAAGTGAGCATACTTATCAAACGGTCCACTACCACCATAATGGAATCAAAACCAAGAGATTTTAAGTCCGTCGATTTAAATCCATACCGATGTCATCCCATATAGCTCATGAATAGGTAATGGTCTGCAAGAGTCCGGTGGAGATAGAGTTTGATATTTGTGACGCTGATGATGGAGCACTCTTCGACAAACCTTTTAAATGTTACGATTCCCTCTCAATATAACTCCCGTAAATACGCTAGGCACGCAGAACCCACCATGTCCGTGAATCGGATCGCCATGAAACTCATGTAGCAATGTAGAGATAAGGGTGGAACGTGAGGTATGACCCGACTTGTCGTGAAAATACAGGAAATCTCCCATTAAGGACCAACCTGGACGAGCTATGGGATTCACTACAAGATCCCTTTTGATGGCCATTAATTCCGAGTCCTTCTCCACTCTTGTCGTAAAACCTCCGGATCCAACACCTTGGGAATTGATATAGCTAATAACTCGAGAAGGAGCGAGACGAGACAATGCGTTACCGCTTTATTTTTGGGACTCGGTTGGTATTGCACCTCAAAGTCGAAACTCATAATTTTAGTCAACCACCACGATATTCGCTGCCACCATCATTTGCTCCAACAAGAATCGTAAAGATTTACGATCTGTTCTCACAATAAAGTGTCTTCCGAGTAAATAATGACGCCACTTTTGAATTGCGTAAAACGATGGCCATCAACTCACGCCATACACCGATTTATATCCGCTCGTCCTCAGAGCTTGATGAAGAATGCTAGAGGCCTCCTGCTCGATAACACCGCACCCAAATTCCAATTCAAGCATCCATCTCCAACACAAAATCCTCCTCAAAAATTGGGTAAGGCTAAAATGGTAATCGACTTCATGGCTCGCTTCAGGCATTAACAAAGATCTCGTCGTTGCTGTACTCCACTCAAAAGAATCTTTCTTGAGCAATTGTGTGAGAGGCGCTGCCAACCTCCCATAATGTCTCACAAATCTTCTATAATAACCGGTCAGCCCAAGAAATCCCCGCAATTCTTTGGGATTTTTCGGTATAGGCCAGTCGTCCATTACTTTTACCTTGTTTTGGTCTGCTGAAACCCCTGCTCGAGATAATATGGCCAAGGTATTCAATCTCCTATTTGAAAGAAACAACACTTCTTCATATTAGCAAAAAGCTTGTGCTCACGCAACACTTCCAACACTTCGTGAAGGTGTCTTTCATGGTCTTCCTTAGAGGAGCTGTAGATAAGAATGTCATCAAAAAACACCAAAACAAATCGTCTCGACCTACCTTTAAAATGTTATTCATAAGAGCTTGAAAAGTAGTCATGATTCATCAAACCGAACAGCATCACCAAGAATTCAGAATGTCCTCATGAGTGCGGAAGGCCGCTTTATGCACATCCTCCGCTTGACGCGAATCTGGTGGTAGCCTTCACTTGAGGTCGAGTTTGGAAAAATTCGCGCCTCTATGAAGCTCATCCAACAACTCATCGATGTTGGGTATTGAAAACGACTTGGGATTGTGGCATGGTTCAAACGCACGATAGTCCACACAAAATCTCCAAATGCCATCCTTCTTTCAGACTAGCAAGATCGGACTTGCAAAGGACTAACACTGGTCTGATCAACCCAAATTTCAAGCATTTCAAAGAACTAGTCGTTCTATCTCTTCCTTCGAATGTGCGGATATCTATAGGCCTCACGTTAATTGGCCCGAGCCCTCCTTCAACACAATGGCATGCTCATTCCCACGACTGGTGGCAACTCTGCGGCATGTCAAAGACATCACCATATTCCTTCAACAATCGTTGAACGAAGGCTCTTCTTGGCCCATGATTGCTGGAGTTTGCCGCTACACTCATTAATTCAATCATTACCCCGATTTTTCCTGTTGCAATTCCTTCATCATGGTCTTCAAGGAAACCATTGCCTTCGCTCAAGCTGGATCTCCTTGTTGTACTCGTCTGCTCCCCAACTTCAAAAGACATTGTCAATCTTTTCCAATATTCCGCTTTCTCCCAACGTTGTCAACCACTTCAACCCAAAGATAACGTCAAGATCGCCTAAAGGTAACGGCAAAATTCCTCGATGATGGTGAGCCCTCTAATTTAAGGATTACCCTTACACACTCCCATTCCTTTCAATTGCTTGCCAGAGCGCACCACTCACCCCATAGGGTGAAGTCTCTTGAATAGGATTTGCGCTTCTCTACTACCTCGGTGGAGATAAATTATGTGTTGCCCCACACCAATAAGCACCACGACTTCTATTCCATGTACTACCCCTTCAATTTCAACTTACGGGGCTGTGATAATCCTACCACCGAGTTAAGAGACAACTCCACGTTGTTCAAGACTTCGTCAGCTGAATCTTCCGTTTCTGATATGAGCTCATCCCCTTCTCCTTCTTCACTCACTAGCAAGACATTTAACTCTCTTTGAGGACACCTGTGGCCGAAGTGCCATTTTTTGTCACACCGGAAACACAACCCTTGAGCTCGTTTGGATTGAGCCTCTGCTGGAGTCAATTTCCGAAATTTGGGTGGGGCTGTGAGGGATAACTGTTTTGGGGAATTTGTGGTGCCTGATTTGTTTTGTGTGTGGGCTGGTGTAGTTGGGTTTGGGTGGAATTGTGAAAAGGGCTTTTGGGTCAGTGGGTTATAGGGTTTTGTCCAAGTAATGGTTTTAGAATCATGTTTATGGTGGAATGGTGGTACCTCCCGTAAACTCTTTTGCCCCTATTACTCCCAAAGAATTGATTCTTCCTTTCAATCCTACTTGTCATGACGATGATATCTTTCAATGAACGGGGGTTCAAAACCAGCAACTCCGCCTTGATCTTTTCTTGCAATCCATTCATAAAGATAGCTGCCATAGTTTCCTCTTCCAAAGCACTCACCGATGCTGACAAGTATTCAAATTGGGAACGATATCTAGCCACGGTGCTGTGTTTAATCGCAAAAAACGATGTAACAACGCATCATCTTGAAGTCCGGCAAAACGCTGCAATATCTGCACCTTAAGCTCCTCCCAAGTAGCAAAAGATTTGTGACGTTCCTCAAACCGCAACCAAGCCTGAGCCTCCCCTTCAAAGCATACGCCAACTGCCTCCAATTTTTCAGCTTCAGTTAGGCGGTTAATGGTAAAATATCGCTCAGCTCGAAAAATTCAAGAATGCATTCTCCCATCAAAATAGGAGTTCCAATTTCCTGGGATATTTGTCCCTTTCCAGAGCTTTTTCTATCACAGAGTGAGTAAAAGGTAATGTGCCAGGTAATTCAGGGTTGGGGTTTTCATTTTGGGTGGTGTTAGTGCTATCGCCCACGGTTGTAGTGTGTGTTTTGGAAAGGCTGGGTTCTCCCATATGGATGGGGGTCGCCTGTTGGCTTGATTTTGGAGTATTAGTTGAATATTGGTTTGTGTTTCGGAGTTGGGTGATTAAGAGGGTTGATTAGGCGTTAATGCCTTTAACATCATCTTCGAACTGTTCTACACGATTTTCCATTCGGGTTTTTGGGTATGCCGACTCCATGAGTACGTGGAGATTACACACAAGGAGATCGTTTTGCTCTGATACCAAATTGATAGGAACAAGTGTAATGGAAATGAAAAACAAACGAATAGCAACAGTAAAGAGTGTATTTGTATTGAAATGTAAATGTCTCTAGTAGGTTTTCAAGAGCCTACCTTACTCTCGCATAATAATACATATCATTCTCTCCTTTTCCCTCACTACTCTCAATTATATACTACTTGTTGGTTAACAAACAAGAAACAACTTTTGTAACAAACTTGCCACGTTGGCGCCAGATATTCCCTCGTAGAATCATCACACTTGCCGCAGACATTCCCTCACGTAAATCATCATCTTGCTGCCTTTATTCTTCCAGTAGCATATTCCTTCTAGTCTCTCATAATGGATCCAGCTCTTGGGAAACCCCTATCCTTTCTCCTTTGATAAACATAACGAACCGCTGGCCTTGACCCATCACTTTTGCCATCTATGCTTCTGAGGAATCTCAAAGGATGAGTTTGGTTTTCTCTTCTGTCCTACTTCTTCTTATGTTCAAAGTTGTTTGTAGGGTTATTATGGGTAATCTGTGTTCTTTGGAAATTCTTGAAGGTTTCACTTTAAATGTGGATTCTTTGATTTTGCAATCTAAAAACCATGAATGTCTGAAGTATGTAGAACACTGTTGATCCTCAAAAGCTACAGCTTCGTACTAAAGACTTAATTAAGACAGTAAATCCAACACTTAAAAAATGAAAATAGAAACTGATGCAATCTCGAACTTATCATGTCCCTAAGTTATTCTTCTGGATCCTTAATACATCAAAATTACTCATGTAAAATGTATACGATCATATGCAATATGACAAATTTGAAATAATAAAGAATAATAGTTTATGTTGGTTCAAGTTTGTCAAAAGCTGAGAAGTTTGTGTCATCATATATATTTACAAACAATGTCTGGTAATGACAGGATCGAGTTGCTGCTCTTTAGAAATTTTTGTTTTCTCATTGCTGCTTCCAGATTCTTATGCTAGATTTTCTTTATGGTCAGAAATGGGGAGAAAACAGTGCAGGATATGATTTGGGAGCTGTTATGTGATGAAACGGTGAAGTTTATTATTTTTCATGGGAGGCTGGAAGGGAAGACGTGGACGGCCAGATTCATGAGTGAGTGCGCAATTGGTGAAGGCCTATTTGATGGAGCTCTATGGCTGTATCTAAATAAGAAATACGATAAATGTCTCTTGTCCAGAGCATTGCCAGCCAGTTGTCTCTGCTGTGCTCTGGTGATGAGTTGGAAGATGAAGAATATAATGAGGAAGAGATGAACAAGATGGAGGAGGGCGAGCAAAAGAAAAAAGAAAACGAACTACAAGAAAAGTTGGAACAAAAGATTTCTGAATTGCTTGGGAGAAAGAAATATCTTCTGATCTTGGACGATGAGGGAGTAAGATGGCCCAGAAAGAGATTGAAGACATATTAAACTCCTTTATCCGTCCAAATCAGAGGCAAGCACTCAGGTTTTGGTCATTCGACGTAAAAGCGACAGTGGTGAAGTAACAGGGAACTGATTGAGTTGGGGGCTTGTCCAAACCTGAATCGTTATCTCTGTTTGAAACCAGAGCCAAGTTTCAAGTCCCTGAGTGTCTGTCCAAAGCCAAACAAGATATTTTGGAGAAGAGTAAGGATATACCTGCTGCAATTATAGTGATAGCAGAAGCATTGAGGTACATCGCACAGCACAGTTCCAAAGAGTGGACACTGAAAAAAGCCTTTGAAAGAGCTTGTGAGACGGTAGATGATGGTGTTAAGGACATATTTCGTTGTGGGTATGACATGTTGCCCAGCAGTGAATTGAAAAGCTGCTGCTGGTATAGCAGGCAGTTGTTTGAAAAACATGGTGGTTTCCATTATAATGAATTAATTGCATGTTGGATGATGGAGGGATATCTTGGTTTTACAGATTGCATAAAGAAAGGATACATGAAGGGCCACAGGGTTCTTATGGAGTTTATAGATCGAGGAATGCTTAAAATACAAGAAGACAACATCGTCACCATGGAAAAGAAGGCACTGAGGTGACTGATGACCGTGTTCACGGGATTGGTAGCACTTCCAATCTAGGACTAGCTAACGTTTACGATGAAGGAGAATGGAACTCTCTCGGGAAAATTGTGCTTGCAGATGGTATGATAAAAACTGTGTGCAACCCTAAAAGCTGGAAGAGGCTTTCTACATTATTAATTGATGGAAATAAACTATCTGAGGGATCTCCTGACTTCTTTCATAATCTGAAGGAACTCAAAGTTCTTGCTGTTTTCCAACCCAGATTTAGATCTGTTCCTCGTCTTTGTCTAAAATGGAGAAACTTGAAGTGCTTTTGCTAAGAGGATGTGAGATGTTGGACGAAGTGCAGGTCATCTCGAATCTGAAGTCATTAGCTGTTCTTGAGATATCTGATGCTAGTTCCTTGAGGGAAATTGGGTTTAATATTTTGATAACATGACTAACCTCAGGAGTCTTAATCTATCCAGAGTCCAGATTGCATCACTAGATTCTCCAACCAAAGAGCATCGTACATTGCGTTGGTTAATCCTTAAGGAATGCTCTAGCTTGAAAGCAGTACCAACCCTGACCCTTTTCGAGAACCTTGAGGTTCTTGATACTTGAAAGTGCTACGCAGTTGAAGGACATCAGTAACCGCAATTTCAATTCATTGCATAAACTTCAACTGATTAACTTTTCCCAAACCCAAATTAGTATATTTCCTTTAGTACAGCAACTTTCAAAGCTGAACCAAATCTTCTTATGCGATTGTGAGTGCTTAACAAGATTGCCAGGCCTTCCACACAGCATTCAAACTCTGGACCTTTCAGGTTGTAGCCACTTATCTGAGATTCGGAAAACACAGAAGCAGTATGAACTTAAGCTGCTTGATCTTTCACGAACCCTTATTGAAAAACTTGAAAAACTACCATTTCTGACTAGAAGCCTTTGTAGTATCATTTTAAATGGATGTGAAAATTACTCAATTTCCTTCCACATCTGCTGTTGAAAACTAGAGATACTTGATCTTTCCAATGCCAAGAATTTGGTTGAATTTGTGGACCAATCTTTCAGTCATTTGATGCATCTTCGAGTTCTCAACCTCTCAAATACCAAAATTGAGAAGGTACCATCACTTTCTGGACTTGGCAACCTTTGCCAACTTTTACTTGCTGGATGTCTGAACCTTTTCAGTTTCCAAAGATGGGCGGTCTCGGTAAAATTGAAATTTTGATATATCGGGTTGTAAGGCTTTGACGGGATGCCAACCCAATCTTTGAGTGTCAGTCAGCTTTCACCCAGTACTTCTTCGGTATCAAGTCTAGTGTCAACTTTTGAACTGTTTCTGAAAATGAGGTTATGGATTCATCAGAGAGCCACATCAAAGGAATACCTCACGAGATCTTGGAGTTGAACAGTCTTAAAATACTTACTCTTTCAAAATTGGAGGATATTGAATGGGGGAAGATAAAGTGCTTACCTGAGGAAATTCATTTTGATGGATTGAGCATCTTCAAGTTGGGTGATGTCCTTACTGATACCTATGAGCCTTCGACATCCACTTGTGCTACTGCTACCTACCCTCATTTCTATATTTGTCCTGCGAAGGAGGAAGGGAAAGAGGAAATTATCCAATGTGACAAAGAACCATTTGTCAGGGATATTTACTACTACTACTTGACTAGACATACCTCTCATCATGAAACAGAAGACAGAATTTTTGGGATTCATGGATTTCATAGTTTTCCTGAAAGTTTTGGTAATATTCTTAAGTTTGCCTCTTATGTATTGTTCAATGATACTCAATCACTGAGTAGCTTATCTGAGTTAGGAGCTGACAACACTAAGGGCATGAAAGGTTGTTGGTTTGACAGATGCAAAAACTTGCAAACCATTATTCATGAAGAAGAGAAGGAAGCAAGATTCGGGGAAAATTTGGAGATTCTGTGGATTTCAAATCTTCCACATCTGGAAACAATATACAAGGGGAACCTTCAAGTTCTGAATGACCTTCAGTATAAGGTCCTTCAGAACTTGAAATGTTTGTTTCTGGACTGCTGCCCGAAGCTTACAACCATCTACACCTCATCCTTGCTTCCAGAGAACCTTGAGGTCCTTGAAATTCATTTCTGTGAGAGGTTACAGACTGTGTTTGAACATGAGAAACCAACAGACTTATCACTGAAGAAGTTACGCTCGTTGCACCTGTTTGAGCTACCAGAATTGAAGAGCATTGGATGTGTGTTTCCATCTCTGAAATGTTTAAAGGTTGAGCAGTGTCCAATGCTTTCAGAAATTTGGGCCCCCTCAACCCAGCCTCCGCTAGATCTTAAAGTTCTCAAAGTCAAGTCCTGCGATAAGTTGGTGACTGTGTTTGGAGATAACTCATTGGAGCATAAATTTCAGGAGTTACACTCGTTGCATCTGTGTGAGCTACCAGAATTGAATAGCATTGAGGCGTGTTTCCATCTCTAAAAGTCCAAAAGTTGAGTTGTGTCCAAAGCTTCCAAAAGATATCCTCGATTTAGCTTTCACAAGATCTTGAAGTTCTTGAAATCAAGTCCTGTGATAAGTTGGGCGCCGAGTTTGCATATAACTAAACTGAGTGTAAATTTCAGAAGTTACAGAAAGCGCATATTTTTTATCTATCAGAGTTGAAGATTATCGTAAGTGTGTTCTTCTTGGAAAGATTTCAAGATCAAGCAATGACCACTATTGTGGTCGATATGAAGGGTAATAAAAGGTGCAGAATTATCCTTGTACATTGCCCTTGTTACGGAAATAACCCTGCATCCAATCCGGCTTAATATAATAGCCCAAATAGATAATAACGAAAATAAATAAAGCCAAGAATAAAATGGGACACCGAACACAAAGATTTACGTGGTTCATTAACGCGACCTACGTCACTAATTTGGGGTGAGCAATTTTACTAATATGTGGAGAATGTTTACAAGACAAAGGTTGGAATAAAAGGCTTAGAATTATACAGAGAGGATAGGAGGATTTTGAGAAAGGAAAGAATGAATGTTGTATATTCCTAGTTTGCAAACATCCCTTTATAGATGATGAAACCTTCAATCTCTCGCGAATCAACGCTTCACCAAATCCACACTTGAAGATTGCTAGCCATGTTGGTGCTTCTTTTGTCGACTTATAACAAACAACCATTTTATTTTAACATGCAACCAATAGCCTCGTACTTGACTTTGGAGGGCCAAGCATGCACGCAACAAATCTCCACCTCGACTTGGTCCCGAACAATTAATAACTGTACACCTTCTCCGACAATGCCCCAAAAGGGCTATATCACCAACTATAACACCAATCAAGTCCAAGTATTGCTCAACTTCATACATGAGGAAGAACTTTGTAAACATGTCGCAGGATTGTCCTAGTGTTAATCTTCCGAATAAGGACCTCTCTTCTCGTAATCAGATCCCGAATGAAATGACATCACATCGATATGCTTTATCCTCTCACGATACATTTGATATTTCGTCAAATGAATAACACTCTCCGTCACAATGAGAATGAGTAATCCTCGATGAAGGGATAACTCACCAAATAAACCTCTTAACCATAACGCATCTTTGATTGCCTCAAGAATCGCTATATATATTCCGCTTGATAGTAGATAAAGCCACTACATGTTGTAGAGTAGCTTTCAAATTTAACTACACAACCTCCAATGCAAAATACATAACTCGTCAAAGACTGCGTCTGCGAGATCATCGTAGGCATAATCAATCTACAAAACCAACCAAAGTGTTGGTTCTACCAAACTTCAAACTAAAATTTGAAGTGCCCTTCAAATATCGAGAATCCATTTCACCGCCAATGTTCTTTGCCGATTGGCCATATATCTACTAACGACACTAATGAATTGTGAAATATCGGGACAGTACATACCATTGCATACATATAACGCCAACAAAGACTTGAATACAAAACTCGTGTCATATAATCTTCCTCTTCTTGTGACTGTGGTGATTGAGCAGCAGATAGTCTAAAATGACTAGCGAGAGGAGTACTAACTACTTTGGCATCTCTCATGCCAAACCGCTCCAAGACTTTACTGAGATAATTCTCCTGGGTCAAGAATAAGTTACCAACTCCTCGATCACGTCTTATCTCCATGCCAAGAATTTTCTTTGCTGCTCCCAAATCCTTCATATCAAATTTACCATGCAAGAAGGCCTTTAAATGGTTAATATCTGAATATTCTTGGCAAAGAATGAGCATATCATCAACATATAACAACAAATAGATGAATGAGCCGTCATTTAACTTCCGTAGTAAACACAACTATCATACATGCTCTGGTGAAATCATGACCCAACATAAATGAATCAAACCTCTTATATCTTTGTCTGGAGATTGCTTTAATCCGCATAAGGATTTCTTCAATAAACAAACTTGATCTTCCTTTTACTGAATCGCAAAACCTTCAGTTGTTTAATATAATCTGCTCATCCAATTCACCATGTAGAATCTTCGTCTTGGCGTCGCCTGTCGCTCTAATTCCAAATCAAACATGGCAACCAATGCAAGTAATACACGAATAGAGCTATGTTTCACCACTGGTAAGAAAACATCATTAAAATCAACACCTTGTACCGTTGTAGCCCTTTGCAACCAATCGTGCTTTATACCTTGCATTCTCAACACCAAGTACCTTCTTTCTTCTTGAAGACCCATTTGCACCCAACAATTTTCTTACCCTTGGTGGCTTCACCGAACCCAAGTACCATTCTTGTAGAGATTCCATTTCTTCATTCATGGCCACCACCCACTTATCCGCATCAAGACTAGAAATCGCTTCAGATATGGAAGGTTCACCGAATCTCCACTTGTTTCTCGTACATCGATAAAGCATATGCAACTAAATTTGCATACCTCTATGGTGTTCAATCTCTCGTCTTGGTCTGTCTCTGGCTATGGAATGTTCTTCTTCTACTGGTTCACCTTGAGCATGGTCAGGATCTGGATGATCAACTTGATCTGTCTCATGTGTAGAAGGCATTTGTGAAGGATCTGAACTACCAATCTCTAACTCCACCTGTTTCTGTGTATTATCCTCTTTTTCTAAATTACAAAGATTACAAGACTCTTTTCTAGGATACAACATAAAGGACTCATCAAATGCAACATCTCTACTAATTACAAATTTAGGTGATTTGGGATCAGGACACCACAAACGATATCCATTCACCCCTGAAGCATAACCAAGGAAAATACATTTCTTAGCCCTAGGCTCTAACTTTCCCTCATTTACATGCATATATGTTGGACACCCAAATATTCTTAAAGTAGAGTAATCGCAAGAGTAGTGACCAAACTTCCTCGAGTCTTGAAATTAAAAGGAGCCTGAGGAGAGCGGTTGATTGATGTAGCAAGTTGTGGCAATGGCTTCTACTAAAAATCAAATGTCAACTTGCATTAGAGATCATACACCGAGCTCTTTCCAAAAGAGTCCGGTTCATACGCCGCAATTCCATTTTATCATGGAGTCATTCGACGATGTGATGCCGAGCAATTCCTTCATTCTTGCGTAATTCATTGAATTCACCTCCACAAAATTCCAAACCATTATCATCGTGTGAGCCGCCTAACATGCCTTCTGTTTGCTTTTCAATCAAAACTTTCCATTGTTTAAAGGTTAAGAAAACATCATTCTTATGTTTCAAAAATACACCCAAACCTTCCTCGAATAATCATCAATAAAAGTCAACATATCGGCACCACCTTTAGATGGAACATGAGAGGGCCCCAAAGATCGTAATGAATATAATCCAAAGTAACTTTAGTTTGTGAATAGTGGAGAATTGAAACTGACTCGTTTCGCTTCCCAAAGATCTGATGCTCACAAAAGTCCATCTTACCAAGCTTTGACCATAAAGTAAGCCTCTTTGCTTAACAACGTTAAACCTTTCTCACCCATATGTCCCAAACGCATGTGCCACAATTTGGTAACGTCACCTTCATGAGAGACCGCGCAAGACACCTATTCATGAGATCCTGCAAAACATACAAACTACGGACACTGCAAGCTTTCATCAATCAAGAGCACCTTTAGAAATTTTCAAAACTCCACCTTCGGTGAGAACTTGCACTCGAGAATCGAGAGGCTAAGGAGATGAGATTTTTCTTCAAATCAAGAACATGTCTAACATCGGTGAGTGTTCTAATGATACCATCATATATTTTGATCCGGATGCACCTTTACCAACAACTTACTGATGAGATTATTACCCATCAAAACAATTCCACCATCAAATGAATCATAACGGTAAAACACTCCTATCGGGACTCGTGTGGTAAGAACAACCCAGTCTAAAATCCACTCTTTATTAGACTGACTTTATCTTACGTGGCTACAAAGATAATTCCTCATTTTCATCTCCGCTATACTAGCCTCGGTGAGTGTTCTTTATTTCGCTTTCAATTTTATTTTTCCTTATTCTTCAATTTATAGCAATCAAATTTTAATGTGCCCTTTCTTCTTTGCAATAATTACAAATTAAGTTCTTATGTCGGATTTCGACCGCCTTTGGATCTACCCTTTCGTAGTCTCTATTTTCAAATCTACCCGCACAAATAGTCCCTCCGCCGACTTCCACTAGTTTCCCAAATGATGTCCCTATCTATCCGCTTCTTGGACTTTAATGCGGACTTAATACTATCATATGAGATAGACTCTTTCCCATAAATCATAGTATCACGAAAATATTTAAAGGATTGGGGGAACACAACAATAAAATGGCTTGATCCTCATCTTTAATGAAGAATCTTCCACATTCTTCAAATCCATAATAAGTGAATCAAATTTGTCTAAATGTGAAGTTATTGATGTACCTTCGTCATCCTTAACACGTACTAACTTCGCTTAAATAAAGCCGATTCTCCACCGTCTTCTTCATGTACATGGTTTTCAACTTATCCCACACGCCTTTGGCTGTGATTTCACTGGCAACTTCCTGCAAAACCTCATCAGTGAGATTTAAAATAATACATGATCTAGCCTTATCATCTAGATCCTTAAATTTGTCCGACGACATGTCTGTTGGCTTTTTCACCTCTCCATCGAGTGCTAACTTACTTCCATCCTGTGTTAGAATGGCCTGCATTTTGAGTTGCCACATTCCGAAATTAATATTTTGGCCAAACTTTTCAATGGAGGTCGTTATCGTCATAATGGCTATAAGTGGGCCCCGCACAAGAAATCAGAATGGACCCCACAAATGAAACTAGAATAAACAAAACCGGGTAGTAAGCTCAACAAGTGAAAACAGGACGTGGGCCCTATAAATAAAATCGAGAGGTGGGTCCCGCAAACAAAACTCGAGGCGTGGGCCCCACAAATAAATTAATCCCGAATACAAAATCGGAACAAACCGATAAAATAGGGCAGTTGGCCCCACGGGTCAAAACTGAGGCAGTGAGCCCCGCAAGTGAAATCGGAGTAGTGGGCCCCGTTTAGGCTTACTACAAAATCTAACTCTCTTTCTGATGTGGAAGATCCACTTAGTGGCGACCACAGAGCATACGGTAAGTTAGACCCAAAAAATAATGGCTAGAGCTCTGATACCAATTTGTTACGGAAATAACCCCAGATCCAATCCCGGTTTAATATAATAGCCCAAATAGATAATAACGAAAATAAATAAAGCCAAGAATAAAATGGGACATTGAACACAAAGATTTACGTGGTTCGATCAATGTGACCTACGTCCACGGCCAAAGGGTGAGCAATTTTACTAATATGTGGAGAATGTTTACAAGTACAAAGGTTGGAACAAAAGGCTTAGAATTATACAGAGAGGATAGGAGGATTTTGAGAAAGGAAAGAATGAATGTTGTATATTCCTAGTTTGCAAACATCCCTTTATAGATGATGAAACCTTCATCTCTGCTAAGAATCAACGCTTCACCAAATCCACGCTTGAAGATTGCTAGCCATGTTCGGTGCTTCTTTTGCTGACTTATAACAAACAACCATTTTATTTTAACATGCAACCAATAGCCTCTATACTTGACTTTGGAGGGGTTAAGCATGCATGCAACACCTGCTTTATGTTTCTGTTTTCCCCTATTATAATTTTGTTGTCCATTTTACTAAACTTTAGACATTCTTCTTCATAACCATCCCTCGAACCTCACAGTTCTAACGGTAAAAGAATTTGATTTTGACTCTCTTTCACTCAGATTTGTAGCTAAAAATGGTAGGCATGTAGTGTGTCAAATTGTTGAAGAAAAAATATCTGTAGTGATCTTCCATTTCTAAATTGCAGAGCAGCTCACAGCAAGAACACGAATGTGAGAGCTTTGAATTTGTTAATTTTCAACTATTCTTTTCTGAGTGTGAATGTTTTATCCTACACGGATAAAAGTTAGATCCCAAAATCCTCTACAAATGTGGAAAGTTGGAAATGTTCAAAACTTTTCAGCATTACAACTCGATTCTGTATCTTTCTTGTAATTTTTTATTTTGTTTTATTACCCGATTGAGATTGATTCAAACTGGCTAGGCATCTGGTTGATGTTGGAGGAATAACCATAATCGCCATTGAAGAGCGTTGGACAAACATGGAACATGCATAAATATTTTGGTGTTAGGTAGCCTTTGGATCCTCAAGATTTAAAAAAATTAAATTAATATATATAAAAGGATAGAGTTATTTGGAAGTCAATGATGATCGAGCTCCTCGAAATTTAAAAAGTTAAATATTTGAGTCCTCTTATCTTAAATTTCTTGCTCGATCCTTTGGATCCAAGTAGCATTCTTGACTTAAAGGGTAGGAGATGGTGACACTTTGAGTGCCACCAATGCCTTGGAAGATTGGGTGATTGTAAAAAACCATGTTGGGATGGAGGTGGGAGCCTTATGTTGGCAGAGTCTGAAAAGAGAATCAATTTCTGCTTTATTTTTCAAAGATTTGGTATATATACAATAAAAGAATCCTCGACTCCTAAAGAATCAAGACTCTAAAGAAACGTAATAACGCCTTCCATATATATCTGATCTTTACCTAAATTCGACACCTTCCATATATACAATATCAATACTCCCCCTCGAGTTGGGCGTGAAGATTTCAATGCCCAACTTGCAAAAGAAGGTATTCGAACCGATGGCGACCAAGTCCTTTGTCAATATATCGCCAATTGTTCGCTTTATGCATGACATGGCTTATAACAATACTTCCTCTTTGTATTTCATCCCGAACAAAGTGACAATCAATCTCAATATGTTTGGTTCTCTCATGGTAAGCAGGATTGGCAAGAATATGTAACGTTGCTTGGTCGTCACAATACAAGCATCTAAATCTTCATCAATCACTCCCAAGAATTGTAAAGTCCTCGCAACCACTTCAACTCACAAGTCGTGGTAGCCATGGAGCGATACTCGACTTTAGTAGAGGAGCGAGATACCGTATGTTATTCTTGGTCTTCCAAGAAATAGGAGATTTACCCAACAACACTACATAACTTTGTTAAGAAGAACGAGTCAAAGGACAACTTGCCCAATCAATCACAATAGGCTAGCAATCTCAAATCACTATCGATGATAAAAATGCCTTGTCCGGGACTTTCCTTCAAATACCTCACAACACGTAATCTCGCTCCCAATGATCCATTCTTGGATTCTACATAAATTGAGCTAGGACATGAATGAATAACAAAGTTCGGTCTAGTGATGGTTAAGTATATTAGTCGTCCCACCAATCATCGGTATCGTTCTGGATCAGCCATAAGTGTCCCATTTGTAAGAGCCAAACGATGATTCTGTTCGATTGGAACTAAACCTAGCTTGGCTCCTAATAGTCCAGTTTCTGTCAGAATATCAAGTGCGTACTTCCTCTGACATAGAAAAATTCCTTCAAGTCCACGAGCCACTTCAATGCTAAGAAAATATTTAAGCAATCCAAGATCTTTCATATGAAAACATGAGCAAAGATATTGTTTAAGTTTATCTATAGCATCAACATCATTTCCAGCAATTATCAAATCATCTACACACACCAACACATTCAGACGAGTGGAATTCTTGCAATAAGTGAATAAAGAATAATTTGAATAAGATTGAAGAAATCCATATCTTTTCAACGATGTCACTAACTTAGAGAACCAACACCTAGGAGCCTGTTTCAATCCATATAAAGATTTCTTCAATTTGTAAACCTTTGTTTGATCAGAGGAGGAGAAACCTGGAGGCAACTTCATATACACTTCTTCATTCAAATCCTCATGCAAGAAAGCATTGTTCACATCCATCTGATCAAGCTCCCACTTCTTCACTTCCGCCACAGCCAACATGGTTCTTATTGTTGCCATCTTTGCTACTGGAGCAAAAGTTTCATTGTAGTCGATTCCTTCAATTTGGTTATTCCCCAATATCACTAACCGTGCCTTATATCTCTCAATGCTGCCATCTGATTTGTGCTTTATCTTGTATACCCATTTACATCCTATGGCCTTTTTGTTTGCAGGCAATTTCTCAAGAGTCCACGTTTCATTGTCTTCTAGTGCTGAATTTCTTTTCTCATGGCATCCTCCAATTCTCATCTTTTCGCTTCGCATATCCCTTAGGCTCCAAAACGGTCTTAATCGCAGACTAGAAAATATTGATGGTTTTGTGAAAAATTGGCATATGTCACATAATTGGATATAGGATAAGAAGTCATACTTGAGGAACACTACTTAGAGTTGGGTTGAGCACGAGTGCGGTCTTTCAAACACTATCGTGGCTAATGAAATTAACTAAAATCCATTAAGAATTTTATCTAGTTGGTAATTCCTCTCGCAAATTTTTCCCTGTGTCTAGATCTAAACACCGCAGTTCTAATTTTGATTTTCCACTACCGATTTTCACCTTCGGTTCTTCAACCGATAATTTCGACGCAAATTATGTGAGGCCTAACACATAACAAGCACAATAATACTCAAAACAAGAATCAATAACCAGGAATAAATTTTATCGAATAAAGTCCATAATCAAATCACATAGAAATTCGAAAACTACTACCCATCTTTGAAACGTGACAAGAGATCTAATCAATCATGTTCATGTTCAATGAAATAAATATTAAATCAAGAAAAGTAAACATTAAAAGAGGAGTAGCGAAAAATTGGGAAAATCTTAGCATAGGCGTCAAAACCAGTGCAGGTGGGTTTATTTCTTCTTGATTTTCTCAATCTGCGTCTTGTCTTCGTGTGTCCAGATCTTCAAGTCGCGGCGTCGGGGATTCTCTTGCAATTTGGGTGAGCGTTGGTCAAACTCCTTCATTGCGTCGTCAAAGTCCCAGCGTGCAGTACGCTCTCTGCCGCTACTCTCTCTCGCTATTGCATGCACAGTGTATTTTCACTTTGGTTCTTGCTGCTCACAATTTTGCTCTAATTAAAAATCCTCTTCCCATTCCTCTCTATTTAACGCACGGCTCTCCTCACTCCCACACTGTAACATCCCACCCCTTCCTGGAAGGGTAAAATAGGAAATTTGTCGTAGGATAGGATTGATAAGGAATAATTAATACTGTTCATGCATAATAGGATTGATACACAGTATCCATTGTGTACATGGAATTTCGGTATATGCATTCATGACATTCCCGGTAATTGGGCCTAACGGCATTTTATTGTAATTAACGTGGTTATGGGATTTGAAAAATTATTCTGAGTGCGCCATTGATCGTTTTACATTTTTAGGGATTTTTAGAAATTTTTCTGGATTTTTTCAGAGACAATTCCCGGACCGAAAAAATCGCCAATTGGCGAATCGATTCGATTTTCTAGCAAAAATCGCTACCCACCGGTCTTGTAATATTGGGTATTTTATTTTGGGATCGAAAGTAGGGTCCTTTGGAGTTAAATGGAGTAAAATTTTGGACTGGATTAAAGAAATGATATTTTGACTTTTCTTATAAAAGTGGACCAATGAGAATTTGCCACCAAAAAGTTGCATTTAATGCATTTCCTCCATTCTCTCGGTTTAACTTGTTTCAAAGAAGGAAAGATGATTTTGTGCCTTATGTTATAGTCATCAAAACATACACTCTTCTTTACACAAATCCATCGAAAACTTTTGCTCTCTTTTCTCATCATAAATTCAAGATACCTCTTATCCTTTATCCCACCAAAGTTAGATGATGAGTTTTGTGCATGCTTGAGAAGGAAAGGAGGTTGGTATTTTGGTGTGGAAGTTAGAAGTGGTTATTGAAGCTTTGAAAGGAGGTTCTAAATTAGGTAAGTTTTCATTTAAGTTTGATCTTTAAATGGTGTATTTATATGGAATTAAATGCCATGATAGTGAGGAGTGATAAATAAAGGTTTAGAGCATTTATTAGGTTCATGTATGCATTAAAATGATGATTAGTATGGTTTGAAGAAATGGGTGTAAGGCTAAGTGTTTGATGAATTGAAAGTAGTGATATGACTTGATTTTGAATTGAATATGGATAATTATTTGAGTATTTGAATTGAGGAATTTAGTGCTGCCAATTTTCAGTATTAGCCCTAGTATATGTATGACTGTAGTAATATTTAATTTGTATTTATTTTGATGTCTAGTAATGTGAAAAAGGCATTGGAAGTGATTGAACTAAGGTTAACATTGAATCTGGGAAATTGGAATTTTATTGATGTTACTGTTTTATTCATAACTTATTGTGTAGAAATGAAAATGAGGTAAGGTTAGTGGCTACTGAAACTTTGAGATGTTGGCTTCAATTTAGTGTGAAATAGGTGTTGTTGAATTCCAATGATAGAAGGGTCAATTTCTGTATGGAAAGTTACTGTTCTATTGCCTGTAAACAGTAACCGCAACCATGACATCTGAGTTTTGTTGATTTTTTAGAAATAATTGTGATGGAATTAGGGAAAATGGTCTTCATGGAAGTTGTAGCATATTGAACTATCTTTCCATTGATTCTGATCTTGTTATTTTTAGAATTGTATATTGGGAGATATGAATTGATTACTAATGACTGGTTTTGAGCATTTTGGATGAAACCTAGCTTAAGTGTGATTTTGTGAGTTTACTGATGGGAGGCAATTTTAACATTTTATGTGGACTGAATTGGTGTGAGTCTGAAAAGTTGTAGAGGAAGAGATTACCTTGAAATTGATATATGGTTTGTAATTTTAGAAGTCGAATTGGGAGTTATGATTTTGCAAAATGAACCTACATTAGGTTATGAATGGTGATCATAACAAAGAGCTTCCATAACAGTTTTGAAATTGTTAGAGATCGAGTTGGATGATGAATGCTTCATAAAATTGAAGTTTGAGATGTTTTCTTTACATGGATATAAAGTTCTGATTTTACTGACTTGTGTGCGGGAGATATGCTTGTTGTAAGGTTCTTGCCCAAATTGAAGGATTGCAGGGACGGTAACATTAAATGAATTAATGGACTTGCTTAGAAATAGAATCTGATTTTGATTGTTCATGAAAATTGTTGAGGACAATGTGAACTTATTGACCATATTTTTGTGGTAATTTATTTCTGAAGAATCAGTGAGTTATGAAAGTGTCAAGGTATTGCCTGTGTTAATGGGAATTGAGTAGGCGAGAAGGTTTGATGGGATATTTGACACCCTTAGGGTTGGAATTGATTTTATGGTCCTCTTGAGAATTGTAGAGCTTTTCATAAGCTCTCCAACAAGGTATAGTTTGCATTTTTCAGAAATGTGTAGAAAGAGTTATGGGTGTTGAAAGTTTGGTTGGAAATCGAAAATAAAGGAAAAAATAAGGCAATATTTATATATATTACTTGTTGAATTTTGATTTCTTTCGTGAATAACTTTTCCGTCCGACGTCCGATTGACCTGATTCAAGAGGCATCGGATTCATTGAATATTGAATTTTATTTTATAAGAAATTGGGAATTTTAGGCGGAAATTGACGTGGCCGGGTGGCGGAACTTTTAATCATTGTTTTATTTAATTGGGGACCTATAGAGGTCCGAATTGCACCGTCGCCGCCTAATAGGTTTCTGAATTTTGATGAATTTTATAATGGAAAAAAAGGGGATTAGGGCGGAATTCATGAACATGCATATATCATCAACGTGAACACAAATTTCATATTTAGTGACTGCATTTTTTTCGATTCATATAGAGGCCAATTGGGCGTCGATTGACCGGCGTCACGTAGACTTCTGGCATTAGCTCAAAGTAATAGGTGAGTAACCTAGTTGGTTTCTCAAATTTCTGATTGTTTACATGCTCAACGTGAATTACGTGCAAAAGTGAATTGAATGATCTGCGTGACTCTTGGCATGTATGGGATTGTATTGTATGATTTCTTGTCTTGAATGATCACGTCTTGATAGATCGGGCTTTATAGCCATCATCTTGAACATTGCTATCTTGGGCTTTATAGCCATATCATTGACTTCTCGCTACACTTTGGGCTTTATAGCCAAACACCGTACATTCATTGAATCTTGCCTTTGCGTGCATAATTGCATGATCGAGATAATGGGCGTGCCCTAAGTTGCTATTTTTCTTGATAAGAGCTTGACTCTCATCTTTGTCTTGTGGAGTCTCGAGCAGGGAGAAATCACACGCGTCCCCATCGAACATTGCCTCGGCACTTGGGCAATCTTGAATAAATGGAAAGAGTCACATATGCATTGCATTCGCACAAGTAATTGTACATGATAAATCTGCTCTCGTGATGGTATGTATTCTTGTGAATGGTTTTACATTCTTGGACATTGTTATTATCGCTTCTTCGGTAATTGATTATTACTAGGATCTTTATGCGCCATGGGCGTGTCGTGATTTAGTGAACCATCGATGATAGTTTCTCATTGAGTTATAAAACTCACCCAAAATTTGCATCTATTTTTCAGTCTTGAAGAATACCGGTTGACGGGAGTATGTCTCTGTGACGAGTAAAGGTTAGAGATGGGATCGATTCGCGTCTGCATTGTGTCTTAGTAAATTGTGTTCATGCAATCAACGTATAACAAGGCTTTGTATTTTCTTGAGCCATTGTGGTTTTGATGTTTTATTGCATTGGTGATTGTAAATTATTCTTGGATGACCGTAATAATAAGCTGGCGGTTTTTATTGAACACGGTTTTAATTACTTCTTTGTGTTGGTCGTGTTAACGTGGAATCAATGGCTTAAAAAAAATGTATCTTGAGTTTTAAATCGATGATGTAATACGCCACTCTCGCAGGCGCGGACTGGGATATCACCAATGATATCGGGTTGGGTCTTCTGAGATGGGGTGTATTATTTAGGTGGTATCGAGCCCAAGTAATGCGTAATGTATCTGAGCACGATTTGGAACATAGGTAGCATGCATTTGAGTCGCGTCGTTGCAGGCCAGTAGTAGCGATCCTAATCGAGTCGACGA
Organism: Erythroxylum novogranatense; assembly: GCA_029891385.1. Lineage (NCBI taxonomy): Eukaryota > Viridiplantae > Streptophyta > Magnoliopsida > Malpighiales > Erythroxylaceae > Erythroxylum > Erythroxylum novogranatense. The sequence continues at coordinate 152,251 of JAIWQS010000132.1, forward strand.
GGATAAATCCTACGGGTGCATAAGTGTCAGTGACTAAGTGAGAGAAGAGTGAGGCAGGATTAGAGTGTAAATCCTAAAGGGATAATCAATTAGGAAAGGATAAAGGAAAATGGATAAGAAGGATGATATTGTCTTTGGGTTAGAAACCCTCGTATGTGATAGCAGAATGAGTGTGTTGGCCTAGACTAATTAAAATTTCTGAATTAAATTGACAATATTATGGTGACGAAAAATGAAGATGTTGAGAACTTGAGAGGTCCATTAGAGATATGGGAAGCATATTGGTTATAGTAGATCTAAGTGAATTAAAAAGCCGGGATGGTTAGGTAATTACAGTTTTATTTGTATATGTCATGAAAGAGGAAATATTGGAATTGAGTAAAATGTAGATGGTCGATCGGGCATATTTTGATTCATTGTATTGAGTTAAAGATCAATAGATATTATAAGCGAAGATAATAGCGAAATGGAAAGAAGCTCGATAGAGTCTTTATAACGGTTTATTGAGAAGCTGAAAGAACCGAAAAAGTAAGATGCCGATGCCTATTAGAGTGAGATAAAAGTGTACTGAGATAAATGAAGAATTTGTGAAATGGTTATGATCTGGACCGTATAAACTTGAGATTGAAATGGTTATGTGATTATTGTGTTATGAGTTTAGAAATTAGTATGATAAAATCATAAAGGAAAAAACAGACAGATGATTTCTCTTGATGGTGTATCGGAAATGCTAAATTAGGTGGATATGGACACAAAATGGTAAATGGATAGGCATATAGATAGAGATAAAATGGAGTGGTATCAACGATTTTGCCGGGTATTGGGGACGGTGAACACTGATCATAGGCATTTTGAGGAAAATAGAAGATAAGTAGCGTAAAAGCAGAATGAACAAAAAAATCATAATAATAATAATGATCATAAGTGATAAGCCAAATTGATATGACCTTACAAGGTCAAGTTACGCATAACGGATATGGGAATGAGTCATACAGTTTAATGATACGGGAGAATGAAATAAAGATCTTGAAATGAATGAAACCACAATAGTGGTATATGAAAAGAGTTATCGCATTTAAGTCGATTCTTGTTGGGGATATCTATTGACAGATAATGTTGATTGTGACTAATGAAATGTATGTGATGATATATGGAAATCATAGAGGAAATGGCGGTGAATGTTTAGAGTGATTATAAGTGTGAAGTTCTTAATGGGTTAAAGTAAGACAAAAAGTGGATTGAGTGTGCTGTATAAGAGGCGAAAAGTGATTACGGTATCGATCATTTAATTGAGGAGGGTATAAGCGGAAAGGAGTCTTAAGGAAGTCTGAATTGTATGGATTACAAATTGGATTCGAGATAGAATCTTGTGGTATAGATTCTTGAATAAGTGGTAAAGAAAGTGTTTAAGTGGTATCACAAGGAACCTTCGCGAAAGGAATGTTACGATACATTAAATGATGGCATAAAGTGTCTGATTGAGATTATGCATTATAGTGAAGAAGGATTGAAAAGCAATTAGGAATAATAATTGGTTGATGAGACTTTCGTGGACAAAATTAAAAGTGAAATTAGGTCATAGCTCATCTTCTTTGAGGTTATCTTGCTTGTATATATGAAATGTAAAGAATCCAACATGAGTGAGATTTTAATTTGAGGTGATCCTATTGCAATGTGAAGTGAATCGATCTTCATTTATGATGCAAAAGCAGTTGAGGAATCTAGATTTGAAGCGAAGAATAAAAGAGTCCGAATCGAGAAGTGAGATACTAAAATAAAATGGAAATTTTGGAGGTTTAAATATGGATGACAAGGTATTAACATATGTTGATATGAATGATATGAAAGCAGTTGAGAAGAGAAAATGAAAAGAGTAAATGAATGAAGACAAGAGGTTGAAAAGGAAGCTGACAATGAGGTGATGTAGTGACACCTTCATAAAGAAATTGCAGATACACTAATTGTGGACTCGATGAAAAGGGTAAAAGATGTATGGTAAAGTCAATAAGACCTAATAGGGATTTATGCGAGGTAAGCAAATGGTAGTAAGCTGTGATTAGGGACGAGAATGTGACGGTGAAAAGTAAAAAGAACGCTAGGACTAATTGAGAAATCGATCGATGATAAACATACTTTGGAAGAGTGGGCGGTCGTGTTGAGCGACTTTGATAAATGGTATTGGTGTCATGCTCATGTTGAAAGCCTTGAAGCTGTAGATTCCTATAAGGGTACTTTGGGTTAATTTGAGGAAAGAGACAAGTATAAATCGACAATCTTTGAAATGAGCGGACAATTGACCTACTAAACTCAACTAGTGAGCGAGATAATGCTTTAATGAACGGATCAATTCTGAGATATTGGGGTTTTCAATGAATGTCAAGCATATCGAGGGGTAATTGTAAAGTGTTTACGGAAAATTGAAGTTGTAAATCTAGTGATAAGAATGGTTAAGAGTGCGAGAAAGTAAAGTGAGGAAAAGCGATAGTGAAAAAAAAAAGAGTCGAAGAAGAAGTGTGTGTGCGATAAAAGGTATTAGAACAAGAAAGTGAGCAGTCAAAGTTAGACATTCTAGTAAGCATATTTGAATAGTGAAATTGAGTAATTGTAGGTATAGAATGAAGTGATTATTGGCTCAGTGTTTATAGGTTGAATGTCGATAGGAAAAGGTTTGATTATGGTCGTGTTATAGAGTTTTGATTCCTTTGGAGGAATATCTTGTTACCTTTGCACGATTACTCTTGGGAGTTAAAGACCATAATGGATTTGAGACTAAAATGTGTGAGAAAAGGAAAGTTGACTAGGAAAACTGCATGGGTTAGCTAAAGTGGATCGGGATCGGAAAAAATGAAACAGTAAAAGGTATATCCGACTAAAGTGTGTGGACACTATAGAATAGTGAATTGTCTTACGAATCAATTTAAAAGTAAAGTGAATGGCATATAATAAATGGACGCATTAGGAACATTATTCTGATTGGAATTAAATGTCCTTGTATTGGTATCAAAGGAATGTAAATCGTCACGACGTGATTAAGGAAGTACCAAAGACATGGCGATGTCCTTAATGGAATCTGAATTGGACTATATGGCCTTTGGGGAAAAAGTTATTAGAGGATAAAATGTGATGAATGAATAGGTTTGGAAATCTTGCCGAGTCATAATATCGGAACCAAAGGTAGTGACTATTCTAGAAATGGCAAATGAGATAGCTAAGAAAATGAGATCGCCAACTAATAGTCTTGTCGAATCAAATCTCTTGTACTAGTGATAATGAATTAGCCAAATTAGTAAGCTGGACCCTGATTTGAGAGTGGTTCTTGTGATCACTCAAAAAGTGAATCATTAAGTGGAAAAGTATATGGGATATGTGGAATCATGTGATAACGGTCATAGTGAACCGTTAGCGAGAATTCGAGGACGAAATTCTTATAAGGAGGGAGAATTGTAACATCCACCCCTTCACGGAAGGGTAAAATAGGAAATTTAATCGTAGGATGGGATTGATAAGGAATAATTAATCTTGTTCATGCATAATAGGATTGATACGATATCCATTGTGTACATAAATTTCGGTATATGCATTCATGACATTCCGGTAATTGGGCCTATGGCATTTTATTGTAATTAACGTGGTTATGGGATTTGAAAAATTATTCGAGTCGTCATTGATCGTTTTACATTTTAGGGATTTTAGGAATTTTCTGGATTTTTTAGAGACAATTCCGGATGAAAAAAAAATCGCTAATTAGCGAATCGGTCGATTTTCAGAGCAAAAATCGCTACCCACTGTCTTGTAATATTGGGTATTTTATTTTGGGAATGAAAGTAGGGTCTTGGAGTTAAATGGAGTAAAATTTTAAATTGGATTAAAGAAATGATATTTTGACTTTTCTTATAAAAGTGGACCAATGAGAATTTGCCACCAAAAGTTACATTTAATGCATTTCCTCCATTCTCTCGGTTTAACTTGTTTCAAAGAAGGAAAGATGATTTTGTGCCTTATGTTATAGTCATCAAAACATACACTCTTCTTTACACAAATCCATCGAAAACTTTTGCTCTCTTTTCTCATCATAAATTCAAGATACCTCTTATCCTTTATCCCACCAAAGTTAGATGATGAGTTTTGTGCATGCTTGAGAAGGAAAGGAGGTTGGTATTTTGGTGTGGAAGTTAGAAGTGGTTATTGAAGCTTTGAAAGGAGGTTCTAAATTAGGTAAGTTTTCATTTAAGTTTTGATCTTTAAATGGTGTATTTATATGGAATTAAATGCCATGATAGTGAGGAGTGATAAATAAAGGTTTAGAGCATTTATTAGGTTCATGTATGCATTAAAATGATGATTAGTATGGTTTGAAGAAATGGGTGTAAGGCTAAGTGTTTGATGAATTGAAAGTAGTGATATGACTTGATTTTGAATTGAATATGGATAATTATTTGAGTATTTGAATTGAGGAATTTAGTGCTGCCAATTTTTCAATATTAGCCCTAGTATATGTATGACTGTAGTAATATTTAATTTGTATTTATTTTGATGTCTAGTAATGTGAAAAAGGCATTGGAAGTGATTGAACTAAGGTTAACATTGAATCTGGGAAATTGGAATTTTATTGATGTTACTGTTTTATTCATAACTTATTGTGTAGAAATGAAAATGAGGTAAGGTTAGTGGCTATTGAAACTTTGGGATGTTGGCTTCAATTTAGTGTGAAATAGGTGTTGTTGAATTCCAATGATAGAAGGGTCAATTTCTGTATGGAAAGTTACTGTTCCATTGCCTGTAAACAGTAACATAACCATGACATCTGAGTTTTGTTGATTTTCAGAATTAATTGTGATGGAATTAGGGAAAATGGTCTTCATGGAAGTTGTAGAATATTGAATTATCTTTCCATTGATTCTGATCTTGTTATTTTTAGAATTGTATATTGGGAGATATGAATTGATTACTAATGACTGGTTTTGAGCATTTTGGATGAAACCTAGCTTAAGTGTGATTTTGTGAGTTTCTTGATGGGAGGCAATTTTAACATTTATGTGGACTGAATTGGTGTGAGTCTGAAAAGTTGTAGAGGAAGAGATTACCTTGAAATTGATATATGGTTTGTAATTTTAGAAGTCAGAATTGGGAGTTATGATTTTGCAAAATGAACCCTACATTAGGTTATGAATGGTGATCATAACATAGCTTCCATAACAGTTTTGAAATTGTTAGAGATCGAGTTGGATGATGAGTGCTTCATGAAAATTGAAGTTTGAGATGTTATCTTTACAGGGATATAAAGTTCTGATTTTACTGACTTGTGTGCGGGAGATATGCTTGTTGTAAGGTTCTTGCCCAAATTGAAGGATTGCGAGGGACAGTAACATTAAATGAATTAATGGACTTGCTTAGAAATAGAATCTGATTTTTGATTGTTCATGAAAATTGTTGAGGACAATGTGAAATTATTGACCATATTTTGTGGTAATTTATTTCTGAAGAATCAGTGAGTTATGAAAGTGTCAAAGTCTCGCCTGTGTTAATAGAATTGAGTAGGCAGAAGGTTTGATGGGATATTTGACACCCTTAGGGTTGGAATTGATTTTATGGTCCTCTTGAGAATTGTAGAGCTTTTCATAAGCTCTCCAACAAGGTATAGTTGCATTTTCAGAAATGTGTAGAAAGAGTTATGGGTGTTGGAAGTTTGGTTGGAAATCGAGAAAATAAAGGAAAAATAAGGGCAATATTTATATATATTACTTGTTGAATTTTGATTTCTTTCGTGAATAACTTTTCCGTCCGACGTCCGATTGACCTGATTCAAGAGGCATCAGTTCATTGAATATTGAATTTCATTTATAAGAAATTGGGAATTTTAGGCGGAAATTGGCGTGGCCGGGTGACGGAACTTTTAATCAACATTTTATTTAATTGGGGACCTATAGAGGTCCGAATTGCGCCGTCGGCGCCAATAGGTTTCTGAATTTTGATGAATTTTATAATGGAAAAAGGGGATTAGGATCGGAATTCATGAACATGCATATATCATCAACATGAGCACAAATTTCATATTTAGTGACTCGTACTTTTTCGATTCATATAGAGGCCAATTGGGCGTCGATTGGTAGCGTCACGAGACTTCTGGCGTTAGCTCAAAAGTAATAGGTGAGTAACCTAGTTGGTTTCTCAAATTTCTGGTTGTTTACATGCTCAGCGTGAATTACGTGCAAAAGTGAATTGAATGATCACTGCGTGACTCTTGGCGTGTATGGGATTGTATTGTATGATTTTCTTGTCTTGAATGATCTCGATCTTGATAGATGGGCTTTATAGCCATCATCTTGAACTCTTGCTATCTTTGGGCTTTATAGCCATATCATTGACTTCTTGCTACTGGGCTTTATAGCCAAACACTTTGTACATTCATGAATCTTGCCTTGCATGCATAATTGCATGATCGGATAATGGGCGTGCCCAGTTGCTATTTTTCTTGATAAGAGCTTCAGCTCTCATCTTTATCTTGGCCGGAGCCTCGAGCGGGAGAAAATCCTAACGCGTCCCCCATCAACTTTGTCGAGCACTTGGGGCAATCTTGAATAAATGGAAAGAGTCACATATGCATTGCATTCGCATAAGTAGCTGATACGTGATAAATCTTTGCTCTCGTGATGGTATGTATTCTTGTGAATGGTTTTACATTCTTGGACATTGTTATTAGCGCTTCTTCGGTAATTGATTATTACTAGATCTTTTGTCGCCATGGGCGTAATGTCGTGATTTGAGTGAACCATCGATGATGGTTTCTCTTTGAGTTCATAAAACTCACCCAAAATTTGCATCTATTTTTCAGGTCTGAAGAATACCCGGTTGATCTGGGAGTATGTCTCTTGTAGACGAGTAAAGGTTAGAGATCGGGATCAGTTCGCGTCGCATTGTGTCTTAGTAAATTGTGTTCCGCAATCCTTTGTATAACAAGGCTTTGTATTTTCTTGAGCCCATTGTGGTTTTGATATTTCTTGCATTGGTGATTGTAAATTATTCTTGGATGGTGTAATAAGCTGGCTGGTTTTATTGAACACAGTTTTAATTACTTCTTGTGTTGGTCGTGTTAACGTGGAATCAATGGCAAAAAAAAATGTATCTTGAGTTTTAAATCGGTGATGTAATCGCCACTCTCGCGGGCACGGACTCGGATATCACCAGCGATATCGGGTTCGGTCTTACGGAGTGGGGTGTTACACACACCACGATTCACGCTACTTCTTTCTTTTTTTTTTAACTCCCTACGTTTTCATGCAGCTTCACTATCTCTTTCACGTTAACACCACTCTCCCTCACTCCTTTGACGATTCACGCCTCTTCTCTCAGACCACCTTACGCTATCCCTTTTTCAGTTCACTTCCACCTCACACCTTCGTTACTCCTCACAACTTCACGTTGCACCTACACTCACTTAGTTTTCTTTCTTTTACTCACACACAAGTTCACGCACTCTCTCCCTTCACCTTCGTTTTTTCATTTAATGCTGACTCCTCCTTTTAACGCTTACTCACTCTTCTCTTGTAACCCCCTCCTCACGTTACTCCCATCATCGACCCCCATAGTGCCTTGCCTTGACTCTTCTTCTTCTCCTTTCGGCTATCCTCTTACCTTTGGCATGGGTTGTAGGTCTCTTGGTCAGCTGCTACCTTGGTCCCTCTTGTGTTGTTCTCCTTGTCTTTGCTGCCACGTTCTTGTACTTTTGCCACAACTCCACTAACTCCCCCAATAATGTGTTGCCAACAGCTTGTAACGTAAGTGGACAGAGTGTGTGTGTGTGTGATCAGTGTAGCATGAGTGTGTCTCTACTGGGTCCCCTCTTGATGGGACAATTTATCTTGTTGTCTCCCTGATGTTGCGTCCCTTTGTATTGAATTGTGGCTTCATGTCTTTGTTGCTTCCCTCACATTTTAATTTGTTCTCCTCTTGTAGTTAATTCATGGGACCCTCTAGTGTAGCCTCTTATGTTGATTTAATTTTAGGAGCAAAATCCCTTGGTCTACGTCTGTTGTATGGCTCCCTTTTTATCTCAACCTACTGCTAACGTCTTCTAATATATGTCCACCAGCAGCTAGATGTCACCGTATGCAACATTATAAGTGGAGAATTTTTTTAGTAAAAGTGCAACGTGAATGGAGAGGAGTATCCCCCGAATCAGTGTGGCTGTGCGTAAGTGTATGTTTTTTCTTTTCTCCAATGCTTCCCTCTGCGACAACATTTCGCCTTGGACTGTTATGGTCCTTTACAACTAAAACCAAGTGCAATTCCTACAAATTAAACATTAATAATTATAAATGCAAATTTTGGTAAACTAAACAATTTAGCAGGAAAAATATGTATGAAGTCCAATAATTAATCCAGAAATTAAGGGAAAAATGTCACTCATTCTAATGATAAAAATGCTTTCAACAAATGCCCCCAAACTCAAACTTTTGCTTGTCCATAAGCAAAATTAAGAAAAATTGTTCAAAATAGATTAAGGAGCACTCAACAATTGGAATTTTCAAAATTGCAGTAGCTAATTAAAATTTACCTTTAGCCACTTATCAAACCATATCCACTTTCACAGTGCAAGGATGCCAATGCTCGCTCAAACACACACTCCTTGATTCAAGTCTAATTAAAAACCAACCAACTCACAAGAGTAGAGAAAAGCCAAATAAACTCAAAGGCAATTTACAACCTAAGAGACTCTAAAGATATTATCAAATTAACCAATCCCATAGGCAAAAATTCTCCATCCCATCTCCACTAATTTTTTAGCACTCATTTTCAAGGATCAAAAGGTCTTATTAGGGTTGTAATGGGGTCGTTGGGGTTTAAACTTGGCTTAGACCAAAGAAAAGGAAAATAAAAGCTCAAATAAAATGGAAACAATTATTTAAGAAATAGGAAAATGTAAGGGATCTCTCTTTTTTCCCTTTTTTCTTTTTTCTGACAAGTAAAACTGTGGAAACAAAGAAATTTTTTATATATAAAATGACAAAACTCAAACACGACAACATGTTATTGAAAACCGTAACAATTACAAGACTTAACTCAATTTCAATGAGTTCCCAAGTTTCAAATAATTGACTTTCCCCCAAACTCAGTTTCGTGTATACTAGGGGCAATAATTTGCAAAATCCTCACTTGCTTGCGCTTTTTTTTTCTTTTTTTCTTTTGTTCTTTTTTTTGTATTCGCTTTTTTTCTTTTTCTTTTTTTTCAACCCCACATAACTTACTCCTAAATAATCATTTCCACATGAAAGGTAGGGAATGCTTGGCTTGTGACTTAGTTAAATGAGGGTGCCAAAGAAATAGAAATTTTAGTTAGGCTCAACTTGGCTCCAAAGGAAATATAGGATTATTTTAAGCTAAAATTGGATTGTGGTTCAAAATTTAAAGAAAATGCCTTAATCATTTCCTTATCAAATTTGTGCTCACATTTCGCCTCGATAGGCCTAGAGAACTTGTTCTAGGATTGGCGAGATCTCACTAGGTTCCAACTTGTAACATCCCGTCATCGATGGGAAGGTTATATTGGTAAATTGAGGCGGGATAGGATATTACCGCATAATATTGACTGAGCATCCTTTTTTACCTCTAATTTTGGAGGCCATGAGTCGTTTGCACATGCACATATATGGTATCAGGTACATGCATTCATGACTTTTCCCGGCATTTGATTTTGAATATGATATGAATTGTGAATTGAGAGAAAAATAGATTTGATTATGATTTATTGGAAATTTTAGAATAATTGGGCCGGAATAGTTGATTTGGAAATATTTTAGAGTGACTGTTAATTGATTGTGAACCTTAGAAATGTTTCTAAAAATTTGGGAGAAAATGTCCGGATCAAAATTTTTCCGAGTGGCGGACCGATTGACTAAATAGTACCGAAGTAATTGTCCAATGGCTATGGAAATTTAGAAATATGATTTTTAGGAATTCTTATATGTCAAGCCATTGAAATTTGGAGACAAATCGGATTGGAAATGATCGTGAAAAGAGTGTGATTCTTGGTATTAAGAGAACAATGGGACAAATCACTTATAAATGCTTTATATTTTGAATTGAAGAGAAAAGAATTTCTCTTCTTCTTCTCTCTAAGGCGTCAGTTCCTCTCTTTGGTAAGTTTCGTTTCTTCCTTCGTGAGTTTTGTCTCTTCCTCTCTTTGTGATTTTCATTGCTAGCTTATCGACTCTTGAGGAAGATGAAGATGTGTTGAGGTTGGAAGAAGTGGGCGTAGAGAGAAGATGAAAGAGTTGTAGGATTTTCGGAGATTTGAGATTCAAGCTTGATTTGGTAAGTGAATTGGTTTTAATGTTGTTATTTATGTGTTAAATGCATTCATGGGGTTAAATATAAAAGATTTTGGTAGTTGGTTGTGAGTTAGGGTTGATTAAAGAGAAAATGCTTGGAGAAAGGCGAACCAGGCTCATGCGTCATGACGAATAAAATAATTAGACGTCGTGACGAGAAAAGGGTTAGACGTCGCGGCGAGAAAAGAAGTTTACGCCGCGACGAGTGCACATCGCGACGAGTGATAAATTTGCACGTCGCGACGAGTGGTAGATTGGGACGTCGCGACGAGCAAGATTGTACGTCACAACGAGCCACTGGATTGACGTTGCGACGAGCGCCCATAAGTCGCGACGAGGACCAAATTTCTGAACTGAATTAATTTATTTTTGGGGCATAACCAATGGTGTAGACCTCCAATTGAGGTGATGTTTGATTCGTTGTGACCTAAAGAAAGAGGTCTACCATTGAGGAAAAGAAAGAGAGTTTGAATTCAGGTTTTTGAGATCTCAATTAGTGAAAGAAAGTAAGAATTTGAAAATAAAGTCAATGCTACTGGGAATTTTATGAACTGAGCAATAAAGGATGAATTTGATCTAGAGAATAGTGATTGATTTTTGAGGTAATACCTAAAGTATGATTTGATAAATTGACTGAATATTCGAATTGGAATTGATGGAGTTCCATAACATGTTATTAAATTTGGAAGTGAGTTATTATTGAGAAAGTGAGTGGAAAGTTAGAATTTGACAAAAGAATGTGGAAAATGGGAAATGGTACCGAGAAAATCATGAATAGACATAGTACGTCCTTCATTCAAGGCATGTGCATCATTAATCATTTTGACTGTGCATTTTGTAATGAATGGAATTATTTGATTGTTATGATACCGATGGATCGATAATTCACAGACAGTGTTGAGACTTCCAGGCAGGTAGCTCGGAAGTTCAGGTGAGTAACCTAGTTGGTTTCTCAACCTTATGTGTTTAATATTATGCACCTATGCCATGTGGAGACAAAAGGAAGGATTATGTGTGCTTGTTTGATTGATTTCGGACCACAGGTGTTCGAAATATTGGGACTATGTTATAGAAGTGTGAATTGTGCATAACTGAATTAGAATTGGTTTTGAATGCAAATTGGATAGGTGATATTAGATTGTGACCCGACTATTGAGTTTTGGAACATGTGTATTGTGTATATACATATATATATATATGATTGAACATGGTAGAGAAAAATAAACGCATTTATAATTGTGATAAATGAATTCCATAATTGGTTAATAAATAATGGTTGTATTTGGGCTGCCTTGAGAGGATTAGTGCATACAGGAGGTTCTCCTATCCCTACTGATGTGCGGAAAGTAGTGCATACCCTAAAGGCCCTCCTACTTCCTAAGGCGCGATTACTGTTACTGAACCGAGCTTTGAGCTCGAGAGGAGTTAGTGCATACCCAGAGGGCTCTCCTACTCCCTAAGTGTGTCTGAATTCTGTTACCGTTAAGCGCTCAATCACATCTCAGAAAAGAATGGATAATAGTGGGAAAAGTTCATGAGTGCAACTTTTATGTGTAAATGTGGGAAAAAGATGTTAATACTGTATATTCCCCTGATAAGTGTTATATGGTGATATTGAATGTGTAAAATTGTTTGACAATGCATGAGATGATTCAAAATGTGATAGTATGGGATATTATATGATTTGTGAATGCATGAGTTGGGTGAACCATCGATGATGGTTTCTCACCGAGTTCGCAAACTCACCGAACATTGCAATTATTTTTCAGGAATTGGCGATTACCCCGTTAGTGAAACGGGAGTATGATTACGGCAAGAGAATCAGAATTTGAAGACGGGATCAGTTCGCGTCTGCATTTATGTTATTATGATATATGTGTAAATTTGTATTTCCGCATATTTGTACTGTTATTCAGAGGGCCCAATTGATTATTTCTGTATTGCTATTTGTTTACTGAAATATTATTTTGATGGAAAATGTTTTGTATCGCGGGCCCAAATTGTTTAATGATTTCTGCGCACTCGTTTGTTTCCAAAAAGTACAAAATTGTTTTACCGAATTTCTGATCGAATTTGAGTGTTCTAATCGCCACCCTCGCAGTAGCGTGACTCGGATATCACCATCGATATCGGTGCAGGTGCAGCGGGAGTGAGGTGCTACACAACTTGCCTAAAATTTAATGGATAATCAAAACTCAAATAAAATGGATGGAAAGACTCAAATCAAAGAATATGAGTATAATTAAACAATTGAAAACCGAGCACTAATCTGGAACAATCTATCCACAAACTTTCTAAAGGTAAACCCAATTAGGTCCCAAGCAATTCTCAATTTCCCAAAAGTGAGGCCAAAATCAAAGCCTTTAAAGATCAAATTTTCTTAATGAGGTTTAACTATGCAAGAAAATAACTAAAAATGAAAAGTAATGGCAATTTTTGTATTTTGTAATTTTTATTATTATTTTGTATTTGAATTTTTGAAAATTTTGAAAAATTGATGATGATTTTTTTTGAAAATTTGTGAAAAATTGATGAAATTAATGTTTTTTGAAAATTTGATAAAATTAATGCTCACCCCACTGACTCGGATAAGACATTGTCCTCGATGTCAAGATGCTTGCAGTACAATTTGAAGTAGGTAAGTAAGCATGGATATGCATAGTTAAGGATAAAAGAATGTCAGCAATAATGCGTGCGAATTAAGAAATTCTGCGAGATCATACTCAAACACAAACAGTAGCAAAATTCAACAATATGCTAAGACATGAGTAAGAGGCACAAAGAACGTCCTGTAATGAAAGTTGGAATCATTTTCTTGAAATGTAGTTCTCCCCATCAAAAGTAAACATAAGGTCTAATTTCCTGCAAATAACACAAAGAGGCATGAATTTAAGGTATAGAAAAAACATAATAAAAAATAAAACAAAATAAAAATAAAAATAAAACAAAACAACGAAGGTGTGAAACTTGGGTTGCCTCCCAAGAAGCGCTAATTTAATGTAACACCCCTCTCATGAAGACCGAACCCGACATCGGCGGTGATATCGGTCCGTGCCCGCAAGGGTGGCGTGCTACATCACTCGATGAAAACTTCGGTATAACATTTTTCCTTAACACATACTCATACATATAATCATTAATGCGGAAAACAATTTATATAAACAATTCATGGCCTTGGGGCCCTTTTACATTACAATTTATTTGGTCAATTGACTTTACAAATTGTCCAAATCGATAATACAAAAGTCCAAGAATAGAAATACACTAAGGCAGTATGAATCGATCCCGACCACTTCTGCTTCCTCGACCAGCAGATGTCATCGCTTGGTTGCCTAACGGGGTATTCTTCTATGTCTGAAAAATAGATGCAAATTTTGGGTGAGTTTTGCGAACTCAGTGAGAAACCATCATAGATGGTTCACTCAACTCATGCATATTCAATCAATTTACTAAATAATACATACAATCACATTTCTCAAATGTAAGGCGTTTCGCCTTTAATACAATTCATACTCGATCCTTCATAGATGCAATGCACATGTGACCACTTTTCATTTTCATTTCATTGTTGTGACCGTGCGCTTGAAACTGTCCCAGTGACGGGCACATTGCGTTGAGCCAGTGGCTTTGAAAACATTGGGCTTGAAGCCCTGATACATCGAGCTCGAGGCTCACGAATACGTTGGACTGAGGTCACATGCATTGGTGAAAGCTCTCATATAAGTTAGGCGTGATATGCTTACGATCACGGTGGGTTGCTCGGTACAATCGCCTTTATCGATCATACTTTGATGCATGCAAAGAACATGTTTCAAATTTCCATTTACAAGTCAATGTTATTTGCCAAATCTTTGGACTTTCGGTCCGGTATTTCAATCATATTCATTTCCAATTTATTGCATCCTACCATATCACATTGACAGGCACATCCAATGTATCGAACAGACAATTAACACTTCAATATCAATTTCCCATTTCCTCGGACCTTTGGTCAAAGATCTCAATGTAAACATTCACTGACGATTACACCAAATAGCACTTCTATAACAAGTTTCCAATACTTGGACACCTATGGTAGAAATCATTCAAAACAAACACACATAATTCCTCCATTATCTCCACATGACATAATTGCAAAATATTAAACACATAAAGGTTGAGGAACCAACTAGGTTACTCACCTAATAACTTCCGAGCTAATGCCGGGAAGTCTCTGCCACGTCCGTGGATCTACTGTCCAATTGAGCCTCTATAGCAATTAAAATACGTACACATTACCAACTGTATAGTTAGAAATACCAAATAATGCATATGGAATAAGTAAAATGTGTATAATGCATGTTCATGACATTCCCGACCCTAATCCAAAATTTTCCCATCATAAAAATTTCATCTAAAAATTAGAAAACTATAGCCACTGACAGCACTCAATTCGGACCTCGATCGGTCCAAAAATAACTAAAACAGTGATTACCGGACAATTACCTGGGGCCACTTCAATTTTTCGTCTAAAAATTCCCAATTTTTCACAAACTCAAATTCAATATTTTACAAATCCGATGCCTCAAGAATCAGGTCAATCGAACGTCGGACGGAAAAAAAATTGACAAAAGAATTAAACAAAACCATTAAAATGATTAAACCTCGTCGCTAGCTAGAAGCGAGGCGTCACTCTAGCGATGGCGACTACCTCACCTTGTCACTAGAGGCGACGCGTCGTCACCCTAGCGATGGGCTTAGTTTCGACCACTACTTCCCTTTTTTTCTCGATTCCAAACCGACTTTCCAACATCAATAACTTTTGCACCCAATTCAGAAAAATACAAACTATATCTCATTGGAAAGATCATGAAACCTCTACAATTTCAAGAAGACCATAAAACCAATTCCAACCCTAAGGGTGTTAAATATCCCATCAAAGCTACTGCCTACTCAAAACCTATCAACACAGGCAGTACATTTCAAATTCAGTAACTCTCTGGTTCTTCAGTCAAAATTACACAATAAATATGCTCAATCAGTTCACAATGTCATCTACAACTTTCATGAACAACCCAAAATCAAATTCCATTGCTAAACAAGTCAATTAATTCACTCCATGTTGCTGTCCTGAAATCATTCAATTTGAGCAGTAAATTTATAACAAGCATAACTCCTGTACACAAGTCAGAAAAATCAGAACTTTGTATCCCTGAAAGATAACTCCTCAAACTTCAATTCTTCCTGAAATAACCAAACTCCAATTCAGCCTCTAACAGTTTCAAATCTGTTATACAAATTTCTGACCTAATCAGCACTTAACATCACAATGTAGGTTCAGCTTTTGAAATTCCATATCTCCCACATCTGATTTTCAAAAATTATAAGCCATATATCATTTTCTAGATCAATGTGTCATCTAGAACTCTTCAGTACAATTCAAACTCCAATTAAATTCACAAAAAGTACCAAAATTGCTTTCAATCCGAAAACTCACAGAAATCGACAAGTAGGCTAGGTTTCATCACCAAGCATAATACCAGTCAATAGTAATCAGGTCATATCTCCCAATATACAACTCGAAAATTAGCAAGATCAGTGGAAATGGAAAGCTAACTCAATATGCTACAACTTCCATAAAGACCATTTTCCCAAATTCCATCTCAATTAATTTAGAAAAATCAGCAAAATAATCAGGTCATAGAGTCGGTTACTGTTCACATACCCTAAAACAGAAACTTTCCAATCAAAATTTCGACCTTCTAGCATTATAATTTAACAACACCTATTTCACACTAAATTGAAGCCAACATCCCAAAGTTTCCTTGGGAACAAACCTCACTTCATTTGCTCACCTATACAATTAGTTATGAACAAAACATGACAGTAGGTTCAAAACTCAATTTCAGCTTTCATTAACAACCTAGCTCCTATCACTTCTAACATCAATAACACATCACTAAGCACCCATTTATACCTCTAATTCAACCACAAACTCCACACAGCAATTACTTGTATACTTACACAAAGTTGGCAGCACACCTATACACAATTTCTCATGTAATTTGAAGCACAAGCATCCTGATTTATGCTTTAAAGAACAATCACAACTTAAAACATAATCTTACCTCAACAAGCCTTTCATTCTTCATTATTTCCACCTTTTACAAAATCACCAATTCTCCTCTTCACTACACATACCCAAAGCATCATCGTCACAAGTCTCATGGTTGGTTTTCCATGTGGAGGAAGAAGGAGAAGCAAGAAACTGAACAAGACAAGCTCATGTATGCACCACTCACGATGGATGAGAAGAGTTGAAGAAAGAGTTTAGTTTTTCAAGCTCAATGTTAGGTCATTCCAAAGAGAAATATCGTGAAGAATACATGGAATAAGACAAGAGCATTTATTAAGGAGGACACTTGTCCCTTAAACTTAATGGTGAATAGGACAAAAGCACCAATGAAGAACAAAGCTAAGGATAAATGAAGGAAGGAGCAACTAAAAGTGGGACTTTAATCTTTCCACCTTTGGAATGTCGTGGAAGCACTATCCCTTTATGTTATTTATATAACCAATTAAATTGTAGGATTAAATAGGCAAGTGACACTTGTTAGGTTTTATCCGGTTCCAATTTCTACTCAATTTCTCATTAACCTCCAGGTAAAACTTTCAATAAATCCTAACATCATGTCTCTAATTTTCTAGAGCCATCAACCAGTCATTTCGATCAGAAACCCACTCGGTCGATCAATTAGAAATTTTGTGATCGGGCTAGTATCCGAAAATTCCGAGACAAATTCCATAAATCCCTAAAATGTAAAACACTCTTTGGCGCACTCGAATAATTTTCCAAGTACAATTTTCCATAAATTTCACAAAAGATCTCAATTTGAAACCTAAGCCGGAAAATGTCATAAATGCATTTTTACCATGTGCAAGTGCAACAAACCGTCAATCATAGAGGCTATATGCTGTATGTGCATGCTGAGATATAATTCCGTACTCCTAACCCGTCCCAATTTACTAAAATACTCTTCCCATCGGAGATGTGATGTTACATTTAAAGTCCTTAGCTTGACTTGGCCAAATGGTTGCTCAAGGGTCGGGGTTGGAGAGGGATTAAGTGATCCCTGTTATTGAAAATCTAGCCACATAAGGCTTTAACCTTTGCCCATTAACCTTAAATACTCCAGTTTTGGGATCCTCAACTTCTACCGCATTATGAGAATAAACCTTAACAATCTTGAACGGTCTCGACCACCTCGACTTCAACTTTCTGGGAAATAGCTTGAGTCTCGAATTAAATAGCAAGACCAAATCTCCTTCCTTGAACTCTCTTTGGATAATATGTTGATCATGCCATCTCTTCGTTCTTTCCATGTAGATTCGGGCATTCTCATAAGCATCCAAGCTTAAGCTCCTCTAACTCATTCAAGCTGAAGTAAGCGTTTTCTCAGTGCCTTGAAGTCCAAATTAAGCTACGAATAGCCCAATATGCTTTGTGCTCTAACTTTCATTGGAAGGTAGCATGACTTCCCATACACTAGTTTGAATGGAGTAGTCCCAATTGGAGTTTTGTACGCTGTTCTATAGGCCCAGAGAGCATCTTCTAACCTTGAAGATCAATCTTTTCTTGAAGTGTTTACTGTTTTCTCCAAGATGCTCTTAATCTCCCTATTTGAAATTTCAGCTTGCCTATTAGACTGAGGGTGGTTGTTAAGTCAATTATAATGCATTTCTGTTGGACTTAATTTTGGTTGATTTGTGAAATTTGTGTTCATAAATTGATGGAATTATTTGTTAAATATTCACAGATGGTTTTCAATGCTGTAAAGACGAAAAAGGATCAAAAAGAGGAAAAATATGGCAAGAAGTTTGAAAATTCCAGATTGGTCGAAATTAAAGATTAAGCGTGGGCACGCCTAAGGTCAAGATCCTAATACTGCAGATTTTCAGAAGATTGTCTCCAATTAGAACAAAATCGCCAAAGATCTTCTGGGGTCCTTTTCAAGAAGTTTCCACCTAAATTAGAAGACTATCTACTTGAGACAAAATCCAATCAAGATATGGAGATTCCGTCAATTAGGAAATTGGGAGCTTAGGTGGATATAAATACATGTATAGGGGTTGAGCGGGGATCATGGAGTCTTAGTATTTTCTTTGGGTCTGCGCATATTAACTCTCTCTTAGGTTTTCTAGTTTATTTCTTGATAGCTTCCAAGTAGTTTTAATCGTAGTCTTAGTTAATTCTAGGTTCTTTGCACTTCCTTTGCCCTATTATTCACGTTTCTGCATATTCAAGTAGGGATTTTCATTATTTTTTATTAAAGACTAGTTATGGATATTATCCTTTTTATTATTTCTTTTGTTTTCAATTCAAGTATGATTAACTAATTTTCTTGTCTTGGTTAAGGGATCCATGTTCCATGTTATTATGGTGAGATGTTCGAAATCTTTTTCATGATTGTTAACGTTCATTGGATAATTTCATATCAATCTTTTTAATTGGATTTGTTAGTTTCTAGGTGCGCAACTAGAGATTAATGGATTTAATCGCTAGGTTAACAAAATCTGACGTTCAATTTGGTAACCACAAGTAGCAATTAGGATTAACCCCTCTACGTTAGAGTTGGAAAATTCTAAGAAATTATCCACTTGATTGATTTCATGTCGTACATGTTTACCACTTGTCATTGGTTCTTAATGCTATTATTCAATTTAATCTATGATCATATCTAGGTTGTAGTTTAATAAGATTGCTAGGATACATGTTTCTAGTCAATACAATTAATAGAAAATTCACTCAATGAATGTTCGTTAACAATTATAATTTTTGTCGAGGATCCATAATAGCATGGTAACATTGGTGACGAAACCAAGGTGTTTTTCCTATCGATTTTTCAGACTTAATTATTAATTTGCGATTTCTTTCTTTTGATTTTCATTCTTATTTGATAAGTAACAAAAACCCCCTTTATTTGTGCGTTTGAATTGTAATTTTCATAATCGTAAAATTCCTCGTGGGAGCGATATCCGCTACCGCTACTACATTAATTTGTTTTAACGGAGTGAAAATCTTTTATATTTGGTTGCGCGACAACATCACCAAATTTTGGCGCCGTTGTCGGGAATTTTTAAGGTTTATATGCGTTCTACGCGCTCAAACCAATCAAAAATTTCGATATAATCTGAGATAGAAAAGACAACAAAAAGACTGCAGAAACAGACCAAACAGTGGAAAGAGACACAAAAGATGGATAGGATAGCTGCAAACCTTACTCTTGTGAATTAGTTCTTGTTGTTGTGTGTGACAACCCCTCGCATAAAATTTCCAAATTTAGGTGATAATAATACTTTTGAACTAAAATGGACTGATTCATTTATTGCCTATTTTAGGGTTTCTGGGAGAAGATCCATACAAGCTTTGAAGGAATTCGATGTAGTTTGCATGGGTATGAAGCCGACCAATGTGACGGAAGAACAGATCAAGCTGAGAGTGACCGCGCGTCGTAACGCTAGTCAAAATTAATTAACTAGACTACTACTACGTGGCGATGGCAAGTCTAGGTCGATCCCATGAGAGTGTGTGTAAAGTTTAAGAAATGAAATTAATCGGTGTTTAGAAAAAGGGGGGTTTTGGATTTTTGAAATAAGAAAAATAAAAATAAAACTAACTAATAAAAACAAAGTAAAGAAAACATGCAATAAAATGAAAAATGTGGGGAATTGGTAGGGGACGGTTCTTTGGTTCAATCTCGCCTACTACACACGATTAAGCACATTTTATTAATTTGTTGTTCTTTAACCTCTCTAAAAACTATTAATCGTGGTTAAAATTAACTGAGTTTTCCCTTAGGTTTTGTTTAATCAAGATACGATCGTTGATTAAACCTAACCACCTAACAACCTAGGATACGATCTCTAGATTTAATTAGGCAGTAGCATTACGAATTAGGAAAACCGATTAATCAAGGCAACAACCACATAAGCTGGGCCATTTAACCTAGCTCATGTTATCCCTAATGATTACGAATCATTAGTCGCTACAAATAATTTCAACATAACAATTCGGATTAAATCGAAATTCTAGCAATGGGTTACATGATTAGCAATTCAATGAACACATTAAAATTATCAAATCACAAAACCCAATAGGTTCATACACAAATAACCGAATAATAACGAAAATTCAATTATCCATACATAAAACCCAAATCGATTAAAATCGGATAACACAAACAATTTCTAATGAGAGAAAAACGACAAAATAATTAAAATAATACTTAACCCGGTCGGCGTCGATATTACCTCCGAACCGGCGTCGGATTGTTCGACTCTTCATAGGTATTTTCCAAATAATAGTTTGAGCTCCTATTTTATAGCATCAACCCAAGACTACCCCTAGCAAGAACTCTACCTCACGCCTTT
The DNA here is from genome assembly GCA_029891385.1 of Erythroxylum novogranatense. Lineage (NCBI taxonomy): Eukaryota > Viridiplantae > Streptophyta > Magnoliopsida > Malpighiales > Erythroxylaceae > Erythroxylum > Erythroxylum novogranatense. The sequence goes on from JAIWQS010000132.1 coordinate 172,989, forward strand.
GTTCATTGATGGGACGATTTAAGTTTGCTGCTCGTCGCACCATTGCACGTGCTTGGTTTTCTTCTGCGCCTATCCTCTCCTCACATGAGCTAAGCTTCCACGCTTTCTCGTATGTGTATGACAAGACAATTAAATGCCTCCTTCCATTTTATTCCTCCAGTAGCATGATCTTCCTCTTAAATCCTTGTGCCTTTTCCACATAAATGCGCGCTCACTCTCCTCCGCACACTGTACAATCATTAGACAATTAAATTGTTAAGAGTTAAAAACCCTCACCTCCTGCTTGCGTGCTCCCAAAAACGTTGCGTCTCTTTGCTTCCATCCTCTATGCGTCACCGTTTCCTGCTGCTTAAACACTACTTGCGTTTTAAAGCCAACGCATGTTGCCTTGTTCTCCTTTCATTGTGCGTTTTAATAAAGCATGACATCCTCCTTTTCTTTTAAATGCTTTGTTACGTGACAAATAGACTAGCCTTCCCTTATATATGTTTATTGCCATGCGCTACCTTCAAAAACAGCATACCGGTGATGGATTGCGGATTTAATTTTGCTCTCCTTTCTTTGTATTCCAATTGTCATCTTATAATTTCCTTTGTCCACTCCATGAAAGCAAACGAGAAATAATCTTCGAAAAATGTCTCAAGTAGGGTATTTTGTCTCACTTTAATTTCTTTACTCTCGAATTGTACCTGAAATTAAACATGAATTAAAGTGAATATCTTAGGCATTTTTATGTCAATAACTGCTAAGTGTAAATGATTAAAAATATTAACAATTAAGCACATATCAAATACCCCCACACTTAACTTTTGACCGTCCTCGGGTAAAACATCCAAATCAAGTTCAAAGATCCAAAACATTTACTCAATTCCCATATTTTCCAAGACAATATAATCATAAGCAAAGATGAATAACTTTCAAACATCATAGCAAAAAATTAACATTCTAAGCTTTTACTCATGATCAATCAATATTCAATATCTTCAAAAACTGAGCAATCTAATGGTAGATTAGAATGTGTTTAATTAAAATATATCAAAGGGTACTCTCAATACCATTCATGAACATGACAATCCTGACTTTATATCATTTCATTTCTCCACCACTAATATTCACATACAAAATCATGAATCAAGGACTTTTCAAGGTTGTAATGTGGGCAAGGTAAGGTGAGGTATATTTGGGTTAAGTAGCATGAAAGTCATCAAAGCTAGTGAAACAAAAGCAACACTTATCAAAAAGCTGGTGCTAAATCTATGACAAATACAACAATTACATTTCTGACCCATTCGACTCTCACACACAAACCATATGAAGCATATATCAATCCAAAGGAACCACTCATACAATTTATCTCAATGAGATCACAAGAAGCGAACCTTTCAAGCAAACCTCAACCTTATATTCAACATTCTCAAATAACTCAATCATTACAACTCTAGGAGGATGCATAAATCATAAACAACTTTTACACATATATGATTCTTCCTTGATAATTTTTTTCTTTATTTTTTTCTCTTTTTTTTTCTTTTGTTTTCTTTGCTTTTTTTTCTTGTAAAATTAAAATAAACTACATTAACATGGGAATTTCAATGATAAGACATAAAATAACATCCCAGATTATAACCAACCCACATATATACACCCCACACTAAAATTTTGTATATCCACAACCTCAACAATCACAAATGTTCCACTAGCTTTATGACTTAGGTAAGACATTTGGTTAAGTTTAAAAGCATAAAATGTGGTTTATACAAAAAGAAAGGTTAAAGCTCAAAGGGGTTTATCAATGAATAAGTCATGTCAATAGGGTAGGTCATTTGGCCAAGGTAGCTTATGAAAAACAAAGAATGCCTAATCATTTCCATGTTAATGCATGTGATAAAAATGTGGTCTCGAATAGAAATTCAACACAAAATCGGGACGTACATGTCATGAAGGTCACACATTATCAAAAGACAATGAGACCGATATAGATGTGTCGGTCAATTAAGGCTCAAATTCTCCTTTGGCTTTGTCTACCATTAGTCACTACTCTTCCAAAGATAATGCATATCAACCAATCACAAGAGCAAAAGTACATGCTAAAGTTGCTATGAAATTATCCAGTCAATCCACACTCTAATCATGATTATAGAATCCCAGAAGCAATAGAAAATGAGAAAATTTTTGTTTCATTTGTTTTATTCTTTCTCTCATTTTAGTTGAAAACTAAAAAACAAGTAAAACAAATAAATTCAAAACACACATGCAAATAAAAAGTAATGCAAAAATGTAAAAGAAAATAAATTTACTTCCTTAGGTTGCCTCCCGAAGCGCCTTTGTTTAGGGAATTGGCTCGACTCCTTTTCTCCTCACGTGACAAAATTGTGATCTTGAGAAATTACATGCGGCTCTTCCGTGAGGTAATTCGGATAGGGCCTTAGTCGATCGGCATCCACCTTGATATCTTCCCTATCCTCAATTTGCTTAATTCGGACCCGAGTCTATACGCTCAGGGAAATATTTCAAGCGTCTCTTCACCTTTTCTTCATCATTCAATTCCTCCACTCTGTAATGTAAAGGTAAAGAGTTAGTTTCAAAAATAATTATGGACTCGTGCTTACCTCAGAGCTAAAAGATATGTCCTTTGTGGCTTGAGCTCCTTCTCCACTTCTTCGACACAAACAATTCATTGAGGTTGACCTCAAAATTCTCAAGCTCCTCATCACTTTGCAAATTTTCCATGACAGACTTGATTGGATACACCTCGGGTTGATATGGTTGCACCTCTTCTCGTTGCGACTCCGGTGATCAAGGCTTATTGCCATCGACCCGATGGGTTTTCCATCCTTTGTTGGTGTGCCTTTGTCTCTGATGAAATTGCAAAGTGTCATCAACAAATTTGTTAACGAGTTCTTCTAAAGATGCACTGAACCGGATGGGCTAGCTTTTGTCTCTTGTCGAAATTCTTGCATCTCTGCTGCATATCTGTTGAAATTGCAAATTGTTAGCAGACCATAGTATTAACAAGTTTTTCCAAAGATGCAAGTGAATTATGTTGGCTCTCAGGATCTTGGGACCAAGTGTTTTCTAAAACTTGCCCTCCATTCTTACGGAAGTGTAAAGTATTATCCTGCAATGGCAACATCAACTCTTCCGAGATGGATGGAGTTGTGATAGGAAGCTTACAGTGCATACCAAAATTGTTGTGTGTCCTGCAAACTATCATGGAAGTAATTCGCTGATTATCCCATCCATAACAAAAGTTAGGTTGATCGGTCAAACATTGTTATAAGAATGAGAATACAATTATAAAAGAAATTACTTCCATCCATATCGAACAAAAAAACTGAAAAGATCACAAAATAACGAAAAGAAATCAATCACGAACATATATATACAAAACACCAATTAAATCACAAACAAAAACAAAACACCACACTCCCAAACAGCGGCGCCAAAATTTGACAGGTAGCGTAAATAGCGCTAGTCAAAATTAATTAACTAGACTACTCATCAGTAGCGTTGGCAAGTCTAGGTCGATCCCGAGAGAGTGTGTGTAAAGTTTAAGAAATGAAATTAATCGAGTGTTTAGAAAAGGGGGTTTTGGATTTTGAAATAAGAAAATAAAAATAAAACTAACTAATAAAACAAAGTAAAGAAAACATGCAATAAAATGAAAAATGTAGAATTCGGTAGGGACCGGTTCTTTGGTTCAATCTCGCCTACACCACGATTAAGCACATTTATTAATTTGTTGTTCTTTAACCTCTCCTAAAAACTATTAATCGTGGATTAAAATTAACTGAAGTTTTCCTTAGGTTTTGTTTAATCAAGATACGATCGTTGATTAAACCTAACCACCTAACAACCTAGGATCGATCTCTAGATTTAATTAGGCGGTAGCATTACGAATTAGGAAAACCGATTAATCAAGGCAACAACCACATAAGCTCGGGCCATTTAACCTAGCTCATGTTATCCCTAATGATTACGAATCATTAGTCGCTACAAATAATTTCAACATAACAATTACGGATTAAATCGAAATTCTAGCAATGGGTTATGATTAGCAATTCAATGAACACATTAAAATTATCAAATCACAAAACCCAATAGGTTCATACACAAATAACGAATAATAACGAAAATTCAATTATCCATACATAAAACCCAAATCGGTTAAAATGGGATAACTGAAACAATTTCTAATGAGAGAAAAAGCGACAAAATAATTAAAATAATACTTAACCCGGTCGTCGGCGTCGATATTACCTCGAACCGGCGTCGGATTGTTCAAACTCTTCATAGGTATTTTCAAATAATAGTTTGAGCTCTATTTTATAGCATCGACCAAGACTACCCCACTAGCAACTCTCTACCTCGCCTTTGTTCATTGATGGGACGATTTAAGTTTCTTGCTCATCCGGACCATTTTGTGCTTGGTTTTCTTTGCGCCTATCCTCTCCTCCATGAAGCCAAGCTTCCACGCGATCTCTTGTCGTATGACAAGACAATTAAATGCCTCCTTCCATTTTATTCCTCCGGTATTGATCTTCCTCTTAAATCCCTTGTGCCTTTTCCCATAGGCGCGCTCACTCTCCGCATTGCTTGTACAATCATTAGACAATTAAATTGTTAGAGTTAAAAACCCTCACCTCCACCTTGCGTGCTCCCAAAACATTGCGTCTCTTTGCTTCCATCCTCTGTCGTCACGTTTCCTGCTGCTTAAACACTACTTGCGTTTTAAAGCCAGCATGTTTGCCTTGTTCTCCTTTCATTGTGCGTTTTAATAAAAGCATGCGGCATCCTCCTTTTCTTGTTAAATGCAACATTACGTGACAAATAGACTAGCCTTCCCCTTATATATGTTTATTGCCACGCTACCTTAACGATGCCACCGGTGATGGATTGCGGATTTAATTTTTGCTCTCCTTTCTTTGTATTCCAATTGTCATCTTATAATTTCCTTTGTCCACTCCATGAAAGCAAGCGAAATAATCTTGAAAAATGTCTCAAGTAGGGTATTTTGTCTCACTTTAATTTCTTTACTCTCGAATTGTACTGAAATTAAACATGAATTAAAGTGAATATCTTAGGCATTTTATGTCAATAAGCGCTAAGTGTAAATGATTAAAATATTAACAATTAAGCACATATCGAGAGAGCTTTTCGTTTTCCCTTAAAGATGATCGCAGGATTGGCTTTATTATTCAATTTGGAGAAAGCGTGCGGGGCGTGGGCGAGATGAAGAGACTTTTCTTGAGAAGTATTTTCCGATGTCAAGAGTCGTAATATTGGAAGAGATTTGTGGAATTCGTTAACATCTGGTGAAACACTTTACGAATATTGGGAAAGATTTAAAAATTATCGCATGAGTTATCGCATCATCGGATAATTGAACAATTGTTAATTGATATTTTTCTGAAGGACTTTTGCTTTACAGCGGGAGCATGATTGCGCTGCTAGTGGTGGTGCCTTAGTTGACAAAACACCAGTGACCATGAGAGAATTGATCATAAACATGGCCTCCAATACTCAACAATTGAATCGAAGTATAGGTCGTGGGTCAAAGGCGTGAATGAAATTAATGCAACCTCGATAGAAAAGAGATTGGATGACCTCACTTCTTTGGTGCGACGGTTAGCGGTCACAAGAAAGAAGAAGCTAAAGTATGTGGAATTTGTTCAATGTTAGGACATGCTACTGATGCATGTCCAATTTTGTAGGAAGACAACGCTGGACAGGTGAATGCCATGGGTGGATTTAACGGGTCAAATCAAAGGAAGTACGACCCGTTCTCCAATACTTATAATCCGGGATGGCGCGATCATCCGAATTTGCGATATGGGAACTCTCAAGGGCAACAAGCAAACACCAATTTTCAGCCATACCGACCACCATACATGCAGCGCCAAAATCCAAATATGATGTCAACTACCGAAGGTAAGTCTCCTTTCGAAGATGCATTACAAACCTTAACCATGAATACTTTGACGTTTCAGCGGAATACAGAAGCAAGCATTCGGTCTATGGAAACAAGTATTTGGAATTTGGAAAATCAACAAAAGAATTTCAAAAATCAGTTGGGTCAAATTAAATTTGCATTAGCGACTAGAATCACGAAATTTGGTAATTTTCACGCTGACGAGAGATAAATCCTATACAAAGCAGAAACGCTATCACGTTGCGGTGGTAAGAACTCTCGGAATCAATTCCCAAGGCTTTTAAACGTAAAATAGAGGAAGAAATAACGCACTTACCTGAAGAGAAGCAAAAATTCATGATCAACAAGGTGCTTCCACCCCCTTTTCCAAGTCGATTAGCAAAAGTTAAGAAGGAAGAACAAGAAAAGGAAATTTTGGAGACTTTTCGAAAAGTTCAGGTAAATATTCCTCTTCTTGATGCAATTAAACAAATTATGCGATATGCTAAATTTCTTAAGGAGCTGTGTACATCAAAGAGAAATTGAAACCAATGAGAAAGTTCAATTAGATGAAAATGTTTGACCATCTTACAAAGAAAAGTGTAACATCCGTCACCGATAAGATGGAGTGCAGTGGATTGCATTCATAATTGGCATGTGCATGCATTGTTTAGCTTATGTATATTTGGATAAGTGGCAATTGTTGCATTAGCATATAATGTACATACATGTATGACATATTCAGATAAGATTGAGTAATTTGGTAATTTAGAGATGATATGGTCAATTAAGCTGTGAGAAATTTAATTGGAGTAAGAAATGAGAGTTTGGAATTTGAAATATGAAATTGGAGTGTATGATTGTGAGCTTTATAATTTTGAGGAATTATAGGAATTTTCTGGAATTTTGAGTAATAGATGGGACGAAAATTGACCTAATAGTGATTAGCTGGATTTTCGGTTCGAAATTGATCATCCGATGGCACAGAAAGGTTAGAAATTTGATTTGAGGAATTAGGGTTTTGAGCCATTGGAATTCGGGAGAAATTAGAATTAGAAATTGGATTGAGGTTATTCGGATTGGTCTTGTGGCAATTAATTGCCAAACAAGCCTTATTTTCCTTAGTTTATAACCCTAACCCTTTGAATTCTTTGCTTCCACGATGCTTTGCTTTTGAAAGAAGAAAATTTCTCCTTCCTTCATTGTGGATCTCTCTTGATTTCTTCTTGTCGTTGCTCCTTCCTTTGTCATTGATCGATCCCCTTGGTTTAGTGTTGAAGAAGATGAAGTTGGGTGTGAGTACGAATGGTTGTCGTGGATGTCGATGAGCTTGGGTTAGTGTGATCTTTGAAGATTTGAGACTTTAATCAAGTAAGTTTGTTTCTTCTTGCCTTAGATAGTTTGATTTGTTCATGGATTGAGTTATATAGATGATTAGTTTGAATATTTGAAGAATTGGAATGATAGGGTTTCCGATGATTATTTTTGCTTGATTTAGTGTTGATAATTTAGGGATATTGGTTATTTGGTGTAATAGAGGATAGGAATTAGTTGTTTGATGTATATTGAATCATTTGGGAGTGGTTTGGAAAGAAAGAAATCGGATTGGAAAGGTTGCAGAGTCGGAAATCTGGGTTTTTGGGCATTGCTAGGTTTGACGCCCATGACGTCTGTGAAGAACACGCTTGGCGAGCAAGTCAACTTCAAGCCTGACGAGCAATTTAATGCACGTCGCGACGAGCAGATTAGCCCGCACGACGCGACGAGCGCGGAATGCGCACCACGGTGATCGCGGATGGGTTTCGTCGCATGCGAGAGCGAAATTTCGAAATTTGATTTTTGAGGTTTTTGGTTTGGAGATTTATGAATTGGCTAATTCAATTGGTTATGGATTTATTTCAATTTGGAGATTTTGATTTCGGGTTTTAGAATTGATATTGGAGAAATATCGGACTAGTGTTGCAAATGTCATAACATGTATAGTACAAAATTCATTTGATACATAAGCATTATTGATTATTGAAATTGTACAATTAGTAATGTTATATTCATTCTGATTGTATAGAGGCTTAAGTGGGTCGTTGATCGTCCGACGTGGCGAGACTTCTAAGCGAGAGCTTCGGAAGTTTTGAGGTGAGTAACCTAGTTGGTTTCTCAACCTTTATGTGTTACATTTTATGCAATTATGCCATGGGGAGTTAAGGAAGGATTATGTGTGGTTGTTTTGATTGATTTCGGACCACAGGTGTTCGAAATATTTGGAATGTGCTATAGAAGTGTTAAGTGTGCATAAATTGTCATTAATTGGTTTCAAATGCAAATTGGATAGTAATATTAGGTTGTGACACGACTAGTGAAATTTGGAACATGTGCATTCATGCCATTATGCATGATCGAGATAATTGGCAGTTGTGACTTGTCGATACCGTATTGAGTTTTAAGCTCAACGACGGGGGCCTCGTGCTCAACGATTTTAGAGCTTTATGCTCGGCGTATCGAGGCTTCAAGCCTAATGTTTGAGCCAATGGCTCAGCGTAAAGCGAGCTCGGTAGCACGGTCACAACAACGAAATAAAATGAAAGAGTCACATGTACATCGTGATATATGAATGTTCAAATGTGAATTGTGTGAAAGGCGAACGCCTTATAAATGTGAAAAATTGAATGCATGTGATTCTTGGTTGTGATAATATATGATATAGTGTGAACTATTTGTTATGCATGAGTTGGGTGAACCATTGATGATGGTTTCTCGTTGAGTTCGCAAACTCACCCAACATTGCATTTATTTTCAGGACGTGATAGTTGACTCCAGCTCCGGTCGTGAGGCTTTTCTGCTTTGTGTGAGAGTGCGGCGATAGGAGTATGGCCCTGAGTCGGTCATTTGGGATCTTTTGGGAATGACCTAGTTAGGAGTTATTTTAGTCCTGTTGATGTTGTATAGTTGTGATCGATGTAATTGTGAACTTATGGTTTTAAGAAATGAAATGAGAAATATCTGTTGGTTTTAAAATTTAGTGAATTCGATATTGTAGTTTAATTATATTGATGCCATGAGGTTTATAGAAATGATCGATAAGTAGTACACCCTATGTCGTAGGTTATGTATCGGTATGGCCTATAGGCGTCGGTGTATAACTACGATAAGAAATGCGATAGAATAATATCGAGCATGGTTTGACATCTTTTGGGCATAGTATATTTGGGCTTGAATTTGATGAAAAACGAGAAATTGTGGGAATTGTGGTTTTGTTGTAGGTCATCCATTCTTGGTGATCGGGTAGATCAACGGTGACCAAGGATCGATCGGAGCTAGTAGGGAGTCTTGATTGCTCTATATGAGGAGCAGCCTCCTAGAGTTCCCATGAGGCGGGAGAGGAGGTATGATCGTCTGCAAGTGGAGTCTATTGATTTTATGGCGGCCTGAGACGCCTAGGCCGAGGATGGTTGGAAGGACCGGCGAGTCCTCGATCAGATTGATTGTGACGAGAGGAGAGATTTGATTATCGATCTCTCTCCTTGAGTCCAAATTTATCGATGGTGGAAGGCTGTCCGGGTAGTACCGCGGACCACATGTTTTGACTTGGGCAGATTTTAAAGAGCCTTCGGGATAATTACATGCCCAAGGTCTATTTGGAGATGAAGATGCGAGGAGTTCTTAGATTTGAGGCGAGGCGGATGTCGTTGGTAGAGTATGAGGTCTTGATTGATGAGTGATGGCGTATGCTTCATTTTGATTGCCTCTGAGTCGATAGGTCTTTGGAGATTGAGGGAGGGCTTCATATGGATATCTGTGCAGGTTAGCCCGGTGGATATGGGCACCTTCGTTGAGTTAATAGCTGCTGCAGTGCGGATTGAAGCGACTTCAAAGAAGTGGTGAGGCGGTCGAGGATCGGAGGCGAGATCTAGTGATAGTCGAGGTAGCTCTGGTAGAGCTTTAGAGCCTTGAGCGAGTTGATCGGCAGGAGGATTGACGGTCGGGTTACATTCGGAGGGGAGATTTAGGCGATTGGTAGTGGCAGTGGTAGTGGCAGAGGATCGGGACGAGCTTTGCGGTTTGTGTTCATTGTGATAAGAGGCACAGTGGGGAGTGATGGAGAGTGACAGGAGCCTGTTTGGCATGCGGTTCTATGGACCATATGATTAGGAATTGTCCTCGACTTTGGGAGTTCGATCTGCTGCAGTGGGAGAGTGGTAGTAGTTGACGGTCTGTGAGTCGCGATGGTGGACTGGATTGAGGGCGGCGAGCCCGAGGAAGAGAGGAGATTCTTTATGGGGCCGAGGTTAGTGGCGATCGGCCGCGGTCGAGGCGTGGTCTACGCCATGACTAGGCAAGGCCGAGGATTCTCGGATGTGGTTGCGAGTTCGCTTCAATCTACGGTATTGAGGTTTTGCATTGCTAGATCCGGGGTCCGCATTCTTTTATTGCACCGCATGTGGCATGTAGATTGCATGTGGATAGGGAGATGTTGCGATATGGGCTGAGGTGAGTACACCTCTAGGTAGTACTCTGATTTTGGGAGAGGTCTCTGAGGGTGTCAATTATGATTGATCAGTCGGAGTTGAGTGCAGACCTGATAGTGTTGCCTCTGAGAGAGATTGATTTGATTACGGGGATGGGTAGCTCCATTGCCCATAGAACATTATGGATTGTTATACCAAGGAGGTCGTGTTGGAGTCTCTGGTCGACTGAAGCTGTATTTCGAGGTGTTAGTCAGGCAGTGCCAGCCAGGATGATTTCTTTTATGAGTGCCCTGAGGTTGATGCGGGGAGGTTGTGAGGCCTATTTGGCGCATGTGGTGGATTCCAGAGTTGAGCAGAGGTTGCAGGATGTTCCCGTGATCAGGGAGTTTCTAGATGTGTTTCCCGATGAGTTACTGGGTTTGCCGCTGGATCGAGAGACAGAGTTCTCGATTGACCTCGTTCAGTGCAGCTCTATATCTATACCCCGTATAGGATGGCACCGGTGGGCGGGGAGCTTAAGGCTCGATTCTGGGGAGTTTCTAGATAAAGGGTTCATTAGACCCAGTGTTTCACCATGGGGAGCCCCGGTGTTGTTTGTGAAGAAAAAGGACGGGACTTTGAGGTTGTGCATCGACTATAGGCAGTTAAATCGGGTGACAGTCAAGAATAAGTATCCACTGCCTAGGATCGATGATCTGTTTGATCAGTTGCAGGGAGCTCAGGTGTTTACCAAGTTGGATTTGAGATCGGGATATTATCAGTTGAGGATCGCAGAGGCCGATGTGCCTAGGAGTGCTTTCAGGAGCAGGTATGGGCATTTCGAGTTCTTAGTGATGTCGTTCGGGTTGACTAATGCCCCGGCAGCCTTCATGGCCTTGATGAATAAGGTTTTTCAGACCTACCTGGATCAGTTTGTTATTGTATTTATTGATGATATTCTGGTGTACTCGAGGAGTAGAGCGGAGCATCGCGAACATCGAGACGATTTTGCTGATTATGAGAGATGAGCGGTTGTATGCCAAATTCACTAAGTGTGAATTTTGGTTTGGATGAGTGGTGTTCATAGGTCACATTTGTTAGTAGTGTACCTAGGCCAATGAACATTGTGATTCATGTATTAACATTATGATTTGTTAATAATATATTTTGAGGTATTCATTTTATATATGCATGTATTTCATTTATGTAATGTGATTTACATTCCATGAATGGTATTAAACTTATGTCATCAGTATGTGACTTGATAGTAAAACCATAAGTGTTATAATACTATTCTAGGCTGTTCTAGTCGATCATTATTGGTGGAACAATAATGAATTAAGGCTAGTATGTGTTACGATTGATGATCACGTTTCTCGATCATGGATATGAATATCAAATCGAAACATAGATATATGTTAGAGAACATATATTGGACCGACCCAAAAAAGAGAATACTACATGGTTTCATGTCATTAGTGATTCTCAATATGGTTTGACTTTATTCCTTTGACTGAAGTCATCATGGTTCCTACATGAGGAATTTAGTGTTTTGATATTAGACTAAGTTATTTTTAATCGAATAACAAATAGTCTTATATTGGACACTAAATGAATCATGCGGAGGATGTAAATAGCGTAGATGGGATTTGTACCTCTCTTAAATGAGAGAGATATCATTTGGGCCTCTTGACAAGTGTGATTGAAGAAATGCATGGCCGTGCTCAAATGAATTGATGAGAGTCATCAATGTCATTTGTTATAATCGATCGACTTGGGGATCAAGAAACTATGATTAATCAAAGGTTGACATGTACTATGCCTTGTGATTAATCATGATATCGTATTACAAAGGGTGAGCCTATAATCATAGTTCTGAGTTAAATCGGATTATCGATCCTCATTTGATTTGGGTAGTCATAATGTCTTGCTAGAGGCGCTTATGACTTATGGGCCTTGAAGTGTAATCAAGCCCATTGCCAACATCAAATGAGCTACTGAAGTCGCATATGAAGCGATGTGATATGGGCTTATTCTCTTGGGCCTAATTTATTAGGTATTGAATAAATATATTTAGATATATTTATTGGGCTAGATTGAATTAAGATGTAGGGCTTTTATTATATATGATATAATGGGCCAAAACTTAATGGGGCCTAAATGGGATTAGGGTTTCTCTATAAATAGATAGCTTAGGTCTCATTAGGTTAATGACACGATTGTCGAAAACCCAGCCGCCATCGAGAGAAGATCGATGCGGCGTTCGAAAGGTTTTCGGGGCGTGCTAGCACACTACAACCATGACTGGATCGTGCATGCTCGTGTGGATACGGTAGAGGACATTAGCGATTTCGGTGTCTTGGAATCCGAAAAGAAAAAAGCAATCCACCACGAAAATAAGGTATTTTCGTTAATCCTCGTGTTTTCGATTATCGTGATGTTTTTGTATGGTCTTTTTCGCGTATTGTGAATACTCGGACCATCTGCGATCCAACAGTGGTATCGAGGCAGTTTAATCGTTAATCTTGGATTAGTGGCTTGATTATTGTTATTGATTTGTGTTATTGCTTCGGTAAAAGACAAATAACAATGGTGGTTGTTTTTGTTAAAGTTTTGAACTTGTTTCCCGAAGAATCTGGGCTGGGAATTGTTTCCTGCGTGTTTGTATATGCCTTGTTAATTCTGGAAATTGTTTCTTTTCTCTACGGATACCCATGTCTTACATTTTTCGTGTTACGTATATTGAACCTAAAATCAACAAAAGCATGTTTGTGTTTTCTGGGTTTATTTGATTTGGGTATGTATGCGATCTGAAATTTTGTTTGTTTGTCGAGTTTGGAAATTGTTTCCCGAAGGATTAAAATTGTTTCTGTCTGTTTTGTGTTAGTCGTTAATGCATGATCTGGATTTTGATTCAATATGCATACCTGAATGATAAATGGGTTTCTAAATATGCAAGTACATGTGTTTCTCGGTTTATGTAGTAGATCTCGGAAATCGGCGGTCTAGGGATTATTGTTTTGAAATCTCTAATTTTTCTTACGGATAAAGCGAAATAAAATTGTTCGTATACATCCATTGTATCTCTATTTGCGATTTTGGTTCTTAGTAAGTGCTTGTGTTTTGGTTGAATCACATGAGCTTCTAGGTAATTTGTTGGTATTAAATAATGTATCTGCATTTTTCCCTCTCCTTTGCGTATATGTTTGCATTTTCCGCTTTTCCTCCATGTATCTGCGTTTTCCTTTGTTCTCTTTGTCATTGTGTTTCTTGCCATGGTTGTTGGAGAACACCGATGGTGTTCTCAACAATCTATCCGTCTTGACGCCACTAATGGGCGTCTTGCAGTGCTGTATGGCGTCTCGGTGACTCCACGGTAGGCGGTGACGAAAGGGAATCGTCGGGCAGAGGGCAGATGATTCAAGCTTCACGTTTTCCCTTGGAATCCGGCGGTTGCCAGCGTTTGGCGTGGGGTGCGTGGCGTGGTTGTGGAAGGAAGATTCAGAAGAAAAGAAAAAAACAACCAGAAGAGAGAGGGCGGGAAGATTGAGAAGGCGGCGGTAGCGTGTGGGACGCAGCTGCTGTCTTCGAGAGCGGACACGCTCCAGCGTGTCGGCGTTGGCGAGTCGCGGTGCCACGCGCGGAACCTACCTCCCCCTTCCGATTTTAAATATTTTTTTAAAAGATGTTTTAAAAATTGTTTAAAAACCCAATTTGTCTTTTATTATTTTAATAGAATTAAATTAATAAATATTCTAATAAAATAAAAGGTGTTTTTATTAATTTTGAAAATTGTTTTCAAAGGATTATTTATTAGGAAAGGGTTTTGGAATTTAATTTAATTTTCAAGAGTTGAATTATTAAATTAAATTTAATTTTAAATCAACAATTAGAATCGAAGCCAAGGTTGTGACAGCGTTTGTAATCTTCCATAATGTATTAAAGCGACCTCTTCATAATTTTAAGTTTATATGTCGTAGGAAAATCCGGAGGTACATCATGTACCTGCGTGAAAACAAAAATTTTATTCGAGACTTTCCGAAACCCGGGATCCAGTGTCGGTATGAAAACCTCAAACCTGAATAGCGATAGAGACTATCTCTAAAAGGTATCCACGCAGAGATCGAGAAACCTAATCGAGTCAAACCCTTTTGACGGGAATAGCTAGAAACGAGAATAAAGCTGCTAGAGCCTACCTACGTCATTGAGAGCTTGGATCACGTTGAAGAGATGAAGAAGAAGCTTGGAGGAGAGAGCCTTGGATGAAGATGAAGAAGAGAAAACACTTTTTCTTAGGTTTTCATAAAACCTTTCTCTTCTTTCTTAGACCCTCACGAAGATCATCTTCAAAGAAGCAAAAAACCATTTTCCTTCTTTTCTTATAAGCCATCAGAAACTCATCTTTCATCCACCTTATTTTGTCCTTTGCAATTTAATAAAGATGATGACTAAGCTTCTTTTGGAAGCTTCCTACCTCCTCTCCTCCATCCTCCACGTTTCATGCATATATATATATATATATATATATATTAATTAATTAATTACTTAATTAATTAATTAGAATATATTTGCTAAGGTCAGGTCTGGTAGAATTGGTCCTAACCTCTAGGTCCCGTCTTTGAAAATGTTCCAAAACCTTTCTTAGCAATATTGATGTCGCGATCTCATGGGACATATCCCAATCCATCGGGATCCATTTAATCGAATGCTCTTTATAATTGGAACTACGTCCAATTACTATTTCTGATTCTCGAAACACTCTTATCGTGTGACCCTTTAGGTTCCGGTTATGTTGGCCTTAAATTAACAATTAATCGAGCAAGTCATGGCGGTATCTAGCAACACATCATGACCCCAATTAACAGGAAAGTAATCGGTTTGATGTATTCATCACGAACGGATCACGAACCCTTCCATGACAATTCTTTGTGCAATTCGTCCTTTCACCATTGCTATACCCCACTTGGTTATGAGTATGGTCAAGTGTCAACTCGACTAGATCAAGTCCAGCCCAGTGATAGCGGTTCTAAATCTGGGACTCATTACTCTATATGTCCATGAAGACACTCTACATGACATATTCACTCTGGCGAAGATTTCCGAGTAATGATCGACAAGAAGAGCCATGGGTATCTCTTACGCTAATCCGAAGTGGTGAATCCTTTATTGGCTACTCAATTATCTTGAATACCTCAAACGTACTCCAAGCACCACCTATGAGTTACCTCGGAAGGCAACAAGGAATGGAGTCAAAGCAGGATCGGTATCAAGATAGCCTTGAGTACCTCAAGTCTAAGGATACTTGCACCATTGCTATGATGAGATTATCAACGACACTTAGATAAGATATCCATGTGATGATCTCATGATAGGTCATCGATGAACTTACTACTACTAGTAAGCATCCATATGTCAACTCTAAATATCTCATATTCTGATTTACGAGATCCTGCTTGATCCAATCAAGGGTATGACATATGTTAGTGCAATGGGATTAATGATGTCGATCTCATTAATCCTATGACTAGGAGAATTTGAATCTTGACATAATTGCACATGATAGGAATCTCGATAGTATGATCACATCATAATTTCCTTCGTGCTATGTCATATATCATGGACTTCATTAATTTGATTAAAGATCAATCAATTCATAAACAATGTTCATGAACATCAAATTAATGAATTATGCATTTTCTTTATTTATTCATTCGATCGCATACATTGTGAATAAAAGCAGCTAAAGAGGATTGCCTTTAGGGCCTTGTAATAAAGCATCTGAATCCTTGAATAAGTCGACTTATCCAATGTACAAATCGACTTATCGATCATAAACAAGCATAAGTCGACTTACACATGGTACAAGTCGACTTACCTTCTAAATCTCCCACTTGACCTAAAGCCAATCGCCTTGGTATCTAATACCATAAAGCGGCGTCCATGAGAATCACAATTCTCTGTGACAATGGCTTTGTCAGCGGATCGACAACACTTTGCTGTGGAATTCTCTCTATCGGGATATCATCTCGACTAATGATCTCCAGAATCGGCAGAGTACATGTTGGATCGTCGATGAGACCTTGATTCCTTTGCTGCGCACTAGCCCATTGTATCCTGATACAATCCTATGGGCCTATCACAGTAGGGATTAGATCGAGTTCGATAATGAACTTCTTGATCAAGCTGCTTCCTTTACGCGTCTCGTGTGAATTACTCTACCTCGGTTGTTGAATGGCAGTCCTTTCTTGTTTTGAAACTCTTTCAATTGACCGCACGCTATTCGGTGTGAATGTATATAACCTTATCGTGATTGAATCATCCTTGTCAGATTAAATCGGCATCGAATGCAGCTCACTAGGAGATTTCCATCTCCAAACATCGAAAACATCCTTGGTGCTTGAAGGTACTAGAGGATATTCTTGATGACCATGATGACCCTCACTAGGAACCCGATTGGTATTTGCTCGTAACACTTAGAGCATCGATACATCGGGCTTAGTACATAGCATCTTATCTATATGCGATGCTTGTGAAAGACAAGCAACCTTTGATCTATCTCATAAATCTATATCCTAAGGATATAAGTTGCTTTACCAAGGTCTTTCAAGGCAAATTATTTGGACAACCAAATTTTAGCGATTGCGGCATAGAGACGCCGTTTAGAAGTATGATATGTCATCTACATACAACCAAGGAAAATGATTGCAGTCCATTAACCTTCTTATACACACAATGATCATCAGGACTTTATGAGAAACCAAACTCTTTGATTAACTTCGTCAAAGCGGACATTCCAACTCCACGGATGCTTGCGTCAATCCATACATGGATTTGAAGCTTGCATACCATTTGCCATCATAAGATGTGAAGCCCTCTGGTTGTGTCATATACATCCTCGGCGATTTCCATTAAGGAAAGTCTCTCACATCCATTGCCATATCTCATAATCATAATGGCGGCAATGGCTAGGAGTATCGAATGGTTTTAAGCATTGCTCTGAAATTTGAAGGTCTCGTCATAGTCAACTCCTTGTCTTTGGCGAAATCCTTTGGCCATTAGTCTCGCTTCATAGGTAATCAGATTACCATCCATGTTGGTTTTCTTCTAAAACCTCTTTGCACCACATGGGTTTTATCCCTTAGGTGTAACAACCAAAGTCCATACTTGGTTTTCATACATGGAATCCATTTGATTTCATGGCGCGAAGCCATTTTCAGGACTACGAACTCTTGAACCTCTTCATAGGTAGCAGGCTCATCATCTCATATGAGCAATCGTCATTCTGTTCCCCGAAATCCATATTTCGAGGAGCAGGCGTATCCCACGTTACCTACTAAATTATGTGTAATAGAAGGTTGTTGTTACCTCATCTATATGAGTGGCAGTTTGAGTTGAGGCGGTTGATCTATGTTTGTTGAGCATCTTGAACTTCTCCAAGTTCAACTTTGCTCCTTTGTCCTCTTCTGAAGAAACTCTTTCTATAATACAAAGCATGCTTTGAAACAAACACTTTGTTCTAGCAGAGTAGAATTAATATTCACGAACAAACACTTATGGAGACTTTGCATCAAGCTAATCGGCGTGTCGCTTCACATAAGCAGGACAACCCCAAACTTTCAGGTGAGAAGATAGGGCTTTCGGTTAGTCCATATCTCCATATGGAGTAACATCAAGCTGTCTTTAATGGAACTCTGTTTAACAGTATGCGATTGTCTCGGCGCATACCCTAAAGCGTCGCAAAACCTATCATCAATGCACCATGTCTAACAAGGTTCGATTTCTCCTTTCACCACACCATTGTGCTGCGGACGTGCGAGGTGGAGTGGTGAGATAAAATCCCATTATCTACGAGATAATCCAAAGCTGTTGGTCAGTATTTTCCACCACGATCGGATCGTAATGCCTTGATACTTTTACCAGCCTTTTCTACTTCATTTCTGAATTGTTTGAACTTTCAAAGCGCTTGATTGTATCTCATCGAGATACATGTACCCATATCGTGAATAATCATCGATAAAAGTAATGAAATAACGACGACCACTTGGCATGGATGGACATCGGACCACATACATCTGAATGTATTAGGTCTAATAATCGGTCGTTCATCCTTTCCATTGAAGGATAACTTAGTCATCTTGCCTAATAAACAAGATTCGCATGTGTCATATGATTCATAATCAAATGACCCTAAACATCCACTCTTATGGAGCTTAGCGATGCGTGTCTCATTTATATGGCCAAGCCGACAATGCCATAAGTAAGTTGATTTTAAATTATCTCGATTATGTCTTTCGCGTCATTGACATTCATAACTGGATATGACATATCTAATATGTCATTTCTATTGCATAATATACCCGATATCATAGAGCATTCCTTCGAACTAATAGAACAACCATTGCTACTAAAAGTCAATGGAAACCAGCTCTAATTAAACATGAAACATCTGATATGTTCTTTGTTTAAAGCAGGTACAAAATGTCGATCATCCAATTTGAATACAAGCCCAGAGGGAGTAACGGAGACATAAGTGCCTACGGCAAATGTAGCAACTCTTCTTTGCATTACCTACACAAAGGTCTAGTTCTCTTTTATGAGCTTTCTCATCACGATGCCTGCAGATCATTTCATATGTATGACCGACATCCAGGTATCAAATACCGATATGTTTGGATCAGGAATAGTATTAACCTCAATGACAAACATCTTGAAGGAGTAGAGGCATCGATGCCTTTTCGAGGGACTCGAATAGATTTTACGGTTTAGCCTCTGGTATTTGAACTTGCCTGATGAAAACAAAATCCTTTTAGGCGAATCTTTGGTTTTTCCTTGATGGCACTTCCGTTGGTTTTCTTACAGAACCCGGAAGAAGGAGCATCCACCCTAGCACTTGCTATCTCTTGATAGCTTTGCTTTCATTTGTCATGAAGCTGATTGATTAGCTCGAGGAATTGTTATGGATATTTGGTTTATCCGATAGTTTATCTGGCTGTGAATAACCATCGGACAATCAACAGAATTAAGTATCTACTTAACTCATAATCCATTACAAATCTAAAGGCGGCCAATCTCTCGATATAGCTATTCATCTTGGGGCATCTTGCGGCGAGATATCCACAGAGCCATCTTTAATGATGAAGAAGAAGCGAGGTCTCGAACCTTTAGGACGAGCTTGCTCAACAACGACTCCCTAGATGAAATACTATAGAGTGAGCATCCATGGAGTCGTCTTTCTTCTGCGGCTCTGGTGACATCAAGACAAGCATAATGCTGATATCCACATCTTTGTCCTTTAGATGCTTACGATATGCTTTCCAGTCCTTATCAAGCATCGACGGCGAGTGCATCTGGAAGTGGAACATCTAGGACACATCCAGTTCCTCATATCGAGAACAATTCTCGAGTCCTTAGCCAATCAAGAAAATCGGTCGAAAGGAGAGCATTAATTCACGGCTGAAAGACTTCTGATCAACCTAAACACGATAAAGAAGGAATGATAGAATAGATATGCTGCATGATCATAAGGACTTGCATGATATGCATATGGCTCCCACTAGTTTCCTAGAATCCATAACCCTCTTTACGAATCCGGAGAAACAAAGTGACATAATGTCTAGTGGGTCGATATCCGACATTGCTAAGAGTGACCTTGGGTTTACAACAAGCCCTGACTTAGGTCAATCGGTAGGTATCGGTCATACCAATTGCATCATCGATAACAGACTTTGAGAATGACCTTGGGTTTACCGACAAGCCACCTTAAGTCTCGGGAGGTATCGGATATACCAATTACATCTTGAGACACGACTATCGATCGGTCTTATCAACTTATTGATGTGTGCACTTACATTGGGTATCAACTCTTTGATGCGCGTACATCGATATATCTTACCCAATTTCACCTCGTCCCGTTGACCTTGAGTTTACTCAACAAACCAACGCTTAGTGAAAACAGACCCATTAATCCGAAAATCTTATTTTCATGGTTCGAACATATTAGGTATAGGCGAGCTTGGGTTTACCAACAACCCATCCCTATAAGAACTACGGTTCTTACCATATTAATGGAAGGCGTTAGTTTTCATATCTGAGGGAGGATTTAGAAACTCAGACTCAGTGAAGGATCATAGTCACTGGGACTATATGGAATGATTTAGGTGTCATCAATCACATTGAATCAATCCTTATAATCATCCATCATCCAACTAGAGCATGTCATAAAGTAGCCTTACATCAAATGCAAGTAAGCCACTGCCGCACACCGCAAGTCGACTTGTGCGATATAGAGTGGGCATGCTCTGCTACACACGCAAGTCGACTTGTCTAATATAAGTGGAGCTTATGCAAAAACTTTGAACAAGTGGACTTATGCAATCTGAGTGGAAGCTTATCCGAAAACTTTGAACAAGTGGAGCTTATGTATAGTACTGAGTGACTTATCCAAACTTTGAACAAGTGGAGCATGTATAAAACAAATCGACTTATCCAAAAAATTGCTATACTTTCTAATCGGCTAATACCTCAATCATTGCAATTCAATTCACAACACCTACATACCTAAGGTAATATCGATAAATTTGATGTATCAATGAACAATTCATTGAACCATGAAAGCCTTAAATAGTCAAACTATGAAAAGCTTGAAATGAGTCAAAACTCATTCATTTCAAACAATTTAGGAACACCAAATTATCATCCTAAGCATCTCAAGCTAGTGTATACACTCTCAAAACTACTCCGGCACTTGTCACAAAATTTGTGACGGCCAAAACAAACAAGAAAATGAAATATACTAACGAGACACAAATGTGACCAATTAGGCATTCAAAATTCTTGGAAAAAACAAATTCAAGCAATTCAATTTGGAAATCATACTACATCAATATAACACATTTTAATCACATTAAAAATTCTGCAAGAGCATTAGAATTGAAAAGCAAACTCAATCAAGCCAAGCAAAACAGTCCCAACAATTTTCACCAAAACTGTCCAGTTCTGTACATTGCTTGAAATGATCAATGAAACAATTTCAATAAATTCTGAGAAACTTTTATAGGTTACTAAATGTTCTGAACATGCTACCTGAAGTTTTTCACGATTTTAGGCCATCAAAAACTCAGTCAACCAAAATAACAAAACCGATTCCAATTCTGTGTTCATCAACACAGCAATTCCCAACAGAATAGAATAAAATCGAAAATAAATATCCAATCACCTTGAAATCCAATTTCCATGATCACAGACATTCACCAACATCTTAGAGACATGTAGGTGAAGAAAATACAACAAATATTTTTCTAGAATTTATTCTTGATTTTATACTACTGCCTGTTCACAGAATCGTTTCAAAAACAGCATCTGTAGCTTAGGGAATTAATTAGCAAAACTATATCAAATCAAATCAATAAATTCTGAAAATTCATAGACATATTCTCTAACATGTTATGAACATTCCTGGGCAGAAAAATTTCGAAAATATATCACAATATAAATTAGAAAATCAGGCAGTATGCATGCATCAACATCAACAGCACTTAGGGTTTCTGATCTAGCTTCGGTTTAGCTTCATACACACGACACGGGTAGCTCGATACCACTGTAGGAAAATCCCGGAGGTACATCACATGTACGGCAGCGGAAAACAAAATTTTTATTCGAGATTTTCCCAAAACCGAGGATCGGTGTCGGTATGAAAACCTCAAACTGAATAGTCAATAAGACTATCTCTAAAGGTATCCAGAGAGATCGAGAAAACCTAACAAAGTCAAACCCTTTTGACCGGGAATAGCTAGAACAGAATAAAGCCGTCTAGAGCCTACCTCTGTCCTTGAGAGCTTGGATCACGTTGAAGAGATGAAGAAGAAGCTTGGAGGAGAGAGCCTTGGATGAAGATGAAGAGAAAACACTTTTTCTTAGGTTTCATAAAACCTTTCTCTTCTTTTCTTAGACCTCTGAAGATCATCTTCAAAGAAGCAAGAAAAACCATTTTCCTTCTTTTCTTATAAGCCATCCGAAACTCATCTTTCATCCACCCTTATTTTGTCCTTTTGCAATTTAATAAAGATGATGACTAAGCTTCTTTTGGAGCTTCTACCTCTCTCCTCCATCCTCCACGTTTCATGCATATATATATATATATATATATATATATATATATATATATATATATTAATTAATTACTTAATTAATTAATTAGAATATATTTGCTAAGGTTAGGTCTAGTGGGGTGGTCCTACCTACTCTTGAAAGCTTGACCAAAACCTTTCTTAGCAATATTGATGTCGCGATCTCGCCGGGACATATCCCAATCCATCGGGATCCATTTAATCAAGATGCTCTCCATAATTGGAACTCTGTCCAATTACTATTTCTGATTCTCGAAACACTCTTATCGTGTGACCCTTTAGGTTCCGGTTATGTTG